>BSBM01000976.1:1112500-1712500 GCA_027924585.1 Larix kaempferi | reverse complement strand
TGAAATGCTTTGTGTCTCTTGTCTCTTGTGTTTGATATGTTGTACATGTTGTTCTCTCAGTTAAGATCCTAGATCAGATTGAATTAAATGTTGAAAAACTAACACTGCAAGGATGTTTACATCCAACATGAAAAAGGGCTATCTCTGTAGAAATTTACATCCAACATGAAAGAGGGTTGGCACTGCAAAGTGGTTTACATCCAACATGAAAAAGGGTTGGCTCTATAGAAAGTTGCATCCAGCATGAAAGAGTGTTGGCATTGCAAAGTGGTTTACATCCAGCATGAAAAAGGGCTAGCTCTATAGAAAGTTACACCCAAGGTGAAAAATGGTTGGCTCTGTAGAAAGTTGCATCCAACATGAAAGAGAGTTGGCAGTGCAAAGAGGCTTACATCCAACATGAAAAAGGGATGGCTCTGTAGACATGTACATCTAGCATGAAAAAGGGTTGGCTCTATGGGACTTCATCTGAAGTATAGATTCGATAGATGTCAGAATTCAATGGTCAGAGTATAGAGTTTCAACAGTGATAGAGATGATGATGATAGCACCGGAAGAATACCTTCCTTGTTAAGAGGGAGTGTTTAAGAATGTAACTTCAGAAGATATTCTCATTGTATTTTTATTGTACTTCCTTCGGGAAATATTCATATTGTATTTGATTATCTAAAAACCCTAAAAGAAATCATGTAAAATAGTCAAGTCGGCTCAGTGCGTAAACTGCCCCAAACAATGGGTAGAACTGCCATAGTCAGGTTGGCCCAATTAGGAAAAGTCGAGTCGGCCCAGTTAATTAAAAAGGCCTGTTTTGCGACTAGTATAAATAGGGTGGCACCTAGCCCATTTGGAGAATCACTCACTCAAGCAAGTTCGCATGAGTAGTAGCGGAAGGACAAGTTCACTTGGGAGAAAGATTAGCTGCATTGAAGACATATTTTCCTGGGGTTTCTATTGGATCGCGTTCTCGGGATATTGTATGTCGAGATGACATTGTACTTTCTGATGAATCTATACTGAAGAAGTTTTGTTGGGTTTTTCCCGTGAGAGAATTTTCCTAAGATAAATCTTTGTGTTCTCTTGTTATGTTGTGCTTGTCTATCTTTTAGTGATCCTATTGTATATGGTTATTGTAATAATAATATAAACTGTTTGAAGATATAACATAACCATATTGAAAATATCAAAATTCTAACACACTACTACTCCTAGACACTGTATTCCCTTAGAGTATAGTTATATGCAACAACATTCACTGTGAGAACCAACACATCAAAGAAGTAGTGACTAGGAAAGCACGTCGAGGTACCCTCGCCCAGCACTCGACCGCCCCTTATAATATCAAACCGATACATAAGTGGATGGCGGGTGCAAAGCACCATGGATATAATGCACCTTGTAATCAATATAGCTTTGAACCCAATGTATTTGTTGTGGGTATGCGAAGCATACCATGGTTAATATGGTATAAGAATTAATAATATATAAACAATCAAATATGGTTAATAAATAGAGCTTCATGCAAGGCATGTCACCATACATAATTGTATGTATAGGTATAAGCTTAACTAACTCTAAGTACTCCTTAAGGAGCCACAAACAAGTAACTGTGGTAATATTGTCGTCATCCAAAGATAATGAAGTAAGTCGAACGTTACAAGAAGCTGCAACAATGACAACGATCATCATAACAAACTTGCAGCCATGGTCGCAAAGCAGTCAAGCGATAAGAGAACAAACATAGAATAATGATGTTAATAGTCCCATACATAGATTATAATTTATTTATTTTTAGTCATGAATTTGAGGGATGTTACATGTAAACTATATTATTTTTTTTTATTTTTTTATTTTTTTATTTTTTCTTTTTTCTGAGTACATTGGTTAGGGTCATTACTTATCATGTCTTGGTCTTATCTTTACAAATGGCAGTGAGTACACCCTTATATGTAGGATTCACTAACTACACTATTTGTCACACTCAAAACATTGCTTCTGCCACATGGGTGGTTTTTTTTCCCATTGATTAGCTTGTGAATTCCAGTGATGTCTGTCTCGGTTCAGTGACCAACAATGTCACTTAGTATAGTATTGTTATTTAACTTCTCACAGAGACTATAATTCTTGACATCCGATACATCACCTTCTATTTGCAGGATTCTCGGTTAGTAGTGTCTTAGTTAAACAATGTTTGCTAAGTACTTCACAATCCAATCCTTTATAGGATGTCCTTAAGGGTACATTTTCTTGAATGACAATTTGAGTTTATAACATCGAACACCTGTAGGAAATAGGACTTTTTCTCTTACCTCTTTTTCCTCTTTTGTTATTAACTTGCATGTAGATCTAAGGAAAGAACTATTAGAATCTAGACTAGTGACCGTTGGAGAGCCTAATCCATTCTTGGAGAGGATCAACTTAGGCACTAAGACTCCCCTAACCACAATACTTACTTTGATGTATGAAACAATGTAATAAGTGATGGTCATACCTAATCTTCTGACCACTATACTTACTTACAATACTTTGGCTACATTACCTAATCTTTGATATATGAGAAATATCCTTTGTCAGGGAATGAGCATCATTGACCACTATTTTTTTCAAAATTTTATGCACTATTTCGATTTGAATCATATTTTTCTTGGTTTCAGTAACCAACTAGATAGTTGAGATTGTTTTTGGATTTATAAGTTTGTGGAAATGAGAAATTTGTCCATATGGATTTAGTGTTAATCACAAATGGGGGCAATGATCTTCTCAAGCATGTAAGAACTAGGGAGACAATAGAGAATATCGAAAGAGATGACATATTTGGTTGCTTCCTAGGTGTATTGATAGGTGATCCTCCCTTAACATGATAGGTACTCAATCTCAAAGAGTGATCACACATCGTTAGAAACAAAGTTACATTGACTCACAAGCATGAATACATCTTATAGCATGAATACATCTTATAGAGTCTTTTTGGCTAAGCTACCATGCTATAAGTGTTGGAATATTCTAACCATCTCATCTTGGTTTTGTATGCATGCATCACTCCATGCATCCATGCATTGGTAGTTGAGTCTCCTAGCACCTAGTCCTTAATTTAGGCCCCCCTAGAGCTTAATTTTGGTCATCATCAGCCCTCTTATCCACTCAAAGCGCCTTGGTTACATCACTGAAGTCCAAAGGTGCCCTCATGCATGATTTTAGGAGTTATCATAGTCAATTCCATGATTTAGGGTGCCTTGTCCCCTTGATTGACTAGTTAACTGACTGCTACACCTAGTTTCACTACCACTAAGTGTAGGAGTGCCTATTTTGATCACTACAAGTCAATATTTCTCCCCTGTGGAGTCTCATCCCCTAATTTCTAGCTTTAATGACTCATTTATGCCCCAGACCATCTCAGTTGACTAGCCATTCATCATCAGTGGCCACTGTTACTCCAACTGCCTCTTTAGGCTCACAAATTTCTCCTTTGGAGATGTATTATTTATGTACACATTTGACTAAATAATAATGTAATGGAAGTTTTTCCAATTGTTCTTCATTCTCTTGTGTTGTAACACAGTTTTTTTCTTCTCTATTTTTCCTGCTCAATTATTTTGATCTCTGTTAAACTTAGTGTAAATTTTATCATTGTCTCTAGATCTTTGTGAGAATCTCACAAAATCTCACATAAAGAACGTATCTATGTCATCAAAGTCATTCAACACTTGCACCTAGCCTCATCTAGGCCTTTAGAAAATCGAACTAACTCATACAAAACCAATTAACTCCCTTATCATCACTTACCATCCACGAACATTCTTATTAAAAACACAACAAATGATAGATGAAGCATTATGCTAAATAATGCTAAGATGATGCAACATGAGCCACTCTTTCATTGGTATGGGCGTTATACAATGAAGCATATGAGGAGACTTCCGATTTCTTCACTTTTTTTCCTTTCTGGAATAGTTATTTACTTACCGCATAATACAGACAACTTTTATTTGGATTCTCTTATAAATCATAGAAATGTTAACATTTTCAAACAAGCAAGCACATCTGTGGAACAAAAGTAAATGAAATCCAGTGAGCCTTTGGTCCGCAGTTTGACGATGTATGTTTGCCTTGTCCTTTTATGAAACCATTCACATCTGCGATAGTTATTCAAACCTGCCCAACTAAATCCAAAGCACCAGCACCAGAATTCCAAACATGTTTGGTAGTGGAGTTACTTTATTATTGGACAAAAGCATACTAGATCAAAGAGTGTTCCTGTGTATTAACCAAATTTCTTGATCCATCCTCCATTACGCTTTCTAGGAATGAAGGCCAACTAATTCTTTCGTTGGTCCAATGAATAGATATTTGTTTGCCACACATCATCACTTTGGAAGCTTATAAGCTAGTATCTACCCAAGAGCATTGAAGGGGAAAGTGTTATGAGTTTCCAGGAAATAATGCCATGAGCACTTCATCGCTGAACCAATGCATACATGGCTCACATGTCTCCGTCACCGTCATACAGTAAGTCAGAAAAATGTTGGAAAAGCCTTCGATTGGTATGGAACAGGTCAAAACTACCTCTGTGACATGTTGGTATCCATCCAGGTCTATCTTAAAGGTTTGCTGATCGTGTCATGTAAGGCGAGTACATGCGCAGTTCCCATATCGACTCTTGATTTCTTCGAACGCTTCCTGTTGCGTGGCTTCGTAACAAAAATAAACTTGGCTGTGGTTTACTGCATTAAGTGGGTGCTCGACATAGGAAAAGTGCGGCGAGGAGGCATTTTGCTCTGTTCGTAAAACAACTCTCCTCTTTCTTTGGTCAAATAATTAACAAAGTGAATCGACCCGGAGGCTTTGATTCGAGTTTGGGCTTCAACAATTAAAACAACCATTGAGTTTCTTGGACCTCTCTACGCTATCACCTAGTCAACTTGCCGTCGTTAACAAGTCTCAATTAGTTTAAACATCTTTAAACATCTTACGTATGCAACATCACAACCCAACCCACATGGATGGAGGTTATAGTCAAGTTAGATATTAATTTGGTGTATGAGACTTTTTGTTATGGGATAAGGGACCTCTGCTCTGTAGAGAGATGTAATTGCACTAAAGTCTATAACAGTGTACACACTTTACCTCTTTGGGTTTGAACCTATAATCTTCAAAGAGGAAACACATATTCTTAACGATTAAACCTATTAAACCCATTCACAATATGTTATACCCATTCAAACTTTAAAGCCCACTCAAACTGTAAACTGTGCTAAGCTCTTGTTAAACCAACCCAAGGAGTAAGGTACAATATGTGAAACTAGATTCATTAGATCTCGCTTAGATGTTAGTATCGAAATTTTCACTGAGAAGCTCCTTCTTGGTAAGGACCTTAATGGATAAAACAGTCTTGTGATATGTGCCATTGTAAGTGATATGTGTCATTGCGTCACAGTTATGGCATCAAGAAAATACACCATGTTGCCAAGTCATGGATTGACTATTTGTTTCTTCCATCGCAACATCAAAGTAGACTTTTGGTGCTTCTTTGATACAGTCTCCAATAATTATATTTCTGCGTGTAATAAGTGCTTCACAGCTCAGTAGTTAATGCCCTGTACACTTGCCATAGTTACAAAAAGGGACATTGTTTTTCTTTCATATGCTCAAAGGGCATTGTTCTTCTTGAAATGCTGTCTTTTTTGTTGCGCCATCTTTTGCAACGGTCTCCTTTCCTTTGCTGGAATTAGTGCCAACAATGCTATTAGGTTGTCTCACGCCGTTCTTGGCTTATGCTAATTTAACTTTTCGACATGCATCATCAAAAGTGCAAGTGTTGAACATCTCAAGCTCCTTTTGAATTGGTGTGATTAGCTCGCCAATGGACTTGGTTATCATCTCTGCTTCATCGTCCATCACTCTGAGCCAAAGGGTATAGTGGTCAAACTTCTAGTATCAAATGTTTGGTTGGACTTGTGCAGTAGGTTTTGCCATTGTTGTTATTCATTTCAAAGGTTGTCCTCGACAACAACTTTGAAATCATCCCATGTCATAACTTGCATGGCATTGAGAACTAGTGTGTGCTCATAAATACTCTCCCTAAAGCAAAGCTTCTCTGGACATGCATAGCTTTGTGAGGCCCGCAATTCTATCTTCATCTGTGTATCGCTGCACTTCATAATGGGAATTGAGCTGCTCTAATCATCAGTCATAGGTTGTTGTTTTGGCCCTCAAAAGGCGAAATTTGACCTTCGTTTCCTGTTTGAGAGGGACACCCAGATTCAACAATGAACTTCCACTTCCAACACCCCATTTCAGATTTGGTTTGCTTCCAAGGGGCTTTTGGTGGATGGTAGTCTGCGATGCTGCAAAAAAGGATGTTAACATCCATGACATATGAGCAATATTGGACATATGAGCAATATTGGTCAATTGTCCATCCATCTCCCAACTTTTCTAGTGAGATTGACAACTCCTGCTTCGAGTAGTAATTGTGACTCTGTAAATCATTCTCTATTTCTTTCTTCATCCGAGAGTGAGTGGGTGTACAAACTGCAACAACTATGTGCAAAATGATGCTCTAATACCAATTTGAACCAAACAACAGTGCAACCACAGAAATCATTACGAATAGTTCAACTTGATCGTACATAGAGATAAATGAATTCATACAACGAACATACATTGGTGTGAAAATATTTGAGCAGCAAACTTGACTCTAAATTTCATCAGTTTAGATATAATGTATAGCAAGATAAGAGCAACATGAAGCCTGAAAACAAACAATTATCAATCCATCTACTCACTATCAACCCACCAACCAACCCAATTAGGATCTTAGGATATTGTATAACTAATCTTTTAAGGAATACAAAATGATTTGTTTTCTTGCCTATTCATATTCTAAATTACATGTATTCAAAATTTAGAAAGAGGAAGACAATTCGTGGCCACGGATGGTCTTCCAGTTGCAACAATGTGTTGAGCTGTTCATTCATGTTAGCACAACTATGTCAATTAGGTGTTGTTGTTTGTGGCGAAAATGCATGCGCCATGGTATTAACATGATGTAAGTTTTAAACTTGTGAAGTGAAATAATGCATACATATTTTTCGTGATATTTTTAAGCAAAATAGATATTAAACAATGACGCACACACAATACATAGAAATTTACCTTGGAAACCCTTAACTGAGAAAACCAACAAAACTTAGAGCCATGCCTCTTACTTTCTCATTATATTTCCTTAACCATTCACAAAACAATATTTAGCTATTTCGTAGCATCCAAAACCCTAATCTGTTAACTTGGATTATAATATATCTCAATTCCTTAACCGGGATTAAATTACACACTTTTTGAAAATTACATATTTTTTTTAGAAAAATAGCCCATAAATCCCCTCGTTGGAATCCATAGAGTCAGAGGGGTCTAGCGCTCCACCCCCTCCCCCCCGACCGCACCCGGTGCATACGAGTCGACAGACTCGAAGCAGAGGGATCGTAGGGCACCACACCCCACATGCAAATAATATTTATATAACACATATCCAACATTCTCCCACTTGTTTTCTTTGCAAAACAATGGACCACGTACTGATTGGGCCACAAGTTCAGTGCATCAATGCCCATAGATTCTTTACATCAAAATAACTTCTTAGTACTGGTGGACTTCATCAATGAGTCCCCAACATTCCTCAAAGTGTCAACCTTCTCCAACAACACTTTCTCTTCAACCATATCTCACACAAAGTGGCAATACACATCAATATGCTTTGTTTTAGAATGATAGGCAGGGTTCTTTTCCAGAAAGACTGAGCTCTGACTGTCGCAATCCAACCTTATAGCTTTCTGTACAAACCTAAATTACTTGAACACAATATTTGCAACCATACAACCTCTTTACTTGCACGAGTGGCCACCATGTATTCAACTTATGTAGTTGAGAGTGTAGCGACAATCTGTCTCTTGCTCATCCAACTAATAGCTCATCCAAATAGGTTAAACACATAATCACTTGTAGACCTTCTATGATCAAGATCTCCAACCTAGTCAACATTAATAAATACATATACATCTATCACTTTATCTAGTTTAGGTATTCCTTAGTAGCATATTGCATAATTTGTAGTGCCATGCAAATACCCAAAGACTCTATTTACAATTTTCCATTGTTCCTTCCCTAGTTTTGACATATATTTGTTCAAAACCTCCAATGCATGGGCAATGTCTAGTCTAGTACATACAATTGCATACATCAAACTACCAAGAACACTAGCATAGGGAACTTGTGACATGTCTTATTCTTCTTCCTATGCCTTGGGACATTGATCTATAGATAAATTCAAACCTATAAGAATAGGGACCTTGACTAGTTTGCATTCCTACATACGACACCTATGCAAAATCATCTCAACATATTTTCTTTGATGCCGCATGTTAGAATTTCAAACATATAAGAAGAAAGCACACACACAATGAAGAAGATGTTTACCCGGGAAACTCTTTAACAAGAAAACTAGCAACAATAGATAACCCTTGACGAATCTAGCCATCACCGGCCACTCACAAGCACTTTATAGTGGAGTTACTCAAGCCTCTAAATAAGCTTCATCATATGCAGATTATACCATGGGTTCGTAAACCACCAATGGTAAACCCATTTGACCAGATCAAGATTAGCTCACTCACTCTATAACCAAGTCAACGGAGTCAAGATTAACCTAATATTCCCCCTTTAAACTTGACATGTGCTCCTCCCCACCCTTCTCACTCTACCTAAATCTACGTCTAGACTTTTCATAGGCTATCCAATAAACCACCAGTGTGCATGTATGCCCATTTACATTGTAATTAAATCCAACTCCATAATAAAAGCTTACCAGTACAGTGACTTGATCACTTCTTCATCTATTTTCTGTGCGCTTCTTTCAATTATCAATGGTTCACATAGATCTATGCCATGAATTTCCATTTGCCATTAAACATGCGAGCAAAGGCTAAGGTAGCCATGAAGAATGCCATCTTTGATCCAGATGGTGGCATGAGTGTTGGAACTCCTCCCTCTTCTACTATCCACCGAGCATTTATTGTTTTGAATGCTAGATTCCATAATGCTCCAGTTGCAGTCTCGTGCACATAAGAAGGAGCCAACATAAGAAGGAGCCAACACAATCAGTGGAGTAACACCTCCTTATCACAATGCTATTAACTTCAGATACAGATAATCCCCACAACGCACTGAGAATCCTTTCCTGAAGCCCTTTTGATGCATTTCCATACTAGAGAACACTGTGCCCTTTTGATGCATTTCCACACTAGAGAACACTGTGCACAGGGTTCTCCAAGAACATCAAGTGGCACCTCACCTCCCAAAACTCAATTTCAGAAAGAAACTCTGAAATCTGTCTGCTGGATGATCCAATGCTTGCAAGTGGAATGGGTTCTTGTTTCCATCGAAGCTCCCATGCAAAGACTGAACCAAAAGAGCCTCCTACCACACAAACATTTTTTCTTGATGGATGGACATCAATCGAATGTATGACTCCCACGGAACTTCCACCAATCCATTTGTTGGGAGATTGTGAAACCAGGGTGCAGGAGATGTCCAGGAGATCTAGAGTTCAAGTCTCGAGGGGCAGTGGAAGTGGGTGTCGGCAGGAGTTAATGTACTTCTCTTGGGAGAACCGACCCACTTCCACACTACTGGTGCCCTCTCCTATTTCAACTCCCCTTTCAGAATCTCATAAAACCTTAGGCAAGGGGGGTTGAGTACATGACCAATCGTAGAATGGTTGTGGAGACAACAGAGAGAGGGATTGACAACATATCACTCAACGTTGATCTGCATGAACATGTGCTACAACAGATTCAGGCACGCTTAATTTTAGCGGATCTCGCAAATCTTGTCAGATTTACACCAAATCTAGGCATCCCAGCACCTTCAACAGATCTAAGAAATCACGTCAGGTCTACACTTGAGCTCATCATATCTAATAGCTCCACGCTTCTTCACCAGCATAAGCATCCGATCTTGGCACTTCCATCACTTCTGAGGCCATTTTACACACTAGATCTAGCACATCAACAGATCCACTATCTAGGAAACACCCACCCTTGCTAGCTATTCCAGGCGTACTGGTCTTTGATACCATATGCAAATTCTAATTCTATGAAGTGAAATAATGCATACTGACTTTTAAGCAAAAACATACACTAGAAAATGGCACACCAATACATGGATTTATTTTGAAAATCCTTACTCCTTAAAACCAACAAAACTAGATCTCTGTGAGAATCTCACAAAATCTCACATAAAGGACATATCTATGTTGTCAAAGTCATTCAACACTTCACCTAGCCTCAGCTAGGCCTTTAGAAAATTGAACTGACTCATACAAAACCAATTAACTCCCTTATCATCACTTACCATCCACAAACATTCTTATTAAAAACACAACAAATGATAGATGAAGCATTATGCCAAATAATGCTAAGATGATGCTAACATAAGCCACTCTTTCATTGGTATGGGCGTTATACAATGAAGCATATGAAGAGACTTCCGATTTCTTCACTTTTTTTCTTTCTGGAATAGTTCTTTACTTACCGCATAATACAGACAACTTTTATTTGGATTCTCTTATAAATCATAGAAATGTTAAACATTTTCAAACAAGCAAGCACGTCTTTGGAACAAAAGTAAATGAAATCGAGAGAGCCTTTGGTCCGCAGTTTGACGATGTATGTTTGCCTTGTCCTTTTATGAAGCCATTCACATCTGCAATAGTTATTCAAACCTACCCAACTAAATCCAAAGCACCAACACCAGAATTCCAAACATGTTTGGTAGTGGAGTTACTTTATGATTGGACAAAAGCATACTAGATCAAGAAGTGTTCCTGTGTATTAACCAAATTTCTTGATCCATCCTCTAGGGGAGAGGCGCCAATTGTGGTGCGGGGTCCACGCGAGCACGCCAACAGACACCCAGCAGTCCACGTCCGTTGTACGACAGGTGCCCATTCGGATCCGCCGCGTGTCCAGCACATGTGTTGGGAACTTTTTAGGGTTTACGTGAGGTTTAGGGTTGGCATTTTCACGTTTCGCCCGGGCTGCTCTACCACCCTGTGCAATGTTGTTCGGGACCGGTGTGTGGCCGTTTCGGCACCCCGGTAGTGGTCCGCCGGGGCTCCATTGCCCGCGCAGGCCTGCGTCCATGGTTATCGACCTCGTTGCTGTCAGTGAAGCTGGTGTGAACCCTTCGACGCGCGCCCTTGTCCCCGTTTTGGTCGGCATTCCTCCTACTCCAGTTCAGATGGGATGGTTTGTAGAGTTGTTTGGATGGTGGTTTCGTTCGGTGGGCGTTCTCCTTGGTGCACCAGTCTCCGTGTTGGCGATCCTGATCACGGCAATGTTCGCATCCTCCTGTGCCAGCTGCGGGGTCGTGAAGGTTGGCGACGGCGGTTTCTACCTTCGGCAGACATACAGGTAGGGTTTCCCTACCGGCGTCTGAACAGTGTTTATAAACACTCCACCTCGCTTCAAGGATGTAGTTAACCCTGCGGCTCGTTTTCTCGGTGGTTGGATGTGTTTGCTTGTCTGTTTTGTGTGTGTCCCTCGGCTCTGCGTATTCGGTGGTTTCTTGGGTTTGTCTGGCAGTTTACTGTTAGATTAGTTTTTCGGACCCAATTATTGGTTATTGTTTTTATACGGTGCTTTTTTCAAACCCCCCTTGGGTGTCTCTGGTTCTAAGGAAGCTGCTACGGTTCTGGGCGTTTTTGGGCACATATTTGGCGTTTTTGGGTTCTGGGCGTTTTTGGGCACATATTTGGCGTTTTTGGGTTCTGGGCGTTTTTGGGCACATATTTGGCGTTTTTCAGTTGCAGCTTATATCTGGCGTTTTTGGGTATGCTTACTGTAGGGTTTCGTTTCTGGGTATATCTGGCCTTGCAGGGTTTCGTATGCGTTATTATGGATATGCTTACTGTAGGGTTTCGTTTCTGGGTATATCTGGCCTTGCAGGGTTTCGTATGCGTTATTATGGATATGCTTACTGTAGGGTTTCGTTTCTGGGTATATCTGGCCTTGCAGGCTTTCGTATGCGTTATTATGGATATGCTTACTGTAGGTTGAATTATGGATATGCTTATTGTGTAAGTTTGCTGGTTGAATTATTGTGTAAGTTTGCTTGCCGATATGAAAAATTTGCAGTGTAGGTTTTAGGTTTTGATATTCATCTTTATTTGTAGTGTATGACCACCATATATTCAAGAATAGGGTTTGGCCCAACCATTGGGAATTATGGGAACTGTATGCAACCACACTCGTCTTAGTCGATGTCCTTTATGTAGGCTTATGCTTGAGAGGAAATTGCAATGGTTGGTTGGTTGAACGCTGGTTCAATTATGGTTATGCTCGCTGTAATATATAGTGTGAATGTTTGTTGGTTGAATGCTGGTTCAATTATGGCTCAATTATGATTTTGGTTATGTTTCTGGGAATTAGGCAGCAGTATGTTTTTGAACTTGACATCCATCTTTATATTACTGTTTGAGGCTGCAAGATAAGCAGAGTATGTGGATATTCGGTTTGGCATGGCCCCTCGTGGATATGAAAATGTTGTGGATTTGAAATATAGTGTGAATGTTGGTTTAAAGCTGGTTCAATTATGGTTATGCTCGCTGTAATATATAGTGTGAATGTTTGTTGGTTGAATGCTGGTTCAATTATGGCTCAATTATGATTTTGGTTATGTTTCTGGGAATTAGGCAGCAGTATGTTTTTGAACTTGACATCCATCTTTATATTATTGTTTGAGGCTGCAAGATAAGCAGAGTATGTGGATATTCGGTCTGGCATGGCCCCTCGTGGATATGAAAATGTTGTGGATTTGAAATATAGTGTGAATGTTGGTTTAAAGCTGGTTCAATTATGGTTATGCTCGCTGTAATATATAGTGTGAATGTTTGTTGGTTGAATGTTGGTTCAATTATGTATCAATTATGATTTTGGTTATGTTTCTGGGAATTGGGCAGTAGTATGTTTTTGAACTTGACATTCATCTTTATATTACTGTTTGAGGCTGCAAAATAAGTAGATATTTTAGTGAATATTTATGATTTTTGAGTGACTGTTATGGGAGGGACACCAATTGTGGTGCGGGGTCCACGCGAGCACGCCAACGGACACCCGGCAGTCCACGTTCGCTGTATGACAGATGCCCATTCCCTTCCGACTCGTGTCCAGCACATGAGTTGGGAACTTTTTAGGGTTTACGTGAGGTTTAGGGTTGGCATTTTCACGTTTTGCCCGGGCTGCTCTACCACCCTGTGCAATGTTATCCACCTCGGTGCTGTTTCCCATAGTAAGTAGAATGGCATTATTAGAGCATATATGACCTACTATTTTGGCATTATTAGACTTGAATCTACAATGAAATTTTTTTAGACAAAGTAGAATGATGTATGCTCATGTTGTATATCTACTTAAATGGTATATGAGTATAGAGAATTTGACCCAACTTCTCCATTAGACCTTACTTTGTGCTCTCCACAATGTCAAGTTGTGTGTAACACCAACCTCAATGCTTATGGTTAACTTCCTTGTTTATGGAAAAAAACATAAATAAATAAGAACTGCTCATTTATAATTAAACAACTGCACTTTATAGCAATAGTACTGAAATACAAATACAATAACTCTATCTGAAGTAGATGTCGAAACAATGCCTCTGTCTGAAAGTAGAAGTCAAAAAGAAAATGCCTTGATCACAAACTACCATTTGGTTGGTCTATACACCGCCTCTGTCTGAAGTACAAGTCAAAACAATGCCTCTGCTTGCAGTAGATGTCAATGACTGGGATTTAGGTTATATCAAGCCCTCACCATGCTTGATTGGGGCTGCACAAAAAGAAAATGCCTTGATCACAAACTACCATTTGGTTGGTCTATACACCGCCTCTGTCTGAAGTAGAAGTCAAAACAATGCCTTTGCTTGCAGTAGATGTCAATGACTGGGATTTAGGTTATATCAAGCCCTCACCATGCTTGATTGGGGCTGCACAAAAAGAAAATAAATTGATCACAGAATACCATTTGGTTGGTCCATACACCTTCTACCCTATTCTTGAAGAGGTTCGTCACCTCCCACATCATTTTCTGTAGGGTTTCCAGCTTGAGACAAGTGGGGTGATCTTACCGAGCATGTTTGATTAGGAAGGGTGGGGTTGGTGGAAACAGATTGAGGCCAATTTACTCCTTGCAACCAAGGAGGAATTGAATAGCCATAGGCCTGACTTGTGCATGGGACCCCTGGAATATTTGCTGGTGTTCGATAAGCTAACATAGGATGGGACCCTGCAGTAGTAGGAATAGAGTTGGGGTGTAAACCTGCAGGATTATAGCGGGGTATCTGAATGTTAATAAGATCCTGGTAGAATCGTGCACTGCTTGCAAACGCTTCTAATGATCCTTGCATCATGTCCCTTTCACTGGTTGTTCTAATAGTATCAGCCATCACATTCCTTTCCTCCATTTGTGATGCACTATTTTGGTTCATCTGTTGCACCTTCCTCACTTCCTTTGCTTGCCTTGCCAACTGCTTCTGGTGCGCTTTTTCTTGTCGATTAACCTCTCTTGCAATCCTTTCCTGTGCCCGCTGTCCAGCTGCAATCATCCTTGCTTCCTTCTTTTCCTTTGCAAGATCTTTCTTCCTTTGTTTTAATTCCTGCAAATCTTTCTTCTTTCGTTTAGATTCAACCAAGAGGCTCATGTACTCTTCTGAAGTGAGCAGTTGTGAACTCCAGCCCAATCGGAGAATGCCTGTCTGTCCTTCACTTCCTTGCGTTGACACTCTCTCCATTGGCAACTTTAGGAATCTGCCAAGCCTTGGTGTGTTCCCTGGCAGTGGTTCTTCAGCTATGAGAGGTTCTTCTGCTGCGGTATATTCTTCAGCTGCATCCTCGTTGTCTATGCTAGGATCTGCTAGCAACCCACCATCAACATAAAAATGGACAATCTCATTTGGCTGCGAAGGCATATTCATGCTTTCATCGCTGGTGGAATCACCAATGTGTCTGTTCAAGTTCATCATGGCCTCTGCCATCCATGATGGTTGAGATACTTGGGTTGGCATTAACAATGTGTGATTGGGGCTGCCTGGACTACGACAACCATCGACCACATTTATATTTTCCCCAGCATCCACTTGTGCGCTGGCTGGACCACCTAAACCCATGTTATCTTCTGCTGCATCATCATCGAATTGTGTTTCATAGACTTGTTCATTATGGTCAGAAGCACCAACTCCTTCGCAATTTCCTTGAGAAAGGGACATGATGTTGTCCACAGCATCTGCCTCTTGCTGGCCATCCAATTGGTCTTCGACATCCTCAAGATCTTCGCCAGCTTCTTGGCCATCCACATCAAATGCTTGGCTACACTGAGTGTCATGCATAAGAGCATCATAATTCAATGGCCAGATACCTGTTCGCCTAAAGCCAGCCTTGATATTGGAGGGTGTGAGAGCCCTTTTGAAAGCCTTGCTTGCAAGCTCAGCTAACTCAAACCTCTTTACCTCTACCCCTGGGTTCTGAGCCATCCATGCAGCACGTTCCGACCTGAAATAAGCCTTGAAAGGCCCAAACACACTCACATCCAGGGGCTGCAACCTGTGAGTGGTGTGAGCAGGAAGTGTTAACAAGTCAATTCCCAACCTGTTTGCCTCCTCGATGGTTTGCACAGCAATGTGGCTGCCATGGCCATCTAAAACCAACAGGTGTCTGTTTTCAGGCGAGACACCGCCTGGTACGGATGTTGCAAAGTGGAAAAGCCAATTCAGGAAAAGTTCTTTAGTCATCCATGCATGGGGATGTGCAGCCATGCACGCCCCAGGTTCACAGTTTTGGATATAGTTTTGTAGCCGAGTTTTGCCCTTGAACAAATAAAACCCCGGGATTGCTGAGCCAATTGCATTCACACATGATAGAATGGTTATCCACTCCCTGCTCTTGGGCAGAATCTTCGGCACATTCCTGCTCCCTCTCTTTGCAATGACCCGCATGCCACAATTCCTTCCTGCCTGTAACCCTGTCTCGTCGCAGTTCCAAATATGGTTTGGACTGTAAGAGTGTTTCTCATATGCAGAAGAAAGAGTGTCATAGAACTTGGAAACAACCGTGGGGCGTAGATTCAATGCCCTATCTCTGTCCAAACCCTCTGCAGTTCGTAGCACTAGCTCTAGATGCCTTTTTTTGAAACCAGCCCACCAAGACTTACCTGGGAACCCATCTTTGAATGGGTTTGGCCTCCCCTGACAAATTTGAGCAACAGTTGATTTCAGTTGTATCAACTCTAGCCCATGTCCCAATTCGGCCATCTCCTTGCACCACACCACTACCTCCTCCTCCTCTTGTTCAGTCATGACTGTAAGAGGGCCTCTCCTCTTGGTATGGGTCAGGCCATTTATCCAGTAATGGATTGACGTGGGTGCAATCCCATGTTTTTTGGCCGCTGCTCTAACAGAAAACCCCTTGAATTCGACATCGTCAATTGCAGCCAGCATGTCTTCTTTGGTCCATCCTCTAATTGCACTGATTTTCTTCGTTGAAATGGCACCTTGCACTGTGGAAGATGGTGGGAGAATGGGCGATGCTGGAACTGTTGGTGGCGATGGCTCTGTCATTGATGGTGGAACCACAGCATCTACATCTTCCACAGGACCATTCTCAGAATTTGATGTAACAATGTTGTCATTTGGAACACGGGCCCTTTCGTCATCCGATGATGTGCATTGTATCTGGGTACCCCCGCTTCCTTGTGTTCCTTGTGCGACGTACAATATTGACTCTTGGCATGGCTATGAGAATCTGCAACATCCAGATAAATAACATGTCAGTATTATAGATCCTTATGCAATGGAATTACAAACAAATCCACAAAATTGCTCATGTTTAAGATTTCAATGCTGAATGAAATTCTTGCACTTATCTGGGGATTCCATTTTTTTAGGGAAGCATGCTTTGAAAGATTGGAGAAATGTGATTGATCAAATGAGAACAAAGATGGAATATTGAGTAACGCAATGGTTGAGTCTGGTATGGAGTTTTCGTGGTTTTAATAATTTTCAGTTTGTCAATTGCTTAACAATGGAGGAGGAAACTATTCTCTAGATTTGAGCCAGCATCTCCTAAGATTTAGCTACATGTGTCCTCCCAAAATACTAGAACTAAGGTAAGTTGTTTAGGACTCTCTTCTTTCCAATATCTCTATAATAATTCAAAGGAGGATGTTAGTTATGTGTTGTTGGCTGGGGTTACAAACTGGTTTTCAATTGTTGATTTTATTGTTACTATTACTACTGTTAGAAGGGTTGCCATTGCTGCTACTGAATATTTCCCTGTAGTTGAGTTGTTGTTAAACCCCTGTATAGATCTGATTAGTATTATATTTCTGCTTCTTAAGTGAAATATCAGGTTTGAAAATTGAGAAAATGTGGACTTGTTAAAGAGAAGCGAGTAACACTACTATCACACTGCTATCATGTGTGTATGTTGTTGGCTGGGGTTACAAACTGGTTTTCAATTGGTGATTTTATTGTTACTATTACTACTGTTAGTAGGGTTGCCATTGCCGCTACTGAATATTTCCCTGTAGTTGAGTTGTTGTTAAACCCCTGTATAGATCTGATTAGTATTATATTTCTGCTTCTTAAGTGAAATATCAGGTTTGAAAATTATGAAATGTGGACTTGTTAAAGAGAAGCGAGTAACACTACTATCACACTGCTATCATGTCTGTATGTTGTTGGCTGGGGTTACAAAGTGGTTTTCAATTGGTGATTTTATTGTTACTATTACTACTGTTAGTAGGGTTGCCATTGCTGCTACTGAATATTTCCCTGTAGTTGAGTTGTTGTTAAACCCCTGTATAGATCTGATTAGTATTATATTTCTGCTTCTTAAGTGAAATATCAGGTTTGAAAATTGAGAAAATGTGGACTTGTTCAAGAGAAGCGAGTAACACTACTATCACACTGCTATCATGTCTGTATGTTGATTGTGGCCATTTTAATGTTTGCTTGGCTGGTATTGAAATGTTCATATGAATATAGCTTCTCCCAGTGTTAACTCACCCCTGCTCTGCTCGCCTGAGTCTCTTAATATACTGCCCGTGATCTCATTTTTTAGCTACTGAACTATTCATAGATGTCACTGAACTATTAATTATAAGAGTTTGATCATCAATTGCTCTGATGCTTTCACTCTTTCCATAGTCTATTTTGGTTTTATTGCACTTATTGCCATGATACTATTGTTGACAAAAGCTTTGAGATTATGTAAACTATACTGCTTCGAAAGTCAGGATATCAATGGAACTGTACAAAAGCATAGAGATTATGTAAATAATTTTCATATTGTTATGGATATTAAAAGTAATTGAAATAGTTTTCATGTTCCTTTCAACAAGTAGGTTACTGTACATACCTGTCACACAGTGCACACACTGCTGGGTTGTTGATGTATGGCTGACACTGTGCACACAACCTTTGCGCTATTGATGGATGGTTGAGTCCTGCCTGTTAAATGCACTGCTTGGCTGATAAACGCACTGCTTGGCTGAGTCCTGGCTGATACATGCACGCACTGCTGGGCTGTTGATGAATTGAATGGATGCAAATGGGTTCAATTGTGTGCAAAGAGGTTGGTTTATAGTTTTTTATGTTGAAAAAGATTGCATAGGGGAAATGACATGGATTGAAGGGTTAATTCTGGGAATGGGAGGCTGGGATTGATTTGGCACCGATCCAATGGCTAGAGATTTGGGTTTGCATGATCCATGTGCTCTTTGCTGCTGGACAGCTGCATGGGTTCAGTGCAATGCTTGATTTGATGTTCAGATTAATGGATGAAATGAATTTTTTTATTTGCAGAGTTTATGGCATTCGTAGAGGATGGCAGTTCGAATTCTATGAGGGCATTCGTAGAGGACAGCAGTTGGAATTCTGTTTGCTGATCTAATGGTTTAATGGATTTTTAAGATTTTTTTATTTGTAGAGTTTAATGCATTTGTGCTTTTGGGCATTCGTAGAGGTTGGCAGCTCCTTTGGATTTCATGAATTTTAATGGGTGATTTGATTTTTTCAATGGGTTGGGGCATTTATTGAGGTTGCATGTGTGAGTTGTTGAATAACTCTGTACCAGATGCTGACCTTCCTTTCCCCTTGCAGTGTGCAAGTGGTACTGGGTGATGGAACACTGGATCCTGCTGCTTGATTGTTGCTTCTCCAGTTGTGGTTCATGAGGGCTGATGTGATGCCCAGGATGTACTTAGTAGATTGAGGCTGAGAGGGTTTTTTGATGTTTAATTTGTAATTAATGACAAGACAGAGTGGATTCTCAATTGGACTCGATGGTTTTTAATGTTGGCATTAAATGGACTGAATAGTGTGAGCTGGGTCCCAATCAGTTTTTACTCCTATTTTGGACTTAATATAATATATATATGTGCAAAAATAAGTTGTTTAATGTTTTTTAATCTGCTTTGTCATGTGCAAGATTTGGGTGGTTGATGTGACGGGAACCATGACCACTACTGGTTCCCGCACAACAATAGGAGCCTCTCCCCTATTACGCTTTCCAGGAATGAAGACCAACTAATTCTTTCGTTGGTCTAATGAATAGATATTTGTTTGCCACACATCATCACTTTGGAAGCTTATAAGCTAGTATCTACCCAAGCGCATTGAAGGGGAAAGTGTTATGAGTTTCCAGGAAATAATGCCATGAGCACTTCATCGCTGAACCAATGCATACATGGCTCACATGTCTCCGTTACCGTCATACAGTAAGTCAGAAAAATGTTTGGAAAAGCCTTCGATTGGTATGGAACAGGTCAAAACTACCTCTGTGACATGTTAGTATCCATACAGGTCTATCTCAAAGGTTTGCTGATCGTGTCATGTAAGGCGAGTACATGCGCAGTTCCCATATCGACTCTTGCTTTGTTCAAACGATTCCTGTTGCGTGGCTTCATAACAAAAGCAAACTTGGCAGTGGTTTACTGCATTAAGTGGGTGCTCGACATAGGAAAAGTGCGGCGAGGAGACATTTTGCGCTCCGTAAAACAACTCTCCTCTTTCTTTGGTCAAATAATTAACAAAGTGAATTGCCCCGAGGCTTTGATTCGAGTTTGGGCTTTAACAATTAAAACAAGCATTGAGTTTCTTGGACCTTTCTACGCTATCACCTAGTCAACTTGCCGTCCTTAACAAGTCTCAATTAGTTTAAACATCTTACGTACACAACATCACAACCCATATCGATGGAGGTCACAGCCAAGTTGGATATCAATTTGGTGTATAAGACCTTACACTTTTTGTTATGGGACAAGGGACTATTTCTCTTCAGAAAGATGTAACTGCGCTAAAATCTATAAAAGTGTACATATTAGCCCATTCACACTATATTATACCCACTCAGACTGTAAGGCTGTAGACTGTGCTAAGCTCTTGTTAAACCAACCCAAGGAGTAAGGTACAATATGTGAAACTATAATTGTGATTCACTAGATCTCTCTTGGGTGTTAGTATCGAAATTTTTATTGAGAAGCTCCTTCTTGGACCTTAATTGATAAAATAGTCTTGTGATATGTGCTATTGTAAGTGATATGTGTCATTGCGTCACAGTTATGGCATCAAGAAAATGCACCATGTTGCCAAGGCATGGATTGACTATTTCTTTCTCCCACCGCAACATCATAGTAGACTTTTGGGGCATGTGATAATTGGCACTCAAATCACTCTTGGCGGGGATGGAAAATTTTTCGGTGAGGTACAGTTTTACTTTTTCTCGTTTTTCGCCGGTTTTTATAACTGGATCTAGGAAACAAATCGCCAGAAAAGTGGGGCGATTTGAGTGCCAGTTATCCCACTCCATATCTTTTGTTGCTTTTTTTATACAATCTCCAATAATTATATTTCTGCCTGTAATAAGTATTTCACAGCTCAGTAGTTAATGCTCCGGTTGTCCGGCATACCAAACATTGGATGTAATCTGCGGTTGTCAGACATACCAAACATTGGATGTAATCCAACTCTTAATCCAATGGTTGGTATGCCCTGCAGTCTCAACATTAATTGCTGCACTGCTGGATACTTATTGCACGCCATTAATCTTTCTTATGCCCTGTACACTTGCCATAGTTAGGGACATTATTTTTCTTTCCTATGCTCAAAGGGCCTTGTTCTTCTTGAAATGCTGTCTTTTTTGTTGCGCCATCTTTTGCAACGGTCTCCTTTCCTTTGCTGGAATTAGTGCCAACAATGCTATTAAGTTGTCTCACACTGTTCTTGGTTTATGCTAATTTAACTTTTCGGCATGCATCATCAAAAGTGCAAGCGTTGAACATCTCAAGCTCCTTTTGAATTGGTGTGATTAGCTCGCCAATGGACTTGGTTATCATCTTTGCTTCATCGTCGATCACTCTGAGCCAAAGGGTATAGTGGTCAAACTTCTAAAAGTAGGTATCAAATGTTTGGTTGGACTTGTGCAGTAGGTTTTACCATTGTTGTTATTCATTTCAATGGTTGTCCTCGACAACAACTTTGAAATCATCCCATGTCATAGCTTGCATGGTATTGAGATCTAGTGTGTGCTCATAAATTCTCTCCCTAAAGCAAAGCTTCTCTGGACATGCATAGCTTTGTGAGGCCCGCAATTCTATCTTCGTCTGTGTATCTCTGCACTTCATAATGGGAATTGGGCTGCTCTAATCATCAGTCATAGGTTGTTGTTTTGGCCCTCAAAGGGCGAAATTTGACCTTCGTTTCCTGTTTGAGAGGGACACCCAACTTCAACAATGAACTTCCACTTCCAACACTCCATTTCAGATTTGGTTTGCTTCCAAGGGGCTTTTGGTGGATGGTAGCCTGCGATGCTGCAAAAAGGATGTTAACATCCATGTCAATTGCCCATCCATCTCCCAACTTTTCTAGTGAGATTGACAACTCCTACTTCGAGTAGTCAATGTGACTTTGAAAATCATTCTCTATTTCTTTCTTCATCCGAGAGTGAGTCGGTGTACAAACTGCAACAACTATGTACGAAATGATGCTCTAATACCAATTTGAACCAAACAACTTTGCACTATAATAATTAGTGCAACCACATAAATCATTACGAATAGCTCAACTTGATCGTACATAGAGATAAATGAATTAGCTAGGAGAGGGCACGCTTAATTTTGCTATTCCACTGTTTTGCGTATGTAGGCAGGGGACTCTTGTATGATAGCTCTTTGTTGAAGTGTATAAAATATTTCTCCAGTATGTTATTTAAATTTGAGTAATTAAAAAAAACCTGTCGCATATGGAGTTCGTTTTTAAAGCAATCGTTACACCAGGGTATGTTCATGCGGGGTGTATTTGCACTACAGGAGCAAGATTATTGACTTGAATCTTTAGATTAAATTCTTTTCATATAAACTCAATGGTACAAGTAAGAATGATTTTGCAAAGGAAAACAAACTTAAATGGATACACAAAAACCAACCAATATTCAAAGTTTATAAGAGATTTTTTTTTCTTCATTATTTTTACTTTTTACAATCTCTACTTTGTATTACTTTGAAAATAAATTAATGTATTTAGTATTTATATTGCACAATTATGAATATACATCAAATTAATTATTATTTTTTATATTTTTATTTTATTGTAATAGTTTTAGAGATATCTCCATCTCCTGAATTCTCAATGTGCTTTCCAGTTTACATCCAATAAACTTGAGGAATATTGTTAAAAACATGAATCATTTTAAACAAATTTGTGACTATTGATTTACATAATCTTTTAAATGAATATTGAAGTAACAGTTTATTTAATCAACATTAAAAAAATGCATATGTGATTCTTGGATAATCAACATTAAAAAAATACATACGGTGATCCTTGGATAATCAACATTAAAAAAATACATACAGTGATCCTTGGATGAAGAATGAAAAATACATACAATAGAAAAATGAATGTTATTTTAAAAAATCCTGGAGAAAGAATAAAGAATTCATACAATAAAAAATGAAAATAATTGAATGTGGTAAAATTGTGCAGTGGCAGATTAACAACAGAAATAACCTAAACCTTCATGTGCTGCAAGTAATAAAATTCTTAGAATTATCAATGCATTTGCAGATGGACATCAGATTTTAAACTTTCATATCATAGCTCCAATTTAGATCTTCCAGATGAGTTTGATCATTAACGCTGTTTAGAACTCCGGAATCAAATATGGCAGGCAAGAGAGTCCCTTCCATAAGAAGGTATTTTTCATTGATCTTTAAAACCAATCATTTTCAGGATGTCAAGCATGGTTTCCTTTCAAACACTGCTAGATTGGATCTTACTGGTTACACAATTGAAAAGTTCTATGAGCATGGGATGCCTCCTTAAAAATCCAAGGAGGTTTCCATGCTTCTCATTTAAAAAGCACCATATATTTGGAGCCCTATATATGACCAGTACAATGCTATCTTGACAGGCTTGAAGCCTTTACATACAGCTGTGTCAGAAGACAGAGGGCTCTTCAGCCCTAGATCAATTCTCAACTTTGCACTCCGACTCATCATTACAAAAACCGCTCAACAAAGCCCTTATAAAACCCGCTTTAGAGACCATGTCAAACTAACACTAACATCCGGAAGTGTAGTTTTCAAACTAGTTCAGAGGGTGCCACAGAAAACTGCTATTTTCTCTGAATTGATAGAGATGCTAATAGGCCTCGCCTTGAAACAGAATCTAGATGCAAAGAGGGAGATATTGTATCTGCTAAGCATCATCAAAGTCATTGGAAACAATATGATCATCGCCATTATCCTCACCAATGTGGGATACAGTACTGTCTGTGCCGAGTTTTCCAATCCAAAGCTTGACAAGCACGAGAACAATAATGAACTGAACTGCATGCAGAACATCTTCTAAACTCGTGTCTTCTGGTTTCAAGCCGACCGCACATTGAATAAGAACAAAGGGCAAACCCAGGTGCTGGGCGATGGAAAGAAAACCAGTCCACCAAAAAAACGTTTGCCAAATGTGCCTTGGCAGGTGGCACATTACAACCAAAATCACTCAGTAACAGATCATCATCACCCTTGTTGATCCCAGTTTCAGAATGCTGGTTTCTAAGAGAGCTCTCCAGCGTGTCATCTGACTTATTTATGTAAGACTGATACTGCAGATGGCAACTTGGACAAGTTTCATTGCATCTTGATGCACCTGGTCCAGAAAAACTAGAAGCAAATGGAGATGATTCCTTGGCAGCAGTCACTGCCTCTCTGGCATTAGCTTCGACTAAAATTCGCCGTCCTTCTGTAACATTTTTCTTGATACCATATCCATCCTGCAAGCAATGGCCGAGTTCACGGATTGCATCTATATGCCCTAGAGCCGCAGCTTTTGCACATAGAAAAACACCTGCCTTTAGGTCCTTGACTCTTTTAGAATTTCCACTACCATTGAAATGAATAACTGCCAATGAATACAGAGCCACTGGATGCGAAGCAATTGCTGCCTTGGTCATCAAGGCCACACCGGAAGCCCTATTCATGAAGCAATAAAATTGAATCTGCATGAAAACCAGTAATGTGAACCCGTAAGAAATTGTATTTGCCAAAATATCACACTCTACTCTTAGTAAATATATTTATAAGCTTTTATTTGGGAAGTTGTTTTGAGAAACATGAGAAATATGCCTACTATATTTAGTATTTTTTTAGAAGTTGTTTTGAGAGACGTGCCTACTGCATAATGCAAGTTTCTTTTTGGCTGAAGTACCAGGTTTGAGGGGTATTAATTCTGCCAAAGTTGTCAAGGATTTGCACTTGGCCTCATCCCTTTTGACATGCCATTAAAGTGCCAAAGTTGTCAAGGACTTGCACTTGGCCTCATCCCTTTTGACATGCCATTAGAGTGGGGGCAGACCACAGAAAGAGTAGAGCTTTGGTGGATGGCTCAATACTGTCAACCACACCAGTGAACCAAGGCTCGGTTTTTCTTTGACTTAGGTGCGAAGTCTGAGAACTATCTAGTCTGCCAAAGAAAGTCTGACAGCTATCTAGTCTGCCAAAGTCACCTGGGACCTGCACAAGGCCTCATCTCTTTTTTGGCCTCATCCCTTTTGACATGCCATTAGAGGGCAGACCACAAAAAGAATGGAGCTTTGGTGGATGGCTCAATACTATCAACCACACCAGTGAACCAAGGACCCGCTAGACTTTCTTTTTCTTCGACTTAGGTGCCAAGGTCTACCTGGGACCTGCACAAGGTCTCATCTCTCTTTGAAGGCGTCATCTATTTTTGAGATGTCATTTGGATGGGGTAGACAACTCCAAGAATGGAGCCTTGGTGGACAACGTAATACTCTGTCAACCTTCCCACTGGACCAAGGCACCTTGGCAATATTTTATCTTCTTTATACTTTATACACCGTCTTTAGAATCTTCCCAACAGTTTTAACACACACATTTCATACAATATTTCAGAAGCAAGACCAACAAAATATCTAATCAAAAGGGAAGTCTTTCTTTCCCGGAAAAACAGACAGACAAAATATCTAATAAAAAGGGATGTCATTCTTTCCAGGAAAGATAGAAAAACAGAGCTTATTATTCAATAAATTATTCCCTCCTAAATATGCAATGAAAGGACCCCAAAACAATGGCAAAAACTAACCATTCCAAGTGTGTAGCAGGCTTCCAGATTGCCTGCATCAGCACAACTTTTCATAAACAGGTGTGCCCCCTCGGACCACTTTGAAGCTTTGACTGCAAGAACTCCAGCTGAAGCATGGGCAAGAACCTGAGGATCCTTTGCCACAGAGTAAAACCTTCTACACCTGGAATAATGAAAATTCATGACATTTTAATATACTTCATTTGGACCTCTGTAAAAGAGGTAGAGATAACAAAAACGGTTTGCAGCAAGTAACATCAATTTAGCTAATTATACCCAAGATTTCTGGACAAGTTTTGGAGAAACATGGCTTGACTGTCAACAGAATCAAATGACTTAATTCATAGGAATTACAAAAAAATATTCAATTGAAAATTTGCACCTATAAACCTCTACAAATCTGTATTATTTTCTCAAAATGCTTAAAAATATAATAGATACTCACAACAAATTTCAGAGGAATTCGTAAAACCAAGAGCACTGAGGATTCATTTTGGAATTCAGTTAAGGAAAATATTGGAATTTAAGACACCCAAACAGAGTTTTATACCAAAACCAACTGCAATGGAACTGGATATCCATCACAAACATATGTATATATACACTGCACTTATAAAAACAATTTAAATACCCACAACATCCGTGATGAAGTCTCAGAAATTGGGTATCCTTATCAAAACCTTAAAATAACTCTAAATCCGCTAGATTTTAAATTGGGAGTAAGGCAAACGTACGTGAGCATTGCATTCATGAGATGGGTTGGACTGTTGGCAGTAGCTACAAGCTTGGCCATAATTGATATTAGCAGATCATCATGGATATGATCGAAGGGATTGCTACTGCACTTGTAATTATTGTTCACATTGTTCCTACTTCTCTTGCTCAGTCTCTTTGCAGGCATTTTGAAGTTGCTTGCTTACATACTCAAAATTCCAGATCCTGCTTGCATTAAAAGTGGGTATTGTCCCTGTATTGCATTACAGCATAGAGAATGCTGTGTTCCGCTTTTTTTGTATTGCATTGCAGCAGAGAGCATGCGGCGTTCTCCTTTTAAAGCAGCGTATTCGCCTTGAAAATTGGCATGGTCAAAGAGGAATTCTATAGTCAACTGTGAGTTCCCGCATCCCTACGCTATGAGATAGATTATTGGTTAATAGTACATGTTTATCCTTCGGCTCCAGTAATAACAGGGACACCTACCTTTGGAAATATGAGCACATTTAATGATTTCTTTTTAGGTGGCAGCCTTTTGCCCATTCTCACGTTTAAAAAATGTAATTTTTGTAACTTGGGTTGATTTAGAAACTATAAACTATGGTGGGAGTGTAGTTATAAATTAGGTCGGGAGTGTGGTTTTGAAATAATAGAAATTAGCACAACTACTATTTACAGGACATAAGTTAAGTGTTACTATTCATAGGACATAAGTTAAGTGTTATGAGCAAGTTAGGTATTACTTATTTTTCATGTTTAGTTGTCATCATTCGTTTTTAGTTAAATGGGTTATATGCCACTACCTGTTATTCATAGATAAGTTGCGCTTTATCCATGCATCAACTACCAGTGATATATATCCATGCATCAACTATTAGTTATATATATATATATATATGTATGGGTTGTATGTCACTACCTGTTATTCATAGATAAGTTGCGCTTTATCCATGCATCAACTACCAGTTATATATATATAATTGTTTATTTTGAATTTTGAATATCGACCATAAAATCAATCTCGATAGTACACTTGTCCCATCCTCCTTCAATCTAGGAAAATCATAGATGGTAGTCCACCCCAAATTCTACTAACAAAGCCACTTAATTTGTGGCTAGTGAACACCGATAGCTTGTCCTCCATGGATTGTTGTAATGACATGTTGTTTATGCTTCAGCTCACTGTTAAAATGTTCTTGTTGTTATCACCAACCTTATTCTAGTTAAACAAGTTGTCTCCCACTCCATGCTTAGTTGTAATCACTTGTTTTCTATACCTCGGCTATATGTTACCTTCTTTAGTTGGATAACATCAACTATCGGTTATTCTTTATATTTCTTTTTTTCGGTGTAATTATAAATTAGTTTAGAGTGTGGTTTTTTTTCGCATACTATTTATATTCAAAATATGAATTAAAATAATACAACGATAGATCGGTCATCACATGACACTGATCTTGTTCTTCATCAAGTCTCTCTCAAAATTTTACAAAATATTACACAATGATATCATATATAAACATTCACTTCAATTTTCCAAATTGACACTATCTACTTGTTTCAGAAATATCTAAGTATCCATTAGTAGATTTTAGTCTAGATAATATAAAGATCCTTTTTCCTGGATCTTCTCTTCAAAATATTCTTCCCAGAATAGATAGCCATCTTCACCTTCAAGTGCCTGTTTGGACATCTTATTCGCCAGCTGGTTGTTTTCTCTGTAGATATGTTCAAGTAATATATTCTTGAAATGTTCAAACTCATCTCTAATCCTGTTGCACCAGTGAGTCAAGGCTGTTATGTTCAGTTTATACTCACCCTTTGCCTATTTTATGGTGATTCGGGAGTCACCATAGATCTTGAGCCTTGGAAACCCAAATTGATTTGCCATCCTCAAGGAGCACCAAAGTGCGAGAAGCTCTGCTTTCATGTTTGTGCATTTGCCACATCTAAGACAGAATGTAAAATAGTGATCCTGGTTAAGGATGATTGTTCCCCCAGCTGCACATTGTCCCATGGAGGCTGCACCATCAAAAAATATAACCGGGTCATCAATGATCAATATGAAATTGCTTACCTTCCTGTGAACTGTACTTTTCTCCTTTTGTTTGTAAGGCGGATATAAACTCATAGTTTGCAGAAAAGTTGCTTCTGTGTTAGTGGACAAATCCTCAAATATAATCTTATTTCGCACCTTCCATATTGTCCAAGAGATAAACAATGGTAGTGATGTTCCTTACAACTTTTTATCCAAATATTCAAGTTTGTGCGGTTATGAAACATACCTTTTGGCCATTTTCTAGAAATTTTAAAAAATTAAAGAATAATGTTTAAACTTGTATAATTTAGATGTTTCTATATATTTGAGAGTGTTAAATCATAAACATGACTTGAACAACACAAATTTTGAATTTATTAAAAAAACAGATTTCAATTAAAAAAACTTACAAAACAAATTTTAGACTTCTTTATTTTAAAATAATGAAATTATAAATTTAAATATAAAAACTATTAAATTGTTAATTAATTGAGATATAAAACTATAATGTTGGCATCCAGATAATTTAGTAAAGAGCTTTGTTAAGATCTACCAATAAATAAAATAAAATAATTCAGTTACTAAATAAATAATCTCGACTATTTTTAAGTTAATTTTTTTCCAATTTAATAATATTTTTTATAAAAAAATATACTTTATTTACTATTTTTACTCCAAACTTAATAAACCGACACAAATTGAATATTAAATTATAAATTTAACTTGTTCATTATTAAGCGTCGTAAAAAGATTAATTTGTACAAAGAATTTCTTAAAATCACGTCAAATGATGCAATGCCATTACGTTATTTAAGACTTTATAAACTTGAAATCCCCGAAAAACTTGAAAAGGACATTTTATCAACGGCATGATCATATGTAAGAAAAATTCATAATAATAATTTTTCATGACAGGAGTTTAAATATTTTAGGATTTTGTTTATTTTGTAATTAGAATTTGGTTTTTTTTTCTTGGATTTTGTGTTATTTAATTTATGTTTTTGGATGTATAAATGGATTTATATAGTTTAAAAATTCTATGATTTCAAATTGAGTGGAAGTCTATTCTCATATAACAAAAGTGGAAGTCTATTCCCTTGTCTCCTGAAAATGTTATTTAAAAAACCATGTTTTAATTGTACTTATAATGCAATCTCAATCTTGATGTAAATATATATAAAAGACGAATCTTGTACTGGACCATTGATCTTGAGGTACACAAGCTTTTTCCCACACGGAAAAGAAAATCAGGTTGCAACAACTTTGGTACAATGAAAGAACGCCGAAAGCAAGTGGCGTGCATAAAATAAAACTTATTGCTTCACCTAATGAAAGTACGTTTAAGTATAGTCTTGGGTGCACATGATGTCCAATTGAAGGTTTAATATACAATTGACTTTTGACTTTCATTGCCACATTTTGGTCCCACGTGAATGAATGATGAGGGGTTGCTTGGTCCGGATACGTTTCCTTCAATCACACGGGCAGACCCAAAAAGTCCAATTTCATTGTGGAATGTCAAGAATAACTGCATCAAGATAAGGATTTTGGATGTGGATTTCACTCATGCACTGGATGCAACTTATGAAAATAGTGAGTAATTATTAATGTATGGATTGTACCAATATCTTGTTCATACTTGTTCTTTAGATTCATGCAAAAGAGCAATTATTTGGGATTCAAATGTGAACAAGGTAAGATCACTCTAACTACATCTCTTTTATAAAGTGAGATTTAATGTGAACAAGGTAAGATCACTCTAATTACATCAAGTGATATTTAAATGTACGTAAGAACATTCCAATTACACTTGTTCTTTAGATTCATGCAAAAGAGCAATTATTTGGGATTCAAATGTGAACAAGGTAAGATCACTCTAATTACATCTCTTTTATAAAGTGAAATTTAATGTGAACAAGGTAAGATCACTCTAATTACATCAAGTGATATTTAAATGTACGTAAGAACATTCTAATTACATTTAATTGACTATCATTTTTAAAAAAATTATTTATTTTTATGTTAATTTTATAAATTTTATTATTATTTATTTTTATTAAAAAATAATAAATATGATTTTTGTAATTTTATTAACTTCATAAAGATTTGATACATTTTTTTTGAAATGCTCTGTTTAGAGTGAGTTATCAATGGATGACCCATATCTAAAGTCTCAATTAATTAATTTCATAAATATTACTTAATTTCTATTATATTCACTTCATTTTTTTTTTATGAAAACACATATTTTTCATTTTAAAAAGAATTCAAAAATACAATCCTCTGTACCTGTGGACCACAAGCTCTCAGATTGAAGAAATATTGGAGACCACATCTTCAAGTTTGTAGCTATTAGGCTCATATCAGTGGGTGATGAATATTAGGAGTAGTATGACAAGGAGGAAGTCATCTATATAGATGGAGCCTTGCACATTTCACATGAGGAAGATGATTCCTTGTGGAGGAATTAACAAGAAGATTAACAACAAGTGCCAACATGCCTCACTGTTACCGAGAGCATTTAGCATTGGGTGAGGAGGCCTGCCCAATCCTATATTTCAAATATTATTTCATTTACAAGTATGGATTCTAACCCAAGGATGTGGATAAGGCTTCTCTTAAAAGCAACAGTCCATCAAAAGAAGAGACACTCAAGGAGGAATGCAAGTCATTGCAAGGTGATTGCAGAAAAGAAGAAAACATCAAGCTAGGGTATGAAGGTAAATTTGATTTTTGTAGAAACAATGTTTTCTTACACCCATTTGAGGAATCTTCCAATTTATGTAATGTAAATGGACCTGCTAACGTTTACTTAGATGCTGGAGATGAGTATTGTGATGTGGATTCATGCCACAAGCAGTTGAACTTAACCTTGCATCCAACAGAGAACATGTAGTACACAAAATTCCTAGCTGAAGGTTGTGCAATGGGTGAGCATGTTGAACCTAGCAATGTGCAATATTACCATGAGACAAAGGAACAATGTGCATCCGAAGACCCAGTAGCCAATCAAGAGGTTAGTGGTAGTATGGGAAGTGAATCCACTTCTAGTTTCTTTGTTGGTGATTTCAAGATCACTACAAAAAAGATTGATGATGAGATGAGCTCAATGGAACTCAATCACAGTAAGCCATCCTGTGGAGAAGAGCATATTTCAGCTTCTCAGTCATCACCAGGGATTCATAGTGAAGTAGAAGGCATTTCCTCACCAGTTGGTTGTGCACCAATTGAGTTGGCGCAAGAGAATGCTACCCCAACTCTCCCACATGAAGGAGAAGACATGATACAAAGGTATGATCGTGCATTTCATATTAAAGTATTCCTTTGTGTCATCATGAGGTTGCATCCACTTCAGGGAAGAAGTTTGGCATTGGTACGGTTGAAGCTCTTGGCATTGAGACTCAATTTTCTTGTGTGGAAGATGATTGCAGTGAGAGGGATGGATTGTTTGATGGGATTCTTTGTAACATACCCGATACTTGAGACATTTTATGTTTAAAGAAAAACATTGTCTTAACTTTTATTGTAAAGTTTTATATTTGGCCAAGTGGCCAATGATGACTGTAATTGCATAGTATTATTATTTAATAAAATAAAATAGGAGACACTCACCCAAAGAGACTGTTGAAAGAGTGTTTACTGACCCACTAGGTGGAATGGAATCTGGGGTAGAAGGAAATGGACAAGTGGCAGCATCATGAACTCAATAACTAGCTATTGTTATGGGACAAATCCCTTGAATTGTGGTCAAGTTCCTTGGAATGTGGAACTGGAGCTTGAGGCTCATTTATTGAAACTGGCCACTAAAAGACCTAGGCATCTTTTATAAGCCATCGAATTTGAGCAGAGGCTCACACTTTCTCTGATGAGAAAATTTATCTTGTGGTTTTGTTGTATGCACACAAGAGATTCGATGAGGGGAAGCTATGTTTTGAGTTGGAGTGTAAGTCTGTCTTATTACTGCTGAGTGCAAAGTTTTACTATTGAGTGCAGATTTTTACTGCTAAGTGCACAGGTTTGAGGTGTATGCAAGTCTCCATTGATTGCTGAAGTAAAACCTGAGTGCCTTGCTTCTACACAGAGTCTTCTACCTAGTGGTTCAGTAAACAGGCTCGGGGGTCCAAAGGGAGCAAGTGATTTGGCTGCTTCTGATAGAGAAGGTTGGGAGGAACATGCCTCTTTGGGTGTTTGTCCACCCTAGCAAAAGTTATCAGGTTCTACTTGTTATTTCTTTTCATTTCTATATCTGTTTATCTATTTCTGAAACTGTTTGAATGTTGTTATGCATGACTTGTATGTTTATAGAGCAGGAAGATCATGACAAGAGTATGCCTATGCCCTAGCATAAATATATTGTTTAAATTGTTTAAAGATTTTATTTTATGGTTATCAGCTTAGCTGAACTATTGAATGGTATTTTGATCTAGATAAATTAGTTTCTACAGTTTTATTTAATGAATGAGATAATGTAAGTGATTGAACAAATGTCTTCCTGTATTTTTCCTTTCATCCTAAGGTGATGTACTCTAGTACAGGAAGTATTTAATTAACTTAGGATTGATATGACTTCAGAATGAATGATGTTTCAGATTTGATTTCCTTATCATCTTTGCTTCTCTGTTAAATGATAGTTTATTCCAGAAGTTAATTTTAGGACCTCATTACAAACAGAAGTCGAAAAAGCTTCAGTCCTTAGAGTTTTCTATAACATTACAGAGTAGCCATATAAAAATACAACACATAGAACAAGGTTGAAAGCTTAGATTTCAAATTGTAAACATTTAGTTATACTTTACTATTCTTTCCATAAGACAAAAATAATATTTAAAAATAACAGAGTCTTTATGCTTATACATCATTTGCAATCTAAACACTAATCACTAAGTATTTACCCTAAATACTTTACTGTCTATTAAATAGCTCGTCAAAACATACCATAGATTTATCAATACAAACCCTAAGCTATACAACTCATCATGTAATATATTTCCATCAAATTATTACAGTATTTCGTACATAGATATTACAAGTTACAAACCCTTCGCATAACCATAAGTATAATATCTATGAATATGGATACAATAGTATTATAAGACAATGCTTGAAAATTCACAGTAATGCTAACATTCGTATAAACATCATATAGCATTGATCTATCCATATATATACCAAATATCATAGCATTGCAAAACATTATTGTATATTATATAAACACATAGTAGAAGTTTAGCCCCGTAACTTTTAACACATGTCAAGCTTATCATAACAACTTATGGATCGAAACCTATACACCTCATCCAAGTGTTTAACCCTACTCACATTAACATTTAAACAAACTTTAAAAACATAGTGCAGACTTTAACTAAGAGTTAAAGGTCAAGCCTCTGGTTAGAGGAGCTAACCCTACGTCGAAGCATAAGGATCTTCTTTTACAAACATGAAATGAATGTAATGTCGGATCCAAAACCCTAGACCCTATAGAGTAACCGGGTTACTAATCTTTTAAAAAGATTGAAAACCAAATACAACTACCAAGGAAATCGACGAAGCATAATTGTACGCACAAATCAACAAACATGTGAAGAATTTACAGGTTCGAGACTCATTACGAGCTCACCCATGCTAGAAGCCTTACAACTTAAACATTACAACATCTAAATTTAAAACTCATTGCACAGTTTTAAAAACTTAAATGAATTCGTAAGACCCACAACAACACTATACAGGTCATGGGATCGAGTCTCGGCTCGCCCAGGTACCTTCTTTTAAATATAAACAACAGTCAAACTTATAAGTTAAACATTTAGTTACACAAGGGTTCAAAACCTGTAGAATCTCATCATACATTTCTCAAAGTAGAATCAGGCTTTATCCCTTCCACCCACGAAACGAAACATCAAAACAATTACACCAAGACTTAGATTTGCCAAAATGTAACATTGCATTTATATAATGTAGGTTTACATTGCAGTCAAACTGTCGGTAGGATAAACAAATACTCTGTACAGACCTTCCTATCAACACGACAAGTGAGAAAACAACTTGGGTCTCTACCCAGTAAAATGATGTTTGCAGAAACAAAGCCTAAAAACCATTTGACTAGCGAAGTCGCATTGACGAAGGGAAACCAAAACATATCACCCTGTTGACAGAGGAACCAAGTCTAACCGAGGCTTCTCGGTGGAGTCACACCCTTGCAGGTTGTCCCTTCATTGTTTACAACCTCATCGCGGTTAGTAACAGTATAACCCTATCACGAAAGTAAGAACCAGGTTAAAAATGAAAATGAAAGATCATTATAGAAAAAATGAAAGTAAGGGTTTAAGTTTTGAAAATGCAACTTACCAGCATTAGTCTCAGAGCCCAGGAAGGAACCGAAAGGTGGAGACCCTGTACACGTCGCTGTAGCCATAACGCATCACGACCCATCACTCTCCAACTTCTAACTAATGCAACGAGTGGAGCATTGAACTACCAACAATCATGGCGGTCAAGAAGGGCTAGTCGTCTTCTCCATAATGTAGCACAACACAAAACCAAATACCAAAACCCCAACAAACTCATAGTAGGGTTTTGATATTACCAAAGCACATTTATGACCATCACATGGCCTCATTTATTATGCCAGCTAACCCCAACATTGGTATATGAGAGAACCATTTCACTATAGTTCAAATCATAGTTTATCCATCCACATTTTAATATAGTGTTAATAGAAAACCCACTTCTATATAGTTATCCATTCACATTCTCAATGTAGCATCGGAGGTGGAAACAAAACCCTCTATTATATAGTTACAACCATATATTTCGAATACCCCAAAGTTTAAAACACCAAGTCACCTTTGCATTGGATTTTAAGGTGACAACCTTTAGTTAGGAGCGTATCCCTTGACTTTGCTAAGGCGGTAGACTCTCAACTAGGGAGAGTTCTCTTTAAAACTAGATCAAAGAAGAATCGCTTGGGTCACCTTGGACCTAATGCATTTCCTTCTAACTTCACATGTCGTTTATCAAATTTATGATGTTCTTTTTATAACTTTGGTGTTGAACTCACTTAATCATGACTTTAAATAAAGTTAAGACCTGCAATACTCTCACATAAGGCTAAGAGGAAACAACGCAAAATCTTATCAAACTAGAAATGTACAACCTATAACTTGGACAGTTAGAGAGAACAATGCTTTAGCTTAAAGCTAAGTAAACCGTCGAATCATTACCCAGAATCCAACTGCCAACAAGAAGTATGTTTTACATGACAACTTACCATTATGTAAATAATATCATAAATACCAATTATCAGACTTTAACACAGTGTACAATCAAATAGTATTATGAACGCAACTGCATATAGAACTATAACATATTTATCATGCACCATATCAAAGAACATTAACTTCATAAGTTATAGTTATAGTATCGCAATACTATGTACCATCCGTCATGGATGCGTAAATCGATAAGTGGCAACACTAATTAGTAGATACGATAGTACAACTGTTACAAAATTGATAAAGCATTTTAATTGTCATTAAGATAATTAAAAATCCTTTGGAATAAATACATGTTGTAATTAAATGATTATCAAGTTCATTTATTATTAGACATTTATTACTTCAGCACAGCATTTAATGCTAACTTTAATGTCTAGATTTTTTTTTAAATTTTACGAATTTTTGGGATGTTACATGTGGTATTAGAGTGCGAGTTCAAACTCTAGGCCTAAAATAGACTCACATGCGCAAAACAGAAAATGAAAACAAAAAAAAATAGTGACTAACTTTTGATTAAATTTGTTTCTGTACAGAACAACTTGACATTTAATTTGTAGGTATGGACATACCGAAAGAATCCACAGAGGACAGATCTCATCATAATGAATGTAATAATAACGAACATGAAAATATTAATGAATAAATGTACGTAGAATTGAATGATCAATCATCTGAATTATTACGTACGGTTAAACACTTAAAAACTGAGATAAGAAATGTTAAAGAAGAAAACGAAAGAATTTTAAGAGCACAGGAAGAATTGAACTAGATTTTAATGGAAAAGTATCATCATGATGAAAAATATAAGAGGAAAGAATTAAAATATGAGTCTGGAACAATGTCCTATAAACACAGAGATAAGAAAATGAAATACTATAAAAGTGAAAGTAACTCTTCTTCTTCCGAATCTGATGATAAAACTTATCGAAGAAAATATAATTCTGATCAAGACAACAATGATAGTGACTGTGGTCCTAAGAAAAAGCATAAACGTCACGAACAAATTTCTGGGGAATTTAAGAAGATAAAAACCCCCAACATTTAATGGCGAAAATGAAAAGGGTGAGGCAGGCGAAGCATGGTTGTCCGGTATGAAGAAGTACTTTCATATTTATGATTACTCATCTTAGTTAAAAGCTAAAATGGCCATATACAATCTGACTGGAAAGGAAGACATTTGGTGGCAGGATATTAAAAGGGTTAAAAGCATTAAAGAAAGAGATATAAAGTGGAGTTCATTTAAGAAACTGTTTAAGAAAAAGTTTTTGTCCGAACAGTATTATGAAGATAAGACAAAATAGTTTTATGACTTAAAATTGGGCTTTGTGAGTATGAAGGAGTTGAGCGGCAAGTTCCTCAGTCTGTTAAGGTATGTACCTTACTTAGCTGAAGAGAAACCTAAGGTACAAAGGTTTCTGAGTTGTTTTCCCTTTAACATAAAAGACTGAATTGAATATGATAATCCTACAACTCTCGAAGAAGCCATGAGAAAGGCCAACTTATGTTTTGAACAAAATAAGAAAAGAGAAGGTGTATCAAGTTGGAGGAATAATAAATCGAGTAACTATGAGCATAAGAAGAAAATTTTTAATTTCAAGAATTCTGGAAATAATAAAAATTTCAATAACAAAAATATTCAAAGTAATAATTACAAATGTAATGCACCACAAAATTACACGTTTGTAAGAAATGTGCCTCATAACAACAACAACAACAACAATAATAATAATAATAATGCCAGAATTAATGAACAAAGACCACCTTTAAAGTGTTATGACTGTAATGGACCGCATACCAGAGCAAACTGCCCACTCAGAAGAAAGACAGTCAACAACATTCACACCATGCAAACGGAACCGACAGTTGGAGATGTAGCAAGAGAAATGCCCAGGATTAATGCAGCACTGGAAAATAGACAAGCAGACCATCAAACTTCCATGGTCAAGATCGAAGGTATGATACAAAACAAAGCTATTTCCATTTTAATTGATCCGGGTGCAAGTTTGAGTTACATATCACCTAATTTAGTGAAAAGTTGCAAGTTAAAAGTAGAGAAATTTGATAAATCATGGTTGGTTCAGTTAGCAACAGGCACCAAAAGAAAAGTTGTAGAGTTTATTAAAAGTTGTGATTTACTTATGAGTCAGTTGAAGACGCAAGTTAAATTTAATGTTTTGTCGTTAGGGTCATATGATGTATTAATAGGCATGGATTGGCTTGAACAACATAGAGTAATACTTAACTGTTTTGAAAAGTCTTTTACTTGTTTGAATAATGAAGGGAACACTGAAACAATAAAAGGGATTCCTAGAAAAACATCTATTAGACAAATTTCTGCTTTACAAGTAAAGAAAGCTATAAGAAAAGGGTGTAAAATGCTTGCTGTAAATGTGATTAATGATGAACATTCATCTAAAGAAGATAAGATAAAATTGGAAGACATACCTATTCTTAAGGACTTTTCTGATGTATTCCCGGAAGAAATTCCAGGACTACCTCTGAAAAGGGAATTAGATTTCACCATTGCGTTAGTACCGGATGCGGTACCAAACTTATAGGCTCCTTATAGAATGAACATTCTGGAATTAAATGAACTAAAATCTTAGCTAAAAGAACTAATTGATAAGAACTACATAAGGCCAAGTGTGTCTCCTTGGGGAGCACCGGTTATCTTTGTTAAAAATAAGGACAGTACCTTGCGATTGTGCATAGATTACCGTCAACTTAATAAAATGACCATTAAAAATCGATATCCCTTGCCCCGCATTGATGATCTATTCGATCAAGTACGCGGAGCAACGATATTGACTAAGATTGATTTGAGGTATGGATACCATCAAGTTAGAGTAAATGATTAAGACATTTTTAAAACTGCTTTCAGAACCCATTACGGGCACTACGAGTTCATAGTTGTGCCTTTTGGAATGACTAATGCACCGACAGTCTTCATGTGTTTAATGAATAATGTTCTGCATAAGTACCTAGATAAGTTTGTAATTGTGTTCATTGATGATATTCTAATTTATTCAAAAACTAAAGAAGAACAGGACGAACACTTAAGAATAATTCTGCAAGTTTTAAGAGAACATCAACTTTATGCTAAGTTTAGTAAATGTGACTTTTATAAAGATAAAATATAGTACTTAGGTCACATAATATCTAAAGATGGAATCTCTGTCGACCCAGATAAAATAAGAGCAATGAACGAGTGGCCTATCCCTAAAGACGTAACTGACGTATGGTCATTTATGGGGATAACAGGTTACTACAGAAAATTTATTGAAGGATTCTCTAGAATTGCAAATCCCATAACTTCTTTGCAGAAGAAGGGAAAGAAATTCGTCTGGGATAAAAAATGCGAAGAAAGTTTTAAGAAGTTAAAAGAATTATTAACAACGACACCTATATTAAAAATTGTTGATCCAAATAAGGACTTCGTTGTATGCAACGATGGAATTGGTGGAGTCTTAACTCAAGAAGGTCACGTCATTGCATATGAGTCCAGGAAATTAAAAATCCACTAAAATAACTACACAACTTATGGTCTAGAGCTGGCAGTTGTGATACATGCATTAAAAATGTGGTGCCATCACTTGATTGGAAGGAAGTTTTCACTAATGACAGATAATAAAGGCTTAAAATACTTGTTGGATCAAACAAATATTAACGCAAGGAAAGCTAGTGGCTAGCTTTCCTTAGCGAATACGATTTCGAGATTCAACACATTAAGGGTAAAGAAAACAAGGTTGTTGATGCCTTGAGCATAAACACTAAATTAAATTTTGTGGCAGCAATCAATACATATAAAACAGATCTGGAAAATCAGATCGAAGAAGGAATTAAACAAGATAAAAATTATCAGTTCATTTACATGATAAAATTGTTGAAAATGTATCTGAAATTTTAATAATAGATTATAGCATTAACGAAAAGGGTTTTATGACTTATAAAAATAGACTTTATGTGCATAATGTGTCCAAAGTTAAGTTTTTGATTTTGGATGAGATTCATAAAAGTCCTTATTCGGGACACCCTGGTTATCAAAAAATGATAACCATGCTGAGAAAAGATTACTTTTGGCCAAACATGAAGAGTGAGGTGGCTGAATACATAGCTAGGTGTTTTGAATGTCAAACAATTAAAGCTGAGCATCAGCACCCAGCTGGCCTATTGCAGCCATTGCCAATTCCGGAATGGAAGTGGGAAATTATAAGTATTGATTTCATAACTGGTTTACCTAAGAATAAAAAATAGAATGACTCAATAATGGTCGTTGTGGACAAGCTCAGTAAAGCATCTCATTTTATCCAGATAAAACTACTTTTAAAGCTGCTGACATTGTTGATGTGTTTATGAAGCAAATCTTTCGCTTACATGGGATTCCAAAGGTAATTATTTCTGATTGAGATTCTAAGTTTACTGGAAATTTCTGGGCAACATTGTTTAAAGGTCTAAATACTAAGTTAAATTTTAGTACTTCTTTTCACCCATAAACTGACGGGAAAATTGAAAGAGTCAATCAAAATTTAGAAGACATGTTAAGAATGTATGTTAAAGATCAACCAACTAAATGGGAAGAGTATTTACATTTAGTTGAATTTGCTTACAATAGCCATTATCAAGCTTCTTCTAGACTTAGTCCATTTGAAATTTTATATGGAAGAAAGTGCAGTACTCCTATTTCTTGGGATAATCCTGTTGATAGATTAATGCGAGGACCAGATTTGTTAAAAGAGATGGAACTAACCGTGAAACAGGTACAAGGCAATTTATAAATTGCACAAGATAGACAAAAAAGTTATGCAGATCTGAAACGAACTGAAAGAGAATTTCAGGTTGGAGATCATGTCTTTGTAAAGGTAAAACCCAAGAAAAGTTCTTTTAAGCTTGGGAGTTGTGCTAAACTAGCACCAAGGTACTGCGGACCATTCGAAGTCCTATCAAGGATTGGACCAGTTGCATATCAGTTGGCTTTACCATCTAACTTAAGAATACATAATGTTTTTCACATTTCTGTTTTAAAGAAATATGTGCACGATGCTAGTCATGTGCTGAATTGGAATGACATACAGGTGGAGCCCGAAGGATATTTTCAGGTGGAACCAGACTGTATCCTCGACAAGAGGGAAATTATGCTTCAGAATCATACCATAGGGCAGGTAAAGGTGCAATGGAAGCACTGTAGCCCTGATGAAGCTACCTGGGAATTGGAAAGTAATATGCGGACATCATATCCAATTTTGTTCCAGGGAGGATTTGATGAAGAATAAACAACATCGAGGATGATGTTGAGCTTAAGTGGGGGTGTTTGTAACATACCCAATACTTGAGACATTTTATGTTTAAGGAAAAACATTGTCTTAACTTTTACTGTAAAGTTTAATATTTGGCCAAGTGGCCAAGGATGACTGTAATTGCATAATATTATTATTTATTAAAATAAAATAGGAGGCACTCACCCAAAGTGACTATCGAAAGAGTGTTTACTGACCCACTAGGTGGAATGGAATCTAGGGTAGAAGGAAATGGACAAGTGGCAACATCATGAACTCAGTAACTAGTTGTTGTTATGGGACAACTCCCTTGAATTGTGGTCAAGTTCCCTGGAATGTGGAACTGGAGCTTGAGGCTCATTTATTGAAACTGGCCACTAAAAGACCTAGGCATCTTTTATAAGCCATCAAATTTGAGTAGAGGCTCACACTTTTTCTAATGAGAAAATTTACCTTATGGTTCTGCTGTATGCACACAAGAGATTCGATGAGGGGAAGCTACGTTTTGAGTTGGAGTGTAAGTCTGTCTTATTACTGCTGAGTGCAGAGATTTGAGGTGTATGCAAGTCTCCATTGATTGCTGAAGTACAACCTGAGTTCCTTGCTTCTACACAGAGTCTTCTACCTAGTGGTTCAGTAAACAGGCTCGGGGGTCCAAAGGGAGCAAGTGATTTGGCTGCTTCTTCTGGAGAAGGTTGGGAGAAACATGCCTCTTTGGGTGTTTTTCCACCCTAGCAAAATTTATCAGGTTCTACTTGTTATTTCTTTTCATTTCTATATCTATTTATTTATTTCTAAAACTGTTTGAATGTTGTTATACATGACTTGTATGTTTATAGAGTAGGAAGATGAGGACAAGAGTTTTTCTATGCCCTATCATAAATATACTGTTTAAATTGTTTAAAGATTTTATTGTATGGCTATCAACTTAGCTGAACTATTGAATGGTATTCTGATCTAGATAAATTAGTTTCTACAGTTTTATTTAATGAATGAGATAATGTAAGTGATTGAACAAATGTCTTCCTGTATTTTTCCTTTCACCCTAAGGTGATGTACTCTAGTACAGGAAGTATTTAATTAACTTAGGATTTATATGACTTCAGAATGAATGATGTTTCAAATTTGATTTCCTTATCATATTTGCTTCTTTGTTAAATGATAGTTTATTCCAGAAGTTAATTTAGGACCTCATTATAAACAGAAGTCGAAAAAGCTTCATTCCTTAGAGTTTTCTATAACATTATAGAGTAGCCATATAAAAATACAACACATAGAACAAGGATGAAAGCTTAGATTTCAAATTGTAAACATTTACTTATACTTTACTATTCTTTCCGTAAGACAAAAATAATATTTAAAAATGATAGAGTCTTTAAGCTTATACATCATTTGCAATCTGAACACTAATCACTAAGTATTTACCCTAAATACTTTAATGTCTATTAAATAGCTCGTCAAAACATACCATAGATTTATCAATACAAACCCTAATCTATAAAACTCATCATTTAATATATTTTCATCAAATTATTACAGTATTTCGTACATAGATATTACAAGTTACAAACCCTTCGCATAACCATAAGTATAATATCTATGAATATGGATACAATAGTATTATAAGACAGTGCTTGGAAATTCACAGTAATACTAACATTCGTATAAACATAATATAGCATTGATCTATCCATATATATACCAAATATCATAGCATTGCAAAATATTATTGTATATTATATAAACACACAGTAGAAGTTTAGCCCCGTAACTTTTAACACAGGTCAAGTTTATCATAACAACTTACAGATCGAGACCAATACGGCTCATCCAAGGGTTTAACCCTACTCTTGTTAACATTTAAACAAACTTTAAAAACATAGTTTAGACTTTCAACTAAGAGTTAAAGTTCGAGCCTCTGGTTGGAGGAGCTAACCCTATGCCGAAGCATAAGGCTCTTCTTTTACAAACAGGAAATGAATGTAATGTCGGATCCAAAACCCTAGACCCTATAGAGTAACCAGGTTACTGATCTTTTAAAAAGATTGAAAAACAAATACAACTACCAAGGAAATCGACAAATCATAGTTGTACGAACAAATCAACCAACATGTGAAGAATTTACAGGTTCGAGACTCATTACGATCTCACCCATGCTGGAAGCCTTACGGCTTAAACATTACAACATCTAAATTGAAAACTCATTGCATAGTTTTAAAAACTTAAATGAATTCGTAAGACCCACAACAACATTGTACAGGTCACGGGCTCGAGTCTCGGTTCGCCCATGTACCTTCTTTTAAATATAAACAACAATCAAACTTATAAGTTAAACATTTAGTTACACAAGGGTTCAAAACCTGCAGAATCTCATCATACATTTCTCAAAGTAGAATTAGGGTTTTTCCCTTCCACCCACGAAACGAAACATCAAAACAATTACACCGAGACTTATATTTGACAAAATGTAACATTGTATTTATATAATGTAGGTTTACATCGCAGTCAAATTGCCTGTAGGATAAAAAAATACTCTATACAGACCTTCCTATCAACACTACAAGCGAGAAAACAACTCGGTTCTTTACCCAGTAAAATGACGTTTGCATAAACGAATCCTAAAAACCATTTGACCAGTGGAGTCGCACTGACGAAGGGAAACCAAAACATATCACTCTATTGACAGAGGAACCGTGTCTAACCGAGGCTTACCGGTGGAGTCACACCCTTGCAGGTTGTCCCTTCATTGTTTACAACCTCACCGCGGTTAGTAACAGTATAACCCTGTCATGAAAGTAAGAACCAGGTTAAAAACAAAAACGAAAGATCATTATAGAGTGTAAGTTTTGAAAATGCAACTTACTAGCATTAGTCTCAGAGCCAAGGAAGGAACCGAAAGGTGGAGACTCTATACATGTCACTGTAGCCATAACTCGCCACGACCCTTCACTCTCCAACTTCTAACTAATGCAACGAGTGGAGCATTGAACTACCAACAGTCATGGCGGCCGAGAAGGGCCAGTCCTCTTCTCCATAATGCAGCACAACACAAAACCAAAGACCCAAACCCCAACAAACGCGTAGTAGGGTTTTGATATTACCAAAGCACATTTACGACCATCACATGGCCTCATTTATTATTCCAGCTAACCCCAATGTTGGTATATGAGAGAACCATTTCACTATAGTTCAAATCATAGTTTATCCATCCACATTTTAATATAGTGCTAATAGAAAACTTACGACCCACTTCTATATAGTTATCCATTCACATTCTCAACGTAGCATTGGAGGTGGAAATAAAACCCTCTATTATATAGTTACAACCATATATTTTGAATACCCCAAAGTTTAAAACACCAAGTCACCTTTGCATTAGATTTTAAGGTGACAACCTTTAGTTAGGAGCGTATCCCTTGACTTTGCTAAGGTGGTAGACTCTCAACTATGGAGAATTCTCTTTAAAACTAGATCAATGAAGAATTGCTTGGGTCACCTTGGACCTAATGCATTTCCTTCTAACTTCACACACCATTTATCGAACTTATGATGTTCTTTTTATAACTTTGGTGTTGAAGTCACTTAATCATGACTTTAAATAAAGTTAAGACCTGCGATACTCTCACATAACGCTAAGAGAAAACAACGCAAAATCTTATCAAACCAGAAATGTACAACCTGTAACCTAGACAGTTAGAGAGAACAATGCTTTAGCTTAAAGCTAAGTAAGCCGTCGAATCATTACCCAAAATCCAATTGCCAACAAGAAGTATGTTTTACATGACAACTTACCATTACGTAAATAATATCATAAATACCAATTATTAGAATTTAACACAGTGTACAATTAAATAGTATTATGAATGCAACTGCATATAGAACTATAACATATTTATCATGCACCATATCAAATAACATTAACTTAATAAGTTATAGTTATTTGCAATACTATGTACCATCCGGCATGGATGCGTAGATCGACAAGTGACGACACTAATTAGTAGATACGATATTACAACTGTTACAAAATTGATAAAAGCATTTTAATTGTCGTTAAGACAATTAAAATCCTTTAGAATAAATACATGTTGTAATTAAATGATTATCAAGTTCATTTATTATTAGACATTTATTACTTCCGCACAACATTTAATGCTAACTTTGATGTCCAGAAATTTTCTTAAATTTTATGAATTTTTGGGATGTTACATTCTGCATGACTCTCATATGGTGGATGAGCTCACATGTGAAAACACATCTGGTGTTGTCAAGCAGTCATGGAGTGACTTGGAGAGATTAATACTAGTCACCGAAGAGAGGATGTTGCAAGTGCTATCCAAAATTGATCGTGCACAAAGATTCATGGAGGATATTATTGGGAGAGTTTAGTTGGAGGAGAGACAAGGTGGAGTTTTTGGGAGAGTCTCTAGTTTTGAACTATGCATCATTAAAGGAGAGATGGAAAAGATGAAGGCATACTACTTGCAGATGTTTATGGATAGAGACATGGCTCTCAAATTTGCTGAAGACAAAGCAACAATAAAAGGAGAGAAACTTCATATGGATTTGGGAGATTCTCTTTCCTCTCCCAGGACCACCTGTGATGTGATGTGTGTGGCTGATTGCAAACATGTTGCATTGGAGGATCTTCATGCGCAAGGTGATCATGAGGAGTGTTCAGTGATGCAAATGCTTGATGGTAGCAATGATAAGGGGATTGTTTGCAGAGCACTTATTTAACACCAGGAGGATCATGAGATTTATTTATGTGAGGAAGGCTCATTTGTGGAGGATGTACTTGAGTTCATTCCACTTGGCCCCAACAACAGAGATACTGAGATCAATTCCTTGGGATAAAGCAGTAGAGAGAACTGTCCATGTATGGATATATGCATTGTAGATTTGATGACTCCAGGAGATGAGAGAACATCTTATGATTCCATTGACATCTCTCATAGTGCCTTGTTAGATTAGCAACAACCTGGCACATTTGGATTCCATTTGATTCCATTCATAAACATATGTATTGGGTGGAAGATTGCATGGCACACTTGGATATACCTTGCAGAAAGAGTTTTTCTCATGTTAGGTGGAAGAAAGTTGCATAAGTAAGTTTCCATGAGGAGATTGGCATACATCATGTTGAGGCATTTTCCTTGCATAGGGAATAACTCGGTTTGCTTCCATGGAGGAAAGGCACACCTTTGGATGGGGCACACCAGTACATTCTTGTTGGACCAACCAACAAATGAGACAATGCATATACTGTTTCACTAAATGAATTTATTAGAGAGTTACAGCTGGCCTACTTTCCTTCACTCCTAGCACTTGAGGATGTGAAAGGAAATGTTGATTTGATGGAGGGACCATTTCTATTGATGCTTCATGAGAAGAAATATGCACATGTGTTTGATTCTCAACTTTATTTTGATCACTCAGGCACACCCTTGGTCCTCCTTTAGTATGGTGAGCAACAGTGGCATCTACTTGGGCCACTTGATACTTGTATCATGCACAACAATTCAAGGGAGTTCCACTTGATCATTTTGAGTGGGATAAGTGATTGCAGTATGAGCCATGGGATTGGAGTGTTGTTTTCACATGTGGAGTTTCACATCTTGTTGGAGAGGTTCACAGAGTTGAATATTTTCATTTGGAGTGGAAAACTTCCCATTTGGTGGATGGATCCTAGCATACCATGGAGTGACAGATTGTCACATGTGACACTGATGATGGATGGTATGCAACAAAGATCATGGGATCCAGGCATTGATGGTTTGTTTCAGACACCATCGATGTTTGGGAGGATGAAACATACAGTGGGATCCAGGCATTTGTTTGCATGATGGATTGTCTTGGATGTCATTGATGTTTATTGGAGTGCAGTACAAGCAATGGGACCCTGACATTGCTTGAGGACAAGCAATTTTGGGAGGGGAGGACTGTAATGTCCCCATTTTTTATAACACCATGGTCCACCACTGACCCATTCAACTTACATGGGTCCTAGTGGAAAATAATTAAATAAATTACTAAGGGGGTTAAGTTTGACAAAAAATTACCTTATGCAAATAAATAATTAATGGTGGGCCTAAATTTTGTTTTATTTAATATTTCTAATAATTATTTATGATTTTTCCATGGCTTTGATGACCCAAGAGGGTACATAAGATGAGGATAAAGGAGATGAGTTGTCTCCTCAGAAAAAGCTACACAGAAAACAACCAAAAGTAGGAAAAGCAGCAAAAAAGCTAAAAGGACGGAAGTTTCCTGATTTTGGAAAATAAGGTTCGGGAAAGTTTAGTAAAAGTAGAAAGCTAGAAAAAGGGATCAATAATTTTAGCCAATGAGAGTGAATTCATGAGACAAGTGGGTCCAAAATGCAAAAGCAACTTTCCAGAGAATCCCCCACTCATCACTAATTCAAATTTCATGGATGGAAAGTCCTAGAAGGCATGCATAAAAGCTAACAGAGGTAAATAAAAGAATGGTGAACACACCCATTCACATATTTTGTCACTTTGATCATTTTTATTTATATCTCTGGACATCTCATAGGCTTGAGTGATGTGCCCCTTGCCATCCATTGGGTGATGTGCCCCTTTGCAACCATGATCTAACTGAGAGATTATGTAATATCCAAATTTTTGACCCTATTGCATTAAAATTGTAAATGATGTAAATATCGTTATTAAATCATGGTGAGGAGTTCAAGGCCAAGGCCCTGCCATCGATTTAGCATTTTATGTTTCAGAAATTTAAAATAGATGCCTATGGTTCTTGTGCTAGACATGCACAATGTAAATTGAGACATCATGTAAATACGAATTTTAATGAAATACCTACAACTAGCTATGCAATGAAACAAAGAGATGGGGGCATGATTTTTATAAGGAATAGGGAGGGGAAATTATTCAAACCCTTGAGCCAATAGTGTTAAGCCAAATTTCATGAGAAAACCCATAAACCACTGACTACCCATTTTGACTTATGCACCCAATCATTTAATTCTTCCAAGAGTTGGTTGAGGTAGTTAATGCCTTGAGAATGAAGATGTATGGAAGCCAATTTCGTGCATGGGCAAGCCATCAACTTGGGAATTCGTATTTTTGCTTCTTGGGTAAGAAAACACCCACAAAATGGTGCCCAAAGCCATCTTTCACCCATGGACTTTGCTCTCTCATGCAGTTTGAACTAGATGGGATTTCCCCATCACGTTTTTTATCATTTTCCTGCATTTTTTCCATGACTGAGAGCTCGTTTTTGTGTTACATAGTGGTTGGGAGAGGAGGACCATGATTTGGGGATGTTATGGTGGTCATTTTTGCCCTGGAATGTCCATGGACGTTTTTCTGAAAACAGATTCAACTTCCCAGGGTTGTTTCCTCATTTAACTTTCGTTTTTGGATGCCCACATTTTTTCTGGAACTGGTAGAAACCCCATTATTGGGCACCTCACTGTAAAAACGTTTTCTTCATGCTCAACACTTGTACTTTTGCTGTTTTGTGCATCCCTGTTTTAGTTTGAACCCATGAGCAAGAAATTTGGAGTGGAAGTGGACCAGAATTGGCTTGATAAACCTAGTGAGGAAGGTAACCTCTCAAGAAGATAAAAATGGTTGGTTACTCTTCTATGCATACCTGGAAGAACACTAGGATGGGAGGTATGGCCTGAGGGACTGTGCAGTAGTGAAGGGAATACTTCCTTGTTCCAGGTGTGTAGGCATTGTGGGGGCCAAGCTAGATAGATCTTGTAGAGGGAATCCATATCTCTATGGTTGAGCTCACTAGCTTAGCAATTCTTCCTTTCCATTACCTTAGTAGCATGATAAACCCAACTGTGGATTGGCTTGGCTAATTTTGGTGTATTTTGGGTTATGTGTGAGTCTGTTGTTCCCTTTCTCCTTGTAGAAATCATGCCCAGCTCGGGGGTGGCAGTTGTGCTTAGAGATTGAAGAGCACAATTAGCCTATGGTTGGGCGGAACGTTGCAATTGCATAGCCAGTTGCTCGGGATTACTTCGTTTCAAGATAAGTACTCTCTTTTATAAATTATGCAATGTCTTTATTTAATGGTTTTCACAGTAATGTTGAATGTATGCTAGATATTAAACATGATTCTAATTCCGCTGTGTTTCTACAATATGCATATGTATATGTTCCTTATTATCAATGAGTTTTACTTGATAATCATGGGGCTAGATGATCATATTTAGTGTCATGTTCTCTCCCTGGCTCGGTTTGATGGGAGGGGACTTGACAGTGTGGTATCAGAGCCATAGGCTATAGCATTGGGCCTCTATGGGCCAAGTATGATCACAGTTACAAGGGAAGATCCCTTTCTGATCACCACAGGTTGCAACATTGGGCCTAAACGGGCCAAGTTGAATAGTTTGTAGAGTTTCCAGAGGAAAAGTCACCTCCTGTTGAGCAATGATCATCACAGAAAGAAGAAGGAAAATTTTTAAATTTTTCTAAGTGTTTTTGAAATTTTGCCTAAGGGTTGCGGCGGGGAAAATTAGGCTAACTTTCTGCGCGCGCGCGGCGGCGAAAATTAAGCTAACTTTCTGTGCTCACGGCGGCAAAAATTAGGCTAACTTTCTTCGTGTGCGGCAGTGAAAATTAGGCTAACTTTCTGCGTGCGCGGCGACGAAAATTAAGCTAACTTTCTGTGCGCATGGCGGCAAAAATTAGGCTAACTTTCTACGCGGGCGACGGCGAAGTTATGTTAAATTTTGCGACGCGCACGGCAAATTTAAGGTTAATTTTGCGACGCCCGTGGCGAAATTATGTTAAATTTTGCGATGCATGCAGCAAAGTTAATGTGAAGATCCGCGACACCAGCGGCCATTTTAACCTTAATATTTGCAACACGGGCATAGGATAATTCGATAAGTCCGCCAAGTGGGGAAAATACAACAACTTTTCACTGAGATTTTTAGGTGCCGAAAATGGAAAATCGCCATGAAAGTTGCGCCAGATTGCGCGAAATCGAAGGAATTACAACAAAAAAAAAAACGAGGGCGCTGCCCTCAACTCACCACTGCAGTGGCGCAGGGAAGCCACATGGGGCAAGCCACCTTGACCCCCATCATCCCCCTGAGACCGTTGTTGATTGTGAGAAAGTCTATTATTAGACAAAATTGTCAATATAGGATTTCCCCACATACATGCAATTAAATTATGGTATTATAATGCAGCTAACAGTTGTGTTTATAAACACATTTTGCAGAATTATAGTCACATCAAAGCAACATTCCAGATAAGTGCAGTTGGAAAGTTTTGGTCTTGGTTGGGCCAAAAATATCAACATCATGGATGATGCACAGGATCCCTATGAACCCGAGACAAATGCCATGGGGGAAAACATACATGTTGAGAATGCTGAAACATAATCCAATGGGAGAAAAAATTGAGAGACTCCCCTAGATATTGCAGCCACCATGAGGAGCCTGAGGGTGGAGTCGCAAAGTTGCAGAGAAGATAATGAAAGGATCATTAAAAATCTCAGGAAGAACAAAATCAGTTGAATACAACCATGTTGCAGAGTTTGACAGGTATCCAGAGGCAAATTAATCCTGGACATCAGTCAGAAAATCCAGAAGGGAGTCAGAGTAGTTCAAGGAGAAATTCCCGCAAGAGGTCCAATATCTCAAGAAGAGTTTCTAGAGATAGAACCTAAACTCCAGAAATCTCTTCTAGCGGATCATCTGACTCGGAAGGATCCATTGAGGGTTCAAGCTCTTCATCTCGCAAGAATAAGAGAAAGAGGCATTACAAGAACAATTCACATGGGGAATTTAAGAAGGCAAAACCTCCTACATTTGATGGAGAGGTAAAGTCTGGTCAAGAAGCTGAAGCTTGGCTTCTTGGGATGAGAAAGTATTTCCAAGTCCAAGACTACTCTGGAAATATGAAGGCAAGGGTAGCCATCTTCAACTTGAATGGAAGAGCATCTATATGGTGGGAACACATCAGGCAAGTGAAGAAAATCAATGAAAGAAAGATTGTGTGGAAGCAGTTCAAGAAATACTTCAAGCAGAAGTACCTATCTAATAGTTACTATGATGACAAGATCAAAGAATTCCATGAGATGAAATTGGGACAATTGACCATGGAAGAGTATGAAAACGAGTTCTTGGAGCTGCTGAGGTATGTCAGGTATATTCCAGATGATAAGGTGAAAATTCAGTGTTTTCTAAGTGGGCTACCTCAGTCATATAAAGATAGGATTGAATTTGATGAACCTCGAACTCTAGAGGAGGCAATAAGGAAGGCCAAGTATTGCTATGATCAAAACAAAAGAAAACCTGATTTCCATAAGGCATGGAAGGACAAGAAGAATGAGAAGTTTGACCAAAGGAGGAAAGGTTTCAAACCCCCTCATATAAAAAATCAGCAAAGGCAGCCATCACTGGTTGTGACTAAGCCAACTAGGATGATGGGAGACAAGCCAAGAGATCCAAAGGAGCCAAGAGAACCACTTCAATGTTGGGGTTGTGGAGGAGAACACATGCTTAGGAACTATCCACATCGGAATGGGAATGCAAATCAAGTTCACAACATCCAAGGATTTGAAACCGTGGGTCAAGTGGCGAGGACCATCCCTAGGATCTATGCGGCACTAGAGGAACGCCAGGCAGATCATCAATCAACTGTTGTTGAAGTTGAAGGTAAGATTACTAAGCAATCTGTTTCTATTTTGATTCATCCTGGATCTACTCATAGTTATATCACTCCTAAAATTGTTGAGATTTGCGCTCTTAAGAAATCAAAGCATAGTAAATCATGGTTAGTTCAACTAACCATTGGAACCAAGAGAAAGGTTAGTGAAATTATAGAGAAATGTCCATTAGAGATGGATGGGCTGTTCACTTAATCAAATCTGAATATTTTTCCACTTGGTTCCTATGATATTCTCATTGGGATGGATTGGTTGGAAGCACATAGGGTTGAACTTGACTGCTACAATATGTAATGTCCCTTGTTAGGAATTTTATTAAAATGGCAATTTTTCACTTTTTTCCCTAATTAGACCTTTGACTAGTTTTGAGCTCTAGGTCCCCATATTGCTCCAATTGCTCCCAAATATTCTGAGAAGGTATATGGATGATGTTAGAACATAAATATGTGTTTCTCTAGGTCTCAAATTGACTCCAAATGCCTTCAAATATTCAAGGAAGGTGTATGAATGATATTAGGAATTGAATATGATGTTCAGAGATGATATATGGCCACCAAAAGACCTCTGCAAACTCTATTAATATTCTGGACCAAGTATGCAATTTTACTAGTAATTTGGGGTTCAAATCCCCCTGGGATAAGTACTACTGAAAATGGCTTCCCAAATGCGTCCAAACCCACTCAAATTTATGAAAAGAGGTAGGGAATGTATTAAATATGTTATTAAGGTATCATGTGAACCATTAATTGATTATTATATCTGTTCCAAGCCTCTCCCATTCAGCCGCAAAAATCACCCATTCGACCCTTGGGGAAATGACACTATTTCTTCTCCCAATGCAATTAAACTGAGTAAACATACTTCAAATGCTCAAGTACAGTACATGAAACTTTTAAAATACATCGATGGTAGTCTATTAATAAAAAATGTATCATAGAATCATCCATTCATTCGAAATCATCAACATTATATTGGTTCACAACAAGGTAGTGGGGAAATGACATTGTTCTTTCATTAAAAATGAGATTTATACATTTCTACTTAGAATTTCGACCTGAAAATTTCTGGAGATGAAGAAAAAATTATTTAATTCATATTACAAAATAAATGGGGCATTAGAATCTCCCCCAAAGAGTACAATAGCACACCAAAAACGCCCTCCCTTAAGGATCAAGAATATGCCATAAAAACTGGAAATGGTTGAAGGAGTGAGCTGCAATAGAAGAAACCATGAGCTGCCCTGTAGCTTACACCTGCAAATAAAGACTCCATTAAAGCTCCAAATGAAAGTTCTTAATGGCCTTTCCAATTACCAACTTGGATGGGAATCTTTCACCCTCGAAATTGGCTAAGGCAAGAAACTAGTCATCCACTAGCTCTCCCTCTTCACAAATGCAATTGCAAATTATACAAATGATCAAAATATGGTTTCATTATTTGTTATTGACATTTATAAACTTCTAATGTCTTCTATGGGTCGAATTCCTTCCAAGAGACTCATGCCAACTCAAGTTGGGAAGAGATTCCAAAGAATGCCACTTGTACAACAATTCCTATTCTCCCACTTCCACCAAATCACATGTAGAAGAATCTTAGCTGCCCTAACACCTTTGAACGCCCTCTTGGAGTCTATTTTTAGCCCTGACATTCCATATATGTCATATGTCAGCCTTTATGTCTGATTTGTGTCATAGGTGCCATAGCATCTTCATCATTGTTGTCATAGAGCTAGGGAATCTAGCCCAAGTGTCTCACTAGCTCGAAATTGCCTCTTCCTCTTCCATGGGAGTTACTCTTCCTCTATATTTAGACCTCATTGACTCATGAAAAGTATTATTAACTTTATAAATCATCCCAAGAACATTAGGCTTCCCATGGATTCGAAATTGCAAGAAGAGGATGCCATGTGGCACATAAATTCTAGCTTGTGTGGGTCCCACTTCCTCCATGTGTCTTCATGATCAAATGCCACTTTGATTTTCACTTGTATATATTTATTCATCTCCTTTATTAAATATTTATGCCATCCTAATGTTACAACATCATTTATTATCCCCATTATTCCAAATCCCAAAGATTTTACCCCAAACCTAGGAAACGAGTATTTTTTCTCTTTGGCAATTATTTGACCCTTAACATTAATTTGACAAACTCTAATGAATATGGCCAATGTGATTAGGCCATTGTGACCCAATGCCAAATTTGGGACATGACACAATAAGACTTTTGAATGCATGGACGAAGAAGGAAACCCAAGGGTTGTAAAAGACATTCCAAAGGTGACTTCTGTTAGGCAGGTTTCAGCGATGCAGTTGAAGAAGTTCTGTAGGAAAGGTTGTCAATTGTATGCAGCCCATGTTTTGTAGGCAACGGAGAATGAAACTCTTAAGTTAGAGGACTATCATGTATTGCAGGAATTCAGGGATGTTTTTCCTGATGAGATTCCCGGACTTCCTCCAAAGAGAGACATTGATTTTACAATTGAACTTGTGCCAGGAGCTTCACCAGTGTCCAAGACACCCTACAGGATGAGTACACCGGAATTGCTAGAATTGAAAATGCAATTACAAGAGTTTTTGGAAAAGAAATATATTAGGCCAAGTGTGTCCCCATGGGGAGCACCTGTTCTATTTGTGAAAAAGAAAGACGGAACACTCAGGCTATGTATTGACTACAGGCAACTGAACAAAGTTACTGTGAAGAACAAATACCCATTGCCCTGAATTGATGACCTTTTTTATCAATTGAGAGGAGCAAAGGTATTTTCAAAGATCGACTTGAAGTTTGGTTACCATCAGGTAAGAATCAAAGAGGAATATATTCATAAGACAGCCTTTAGAACGAGGTATGGACACTATGAGTTTGTGGTAGTACCATTTGGTCTCACGAATGCACCAGCTACATTCATGTGTCTCATGAATAGTGTTTTTAGCAAGTATTTGGACAAGTTTGTTCTTGTTTTTCTAGACGACATTCTCATCTATTCTAGAAATGAAGAAGAGCATGAAGAACATTTGAGAATGACATTGCAATTGCTAAGGGAGCATAAGTTGTATGCAAAGTTAAGAAAATGTGACTTTTATAAAGATAAAATTCATTATTTGGGTCACATTATCTCAGACGAAAGAATATCTGTGGACCCTGAGAAGATTGAAGCCATTATGAATTGGCCAACTCCAAGGAATGTGACAGATGTGAGATCCTTTATGGGACTTGCTGGGTACTATTGGAGGTTCATTGAAGGATTCTCCAAGGTCGCAAACCCAATCACTTCTTTGCAAAAGAAGGGGATAAAGTTTGAATGGTCACCAAGATGTGAGGAAAGTTTCCAACGGTTGAAGACTCTTCTTACGAGTGCACCAATTTTGAAAATTGCAGACCCAGAAAAAGACTTTGTGGTGTGTGCCAATGCATGTAATCAAGGACTTGGAGGAGTTATTATGCAAGACAACCACGTGGTATGCTATGAGTCGAGAAAGTTGAAGGAGCACGAGAAAAACTATGCTACTTATGATTTAGAACTTGCAACCATAGTACATGCTTTAAAGATGTGGAGGCATTACTTAATGGGCAGGAAATTTGAGCTAAGGACATACCATTGTGGTCTGAAATACTTATTTGATCAGCCAAATTTGAATGCTAGGCAAGCTAGATGGTTGGAATTTTTGTGTGAATTTGATTTTGAAATCAAACACATAAAAGGGAAAGAAAGCAAGGTGGCTGATGCACTCAGCAGGAAAGCACATGAAATGCATGTGGCAACGCTTAGTACTTGCCAACCAGATTTGAGGTAGCAGATTATTAACCACATTGTTGAGGATGAAGTGTATGTGCAAATAAATGACAAATTGCAGCAGCAAGATCTTGAAAAGAAGTATGAAGGATACCATTTGGAAGAAGACAGACTCCTTACTTATAAGAATAGAGCCTATATTCTAAATGTGGAAAATTTGAGGAGGATTGTTATGGATGAAATCCATAAAGTTCCATACTCCGGTCACGCAGGATATTAGAAAACAATTGCTATAGCAAGAAAACATTATTTCTGGCCGGGGATGAAGAAGGACATCGCTGAATACATTTCTAGGTGCATGAAATGTCAGCGGGTGAAGGTTGAACACCAACACCTAGCAGGTTTATTGCATCCATTGCCAATTCCATAATGGAAGTGGGAAGTAATTTCCATGGATTTTATTACAGGTTTGCTAGTTACGGTGAGACAACATGATTCCATCATGGTGGTGGTGGACAAATTAACAAAGGCATCACATTTTATACCGGTTAAGTCCACACATAAAGCCGATGCCATTGCAAATATTTTCATGAAGGAAATTTTCATATTACATGGATTGCCTAAGGCAATAATTTCTGATAGGGATACCAAGTTCACTTCCAATTTTTGGAAAGGTCTCTTTGCATATTTGGGTACACAGTTGAACTTTAGTACCGTGTACCATCCTCAAACAGATGGGCAAATAGAAAGAGTAAATCAGGTGCTTGAAGACATGCTTCGCATGTATGTTATGGACAAACCATCCAAGTGGGAGGATTATCTACCCTTGGAAGAGTTTGCATATAACAATGGGAAACAAGCATCATTGGGAATAAGTCCATATGAGGCTTTGTACGGCAGAAGGTGTAAGACACCAGTGACTTGGGATAATCCAGTGAACAGAATTGTACTTGGGCCGGAATTGCTTGAGGAAATGGAACAATAGGTTGCAAAGATCAGGAAGAATTTAAAAGAAGCCCAGGATAGACAAAAAACCTATGCAGATAAGCTTAGAGTGCACAGGGAATTCGGTGTTGGGGATTATGTGTATCTTAGAGTGAGGCCAAGGAAGAGTTCCTTGAAGCTTGGGGGTTGTGCCGAGCTATCACCTAGATATTGTGGGCAATTTGAAGTGCTTGAAAGAATAGGGCCAGTTGCATATAGACTTGCATTGCCTGCTAGCACTAGAGCTCATAATGTTTTGCATGTCTCTTTGCTTAAGAAATATGTACATGATCCTAACCATGTGATTAATTGGGATGTGATCCAGGTGGAACCCGAGGGAGAGTTCCAAACCGATCCACTGCGCATCCTAGACAAGAAGGTAACATTGCTCTGGAACCGAGCCATAGGACAGGTCAAGGTGCAATGGAACCACTACGGTCCCGATGAGGCTACATGGGAGCTGGAGGATTCCATGAGAGTGGCATATCCGTTTTTGTTCAATTTTGATGAGCACTGAGGACAGTGCTAATGTAAGGGGGAGGGGAATGTAATATCTCGATTTTTGACCCCATTGCATTAAAATTGTAAATGATGTAAATATCGTTATTAAATCATGGTGAAGAGCTCAAGGCCAATGCCCCGCCATCGATTTAGCGTTTTATGTATCGGCAATTAAAAATAGATGCCTATGGTTCTTGTGCTAGACATGCATAATGTAAATTGAGACATCATGTAAATATGAATTTTAATGAAATACCCACAACTAGCTATGCAATGCAACAAAGAGATGGGGGCATGAATTTTATAAGGAATAGGGAGGGGAAATTATTCAAACCCTTGAGCCAATAGTGTTAAGCCAAATTTCATGAGAAAACCCGTAAACCACCAACTACCCATTTTGACTTATGCACCCAATCATTTAATTCTTCCAAGAGTTGGTTGAGGTAGTTAATGCTTTGGGAATGAAGAGGTATGGCAGCCAATTTCGTGCATGGGCAAGCCATCAACCTGGGAATTCGTATTTTTGCTTCTTGGGTAAGAAAACACCCACGAAATGGTGCCCAAAGCCATATTTCACCCATGGACTTTGCTCTCTCACGTAGTCTGAACTAGCTGGGCTTTCCCCATCACATTTTTCATCATTTTCCTGCATTTTTTCCATGGTTGGGAGCTCATTTTTGTGTTACACAGTGGCTGGGAGAGGAGGACCACGATTTGGGGCTGTTATGGTGGTCATTTTTGCCCTGGAATGTCCATGGACATTTTTCTGAAAACAGATTCAGCTTCCCAGGGTTGTTTCCTCATTTAGCTTTTTCATTTTTGGATGCCCATGTTTTTCTGGAACTGGTAGAAACCCCATTATTGGGCACCTCACTGTAAAAATGTTTTCTTCATGCCCAACACTTGTACTTTTGCTGTTTTGTGCATCCCTGTTTTAGTTTGAACTTGTGAGCAAGAAATTTGGAGTGGAAGTGGACCAGAATTGGCTTGATAAACCTAGTGAGGAAGGTAACCTCTTAAGAAGATAAAAATGGCTAGTTACTCTTCTATGCATACCTGGAAGAACACTAGGATGGGAGGTATGGCCTGAGGGACTGTGCAGTAGTGAAGGGAATACTTCCTTGTTCCAGGTGTGTAGGCATTGTGGGGGACAAGCTAGATAGATCTTGTAGAGGGCATCCATATCTCTATGGTTGAGCTCACTAGCTTAGCAATTCTTCATTTCCATTACCTTAGCAGCCTGATAAACCCAACTATGGATTGGCTTGGTTGATTTTGGTGTATTTTGGGTTATGTGTGAGCCTGCTGTTCCTTTCTCCTTGTAGAAATCATGCCCAGCTCGGCAGTGGCAGTTGTGCTGAGAGATTGAAGAGCACAATTAGCCTATGGTTGGGAGGAATGTTGTAGTTGCATAGCCAGTTGCTCAAGATTACTTCGTTTCAAGATAAGTACTCTCTTTTATAAATTCTGCAATGTCTTTATTTAATGGTTGTCACAGTAATGTTGAATGTATGTTAGATATTAAACATGATTTTAATTCCGTTGTGTTTCTACAATATGCATATGTATATGTTTCTTATTATCAATGAGTTTTACTTGATAATCATGGGGCTAGATGCCCGGATTTAGTGTCATGTTCTCTCCCTGGATCGGTCTGATGGGAGGGGACTTGACATATTAACAAATCCTTCTATTGTATGCTTGAGGAGGAATATGTATAGTCTTCTTCACATAGTCTAATGCAGTTGTGAGAGTGTTATTTGCAGATCTAAACCATTCCATAGCATGAAGTGTTCGAATCCCAAGAGATTGTGCAAAGATAGTTGCAGTAGTGTTTTGGATTGTGATATGTTTTGGCTAGAGAAGAGGGTAACTTGTGCCCCATGTGAGTTGTTGCATATGTTCAAGTTCCTTCATTGAGATGTGATGTGGTACTTTCCTTCCCATGGCTCTGATATAGTGGTGAAATTCCTTCCTTTCATTCTCAGATACAATATTATTGCTTCGATGTTGTAAAATATTAAGATTATGGACTTCTATAAGTTTGGATTTAATATACTATATTTTGCTGCTCTAAAACTCTGGTTTAATCTTTCTTCTGTTCATGTCCATATGGTTGATGTTATCTATCATATGTATTGAATAATTCATGATCATTTACTGCTGATTGTAATCCATCGTTTTCAATGTTTGTGCCCTAGTATGGAAAAATTGACTAGTTTCCCGTTTTAACGATTTTAACTGTCAAGGGTGCTACTAATATCTGATATGAGGGTTCTATTGGTTAATTCATATGTATTACAACCCATACATACCTACAAAACAAAACTTAGGAAGCTCTAGAGTCCATTCAAATTCATTTGTAAATCCTCACCTTCATTAGTCCAAGTCTAACCTTTCTGCAATTAGTTGGAATTTTCACCGTTAGACCTTTATTGCCAAGTTCTATTGAGTCCATATCAGGTTGGGGATAGTCAATTATCTTACCTAAGGTTTTATTGCTTCCAGTACTGCACTAGAAGCAGTGGAGTTTCCACATAAGTCCTGGGGATAATGCCTTGAATTTGTAGATTTGAGTTAGTGTGTCTAATAGGGGGTTTGGGTACATTACAAAATACCACATAGTAGCTGACAACAAATAAAAAATGACTCCTCTGTAACAATACAGACTGTCTAAACAAGATAATAGAATCAGTTCAAAGTACTGACATAGGTACAAAATTAATCCATCCATAGGAACTTAAATCTAAAAAATACTAATAGTCCTAGATGAAACTAAGGACCCTCCCATAAATTCATCTTCAGTGATATGATTTGGAAGCATGTGAAGACCTTCTTTGGAAAGGGAATCATATTGCATATTAAGTTCCATATAAACATGAGAAAAGAATATCTCTTGAAAATGTCTAGATAAACCTTTCGTATGCATAATGAAGGAGTTAACACCTATGCTATGAATTTGAAGTTGTTCCTTCATCCATCTTATAACCAGATTTAAGTCCCCAAATAGATGAAGTATTCTGATACATTTAATCTTTGTAGATTTCATGAGATTAATAAATTCCTTACAGTCACCAATATTGTTTGTCCTAATTCCCAAATTTTCCTTGGTTGTGAAGTAGTGAGACTCTGAATGATATAACACATATCTCAAAGCACGGGCCTTTCCAGGACCTTGACATGCCCTATTAAAAAAATGCCAAGGATATCACTTATCAATTAGAAGATCACCCACAATCCTTTGAATTTTTGCATTGTTAGAGATCTCAAAAGTAGAAAGCAAAATTTATTACCTGAGAAATAACCTGAAAGGAAGAAATTTGTATCCCTTAAAAAATACAAGCATTCTTCGCTGGAAAAATCCCCCAAATAACTAAGTATGGGAGTGCCTTGAAATTCTTAATATCCCTTCTAATGAACTATTCTTTAAATTTATCATCCACATATTTGAGAGACCCAGTTTTCCTTCCACTTCTTTCCACACCTACACCAAAAAAGACTATCCCATGAAAAGGTGAGAAGTAGTCTCTTCATGGGATTTGGACAATGAACACCAACTAGGGCCAAATTTATTTTTCTTTTGGAGTAATTTCTAGGTCAACATTATATTCATCAAATCCAACCAGACAAACAAAGTACATTTGGAGGGAATCTCACCTTCCACAACTTTGGCCACCACCAAATAGCCTCAATAACAACGAGAGCTTGTCATGATATCCCAATTTTGATTTGTAAGATCCTCCTGCTTTGTTTAAATCCCAACGGAGTTCATTTGAAGCATTCTCCAATCTAATATGAGCTTTTCTTAGGTCAACCAAATAAGCCTCCCATAACTGTCCCATATGGGTTTCCATCCCTAAATCTTGAGAAGAAATCCACCCTTGAGACTAGAAGGTAGTATCCCGAGGCCTATAAATATTATTGAGTGTGCATCTTCCCATCTATTGGATATAAGGAATAAGATATTTTGGAAGGAAGACATCATGCACAATATTCATTTCCATCCCGATCCAATAAAGTAAGGAATTTGGAGCAATATACATATGGATAATTATCATTCTTCACAAATTGTCTATGGTTATCAACTCTTAGATTGATTTCGCCTCCAGAGAGAGACCAAATAGATGAATGTTTTTAAGTCCCCATCCCCCTTATTTCTTTGGGGGTGCAATTAATTTCCATCTAGCCAAACGAGAGCCCATAAAATAATTGTTACCCTTTGAAAGGTAATTAAAGCAACATTTCCTAATTTTCTCGAGAATCCCCTTTGGTATGTGAACCAAGGTATGCGAAAACATAAGAATTGATTCAAGAATAGATTTAGCAAGAACTACCCAACCACGTTTGGATATCCATCTATTGTACTAGAAGGAAATCCTTTGTTCAATTTTGGACATCAACCACCTCCAATCATCCTTCCCATAATTGTTAGGCTTAAGGTAAAACCAAGATATTTAAAACCTTCGCCAAACCCTAGATGTAGAAAGGAAAAGATCCTTTCCAACCTTACCATTATATAAGCATCTATACCATAGGTGTACATAGCATATTTATTCATATTAATTACAATCCCAGTATCAGATCCATAGAAATCCAGGATATTATTTAATTTCCAAGCTTCCACCAAATTGCCAAAATAGAAGAGTAATACATCATTAACAAAAAGGAGGAGAGTGAGAGAATCCCATCTTCTCACATGAATCCTTGAAGCAATATGAATCTCATGGCTCCATGGATTACCCTACTGGGGACTTTTGCCACCAATAAGGAAACAAAGGGCATCCATGCCTAATCCTTCTAGAGGGTTTGAAAAAATAGGAGGAAGACCTATTTATCGGGATTGAAAAGGTAGCAAATGTCACACAACCCATCACTTCATCGAGAGAAGAGAGAAGCCCAAATGAATCAACAAAAGTCTTAAATACATCTACGATACCCTATCATAGGCCTTTGATAGGTCAAGATTAATGACAATGGTAGGAGAATGATAGCCTAGGTAGGAGAATGAGAGCCTATAACTTCATGAATCAACCTCCCCTCTAAAAAAATGAACTATTCTAGAGAGATAAATCTAGATAGAATGGGATTGAGTCTCAAAGCTATAATATTGGACATGATTTTATACACACTATTACACAAGGTGACATGCCTAATTCCATCGAGATTCTCCAAACAATCTTGTTTAGGAATTAAATCAATGAAGGTGAAATTAAAGTTCCCGGGAACCTTACTAGAAAACCTTACCTCTTCAAAAACCTTTAAAATATCCTCTCCAATGAGCTCAAAATATTCCAAATAAAATTCCACAAGTCATTAATCAGGGCCAAGACTCCTGCCCTTCTGAAATTTGTTTAAGGCTACCAACAATTCCTTCGAAGAGATAACCTTGTAAATGTTTTCATTTTCCTTATCTTCAACCATTTTGGGAAAATATGAAACCACTTTTAGAATTTCACCAATATTGCCCCTTGCTAGTTTTCTAAAAATATCATTAAAATGATGTACTCCAAGGTCTAACAACCCTTGAAACCCCCTAACCTTGTTTCCATTCCAATCATGCAACTCATAGATAGTGTTCTAAGTTTTCTTGAATTTAGCATATTTATTAAAAAAATGGTATTTTGATACCCATAGCCCAACCAAATAACCCTACTCTTGATTCTCCATTCTTTCTCCTTATCTAGAAGCAAATTAATTTTCTGATTCTAAGTGTTTAATCCTATACATTGCCTCTTCACTATACAACCCATCAGAATGTTCTTTATATAAGAGATGTAAACTTTGCTCAACCTCCTTGAGAAGTTGATCCCTAGCCCTAAATATGTCACCAGCCTAGGGGACAGTTTTCTCTTTGACCAATCTAAGAGAGTTTGCAAACTGAATACATGTTGATTCCTTTGAGTCTTTGTAAAATTTCTTCCAAGTAGATTTCACTAGTTCTTATTACTCCAACTTTGTAGACCAACAAGGGTTGTATTTGAAGGGATCCCTAGTATTTTCTTCACCAAGAATCAATCCTAAATAAATAGGGGAATGATCCAAACATCTCAAAATATCCACCCATGACTGATAGCTAGACAACTTCTCCAACAATTCATGGTGGAACAAAAACCTATATAATCGTTTTGAAATCCGAACCTCTCATGTTCTATTATTAGTTTAGGTAAGCCTCGACTCGACTCTAAAGGAACAAAATCAACTTTTCCAACTGACTCCAATTGATCAAGGGAGAAATTTTCCAACCTATCATGCTAGGTAGAAAAGCCTTAGATTTCCCTTATTTTCAAGGTGATATTCATATCCCCACCTAATATTAATTTTTAAGTCCTAATCCACCAAGAGGAAATAAAATTCAACCAATAATATTCTTTACCACCATAAAATCCATACATGTTAAGCAGAGTAATATCTAATCCAATACTCCTACAAAAGACCTTAGTGCACAGACTTGGATATACAAAAAATGGGTTGATTAATGAAATATTCGAACACCAACCAATAATAATGCCACCAAATACTCCCTCTGCATCCAAGGCTACAAATTACGAATGCACAAACATCGTTTTTCACATCCTTAATCAAAGAATCCCCTTTACCCATGGATCATTGGATAAATAAAACTTTGGGATTATTTAGATCCATCATCCTTTTGAGGGTCATTTTTTTGGCTTCACCCCTCAAGCCTTTGATATTGAGGGAAAAAATATCCATGGTTTAACCTTAGAGTGGGTTTTCTATGCTCTAAGAACCCATGAAATTAACCTTTTTTTCCCCTGGTGAACCTCTTTTTCCACTCTTTCTTGTGCATATTTTAGAGCATATTTTCTCCCAACTCTTGAACCTCCCAACTCCTTTTTCACATCCAACCCTATACCTCTTGAAACCAAAGTTCTTGGGAGGAAGAATGAGGTCTTACGTGGTAATGACCTCCCCCCATTCCCCTTGATTCCTGGAAAAAGAGGGCCCAAGGGATGACCTAACCGTAGATGGGAGTCCTCCATCTCCCAAGGAGTCCAAATCCAAAAAAAATCAATGAAAATTCCCCACCTTTCACCAAACCCAACCTCGAACCGTAACATACATTGGAACTATCTTTATCTAACTTACTCTCCTTAGATCATTGTAAATTAGATTCGTCCCCAATACTTGTTCCAACACTAATACCCTTCTCAATAAAAGGGGAAGTAAATGAAGAAGACTTACCTAGGAGAGGAGCAATCTATTTCCATAGAAGGTTGAGATTTTGTAGTTGTTAAGACAAAAAATCAAAGACGCATTGAGCTACAATATTATTCACAGAATTTGTTTCATTGGAGAAATCCTCAAGGACTAGAGGGATTGATATATCACCAACCCACATGTCCCACCCATCCTCATGGAACCATTCTAACCACTTCACCAAAACAACATCCTCTTAGTCAACTCCCCAACTTTATCAACACGTATCTTCATACCAGAGGTCATCTTCTGAGGTTGATCCTCCAGGTTTCCTTGAATAGGAATATTACCTCCCTAATTTAACTACTGCTTTTTTTGGAAATATTTGCACAATCCTTGAGGACATGCCCCTATTGGTGACACTGCATGCAACAAAAATGGAAAATTAACATAATCCAATAACTATGTGTGAGGATTCTCTCCCACCACCAACTCCATTAGCTCATAAATCCCATGAATGACATCCATTTCAACAAAAAGCACAAGCAATTGATCTAACAACATTGGTCTTATAGATATCATATGAAATAATTAACTTGCCTATGGTATCACTGGTAGCTTCTAAGGAGCGATCAAACCAAAAATCTATTTCCAGGATCAACAACTTAACTCACATAGGAGTGGAAGTCATGAATTCATCCTTTGCATCAAAACAAGGATCCCATGGTTTAATTGACAAATAGGACCCATCGAGAAACCACCTACCTTTCAATATTGAAAGAACATCCTCCTCTGAATGGAAACTAAAATTGATTAAGCCTTTGGCCAACAAATGAAAGATCAACCGATATCCCAACAATGGCGCCCACTCCAACTAAAGATAATTGTTCAATCGAGCCATAAATATCATGCGGCCCAGAAATTTACCAACTAATTATTTCCCTACCAAAATCCCAATCTAATTGAGATGAATTTGTCTCCAATAACTTCGGAGATGCCTCCCCCTCTACACTTAATCACCCTCGACTTCATCTTCCTCCATATATCTCCACCAAGCATTCCCTCGTCTCCCTTCAAATCCTCCACAAGCATGTTAGAGTTAATGGACACTAAACCAACCTCTTTTCCTCTCGACAATGAATCTTGACAAACAAAATTCGGTAGTGGAATGGACCTTGCAAACTCGGTTGGAGGCTTTACTCTCCCCTAATGTTGATGTATGAAGAAATTTAATGATGTTATTTTCACTGCTAGACATGTCCACCAATGAGAAATATGGTCCACTGGCCAGTTGACAACCAATATTATTTCGATGAAACTATACTAGGGATTAACTTATCCTATTAAATCAACCCTTCGCTTCCACTTTATCCAATGAGTTGGATAGGGAAACAACTTTAGAAGAAGAGACAAGTATGTCCTCTTTTGACACGAAGTCTTTAGAATAGTCAACAAGTTGGAGGTCATAATCCATCGAAGCCCCCTAGAATTGTGTAGTCTACAAGTTCTACGATTTCAAATAGAAAAAATTGATTTTTCCGAAACGATTTTGTAAAAATCCGATTTAAATTTTTAAAAATCCGATAGAAATTTTTAAAAATCCAGGAGGTGCGGGAGTCCTAATCTGCAGTAGTTTATTCTACACCTTTCTGTTGTGGAATGTGGAGGGATGGTCAACTCCCTCTGAATATCTGCATCCTTGCATAAACCACTGGAGTGTACTCCCTCTTGATCTTTGCTTCTTGGATTACCTGTTCTTGAACTCATATTCATCCTTGGTCCCTATGCATGCTTATTAGTATCATGATTGTGTTATCCTTGTGAACTCATATAAAATCATACATTCATTAGTATACTATTAAAACACAATAATCTTAAGCATGTATAGTCATGATCATTTCAAACAGAAATAATAAGCATTAGCATTCAAGGTTTATGTAGGATTCTTATGGTTAGTCAAATCATAAGAAACATAACATGTCTAAACCTGTAATTACTCAAACCTATGACTCTTCAAGTTAGTTGAATCATTAATCAAGATAAGAGATATAATATGCATAAAACCTGTGATTATTCAAACCTATACCTTCATGATTCTTTTGGTTAGTCATATCATCAATTATGGTAAGAAACATAATATGCATACAACCATGATTATTCAAACCTATGACTCTTCAGGAATAATCATTATCAACAACAGTATAAGATCCTAACACAAGGTAGGATTCTAGCTTGATATAGGAAAAACATACCTGGATTAGCATGCTAGCTATTTATGTCTAACATACCCGTATGATTTCTTTTGTTTCTCTTCAGTGACTTGTGCTAGTAACCTGCATGTCTCATAAGTTAACCATTGTAGAAACAAGTTATACATACCTCGAAAGTAGATCTTCTATGTAATCCATGACAATGGATGAATCCTTGTCTTCATGTCACCATGATCATACCTTCTTGAAGTAGAACATGATTTGTCTTTCTTGGTGTACCTTTTATGTTAGTAGACAACATAAACCTCACACAACACCATAATGCATTAGTACAATCATAAGTGTCAATACCCTAATCAATGAATACTTTCTATCGTGCATTCATAATTTTATTAAGGTGATATGACAAGTCTGAAATCAAGATTGTACTAACCGTAATAACATGAAAACAAACATACCATAAACTTAATCATGAACAAATCTCAAAACACACCTTGATGAGTCATACCTGGCGAGATCGCTTGTAATCTTCTTATGTAAGGCCTTATCCTCATCTCCCTCTGAGACAGGAACTTCTTCACTTATGCAGGTGACCAATCCATCTTCTTCTAGGATTAACCCAATCCACTTGATTTGCAAGAACTGGACTTGGAGCTGGATATGGGTTTGTCAGAGAAACCCCAAAAATTCAAACTTTGAATTTTAAACTTCTGAAAGGATAGAAATATGCTCCTTGATGAGTTGATCAAACTGGTATATTTAGAATTTGAAAACTGCAAAGTTTCACTCAATTTTGCCTTTGAAGCTTCCAGATTCACTGGACGTGACCCTGAACTGGGGTTTGATGAATTCCACTCTTTTGCCCCATCAAAAAGTTTGATCCAAAGCTCTAAGCTTCTATTTTTCTTAGGAGCTTCCAGCCGTGGTCACAGATTTCAAAAATTCCCATTTTTACAGAAGCCCTAATTTTCCACTTTTCTGATCAAAGTCCCGAACTAGGGTTTGATCAAGCCCGGCCTTCTGCCGAACCAAAAATTCTGATCTTGGTCTCTAAATTTCTATTTTGATGAGTAGCATCCAGCCGTGGTCTCCGATTACAAAAATTCCAACTTTCTTCAAAGCCCTAAATTTCGGAAGCCATGAATGAAGGTACTCAAAAATAATTCTGTTTTGACAGAAATATGTACCTGATTGTTTCTGGTGTAACTCCGAACCTTTTGATCTACAGGGTCTGAAAAATGTTTCCTGAGATAGCCTGACCTGTTACCTTTCCATCCTGACAGGTCTGACCTCAATTGGATTCTCTGAGAGAGAGTTATGCCAAATGTCGCAACGTGACCTGTTTTGGGATAATACAGGAGTGCGAACTTGTACGGCGTGCCACATGTCACTGTTTGAACTTCGGCCTCTAAAAACTTTTCCTGAGATAGCTCTCCCTGTTATCTTTCCATCCTGACAGGTATGACCTCAATTGGACTCTCTGAGAGAGAGTTATTCCAAGTGTCGCAACGTGACCTGTTTATGGGATAATACAGGAGAGCGAACTTGTATGGCGTGCCACGTGTCACTGGTTCAACTTCGGCCTCTGAAAAAGTTTCCTGAGATAGTACAGTCTGTGTACTACCTGTCACTTTTTACAAATTTCATTTGGAGCTTCCTAGCCTAGGCTATGACCTTTTTCCCAAGGTCACCTGATTTTGACTCAGATCTGGAAGAGGCAGAAACCCTATATTGTACAGATCATAAGTCCCAAAGTACAATGAATTAGAGGTTGTCCTTTGGATACAAGGTACATGGGGATATTATCTTTGGCCTGTAACAATTTCAGATCCGAAAAATTCGCCAAAACGGATTTATAGCGAAAGTGCTACGATGACTGGTTCTTGCTATATCAAGCCCTAGCATCGTAAGTGCAACAAGTGTCATACATGCCATATCATGCCTTCTTTCAGGCTAGCTCTGATACCATGTTAAATTTTCAGAATTTACTTCAATGTGATCTAGGATCTTAACTGAGAGAACAACATGTACAACATATCTACAGCATATCAATCATGGAGACAAAAATGCAAGCACACAAGAGACACAAAGATTTACTTGGGGAAAACCATAAAGGTGAAAAACCACAATAACTTCCTCAGAGATAGATAGAGCAATGATACAACCAACCATAAGAGATAGACACAACCTAGCAGCAGATCCTCCTCCTCCATAAGTGCGCCACTCCTCCTTGAGTGCATGTGTGAGAAGTGAGTGAGTAAATAGAGTGCCTCCCGCACTCTATTTATACTTGACTTGACTTGCCTTTTTACCTAACTCATGTAGGCTCGAACTTAACCACATAACATAATGCTGACTGGGCCGACCCCCAATAGGGTGGTCTAATAACCCTTTGACCCACATGGCCGACCCCCAATAGGGTGGTCTAATAACCCTTTGACCCACATGGCCGACCCCCAATAGGGTGGTCTAATAACCCTTTGACCCAAATGACTTATACAGGGCCGACCCCAAACAAGGTGGTCTAATAACCCATCAAATATAAGTTACGACACTTACAATATAAATGACGACACTTCCGTATAGAGGAATAATAACATCTCTATAGGAATACAATATACATATATGTGAAATACATTCCGAAGTTACATATACATCAACAGATCCTTTATGTGGAAGAGATCCTTCCACAAACTCCTCAAATGAAGAATACCTTATGCCCCATCAATGGAAATTTTGGAAAGTGCATTTGCAACAATATTTAATTCCCTGTAAACATGTTGAATAGTAATATCCACAAACGATTCCATATTAGTATCAATCCAAAAACACCATTGCTCCAAGGAGAGAACCTGTAAATTGTATAATTTGTTTTCCCTTTTCACAATGATCATAGAGTCTCCTAAAAACTAAAGAGTAGCAATACCAAGAGTAGAAGCAAATTTGAGAAGACACGATAATGCTATTAACTCTTCTTTGGTATTGGTTCCTAGCCCACAATTCATCCATAGTTTGAAGTAATTATCTTCATTAATTTTAAACAAAATACTAGCTCCATGAGTGCCCTTCTAAGCAACACCATCGAAGTATCCCATAGAATAGGAGGAAAGCATAGGATATTAGATCTGTTAGAGCTTCTTCCTTCTTTAAGAGTAGCATGTTCCTTGTACATACTCAAAATACTCAAGCAACTGGCATAAACATTTAAATGTTTGTCTTCAAAAATTCAAAATTCATGTAATTCCAAATGCCACAGCATATGAAGACTGGTAGCAGTTTATGAGAAGGATACTTTCTAACGATGTAATTTTACGTAAAATTATTAATTAAAATATAATTTTAAAATAAGTAAATAAATAAAATTCTTATTAATAATAGAAGCATTTTAAACAATATAAGATTTTCTTTTATCCAACAATCATATCTCGTGATATAATCTTTTGCTAGATCGTAAATTTTCATTATTCAATATTGATTTTTTATTATAAAAATGAAATCAGCACTCTTCAATATCCATATTACATATAAATACGTGATCTCAACAACTTATATATTCAATTCCAATAACTCCAATGAAATTTCAAACAAAAAAAATAAAAATAAAAATCACAACAATTCCATTCTCCTTTTTAAATACATTGTATTTCGTTGTTTACAAACTTGAATGCATCATACTTGCTTTATGCTACAACCTTGATATATTACAAACTATCTACTTGGATCATAATTATTTTTTATTAAACATTATAAACCTTACTCGCTAAATACATATATAACATCAGGAATATGATGCATTCTCTTCTTAATTTTGAGTTTTGAGTAACTTTGTTTTTCAGACTTAAAAGCACTTAAAATTAATATCTAATGCAAAAATATACAAAAAAATATTTTGTATAATTAATAATAATTTAAAATTTTGTATATAATTTATTGATGATGATGATTAACGTCCCTTAAGACCAGTTGATCTATCGAACCTTAAGAAAAGAAAAAGGAATTATTTGGATTTTTGTAAAATGTGATTCCTATGATGGAAAATTTGAGAAAGAAATGTTCCTAGGTACCCATAGTTTTGAGAAGTTAGAAGATCATGGAGATTAGAGTTGTAGCATAGATTAGGAAACTGTGATCGAATGTGGGTGTACGCAGGACACTATAAAAGAAAGTGAGATTCGTCCTCAATGCTCACGGACTCACGGAGTTGTTAAATCCTTTCCTCCCACGGGGTTTTAGAAATTGTACAGCATCCCATTTCGTTATAAATCTCATGGGCATTCGTTCTTATCTTTGGTATATGAATCGTCTTTTTTGAACTAGTTAAGATAGAGAGGTACGTTTGATCTTCCAGATTAGGATTAATGACTTCCTTGTAATACCTTAACTTTCTTTTACCCTCTAAATATTTCTCATCCCACATTCTCACTTTGAACTTATATGTGATAGTTTTTTTGAGGTTGTTGATATCTTGCAAAGTGGTGTTTTCGTCGATCACCCAATGATTAAGCCTAGTCATGGCGTCTTTGTACTAGCCTCTCTTGAGTCGTAGATGACCTTGGCTGGAATTTAAAGAAATTTTAGGGAGTCTCTGGCATGCCATGTTATTTATCTTATTCTTGTACATCAAGTATCCATACATAGCGATGCTTTCAATGGGGGGGAGAGCCACTTCTATCAGAAGAATATGATAGGGTGTATTGTTCTTAATTTTGAGTTTATACGTGATAAAATGTTTTTGAATTTGCTCTATCTTTCTCCAGGACTCTTGAGATATGCTACAACCCCAAACTTCAGAGCCATACAAGATAACAAGAGCGATGAGAGTTTTGAACAGGGACTTCTTTTTATCCCACATCACCAGATTTGTTGATTTACAATTATTTTCTACGCCAACATAAATTTTCCACCCTAAGTTAATCCTTTTCTCAATGTTATAGTTCCATTTGAGCTTGTGATGGATATCAATTCCGAGATATTTGTAAGAGGACACTTCCTCCAAGTTGTTATTTTCATAAACAAAATTAGCATGAGTGTCTTTCTTTCATTTGATTTTCATGACTTTAGTTTTGTCGATGTTAACATACATACCCATGTTAAAGAAAAAATCCTTGAGAATACTTAGTTGATTAACAAGGTCAGAGGGACTCCTTTCCAAAAGAACAATATCATTGGCATAAAGAAGGAGGATTACGACTATTCCAGCTAAGGTCGTTCCTTTGCATCTTGCTTCTTCTAAACAAATTTCTATCTTATCGATGTAAATTCCAAAAAGAGTAGGGGATAGGGGCATCCTTGTTTGAAACCAATATTAAAATTAATATATTTCAACCACCCCTCAGTAATCTTAAATTTGGCAATGAATTTCTCGTACAACCTTATTGTGGTATCTCTCAACTCTAAAGGAACCTTTAGCTCTTCTAATATATTCCACAAGTTATTTCTGGCAGCTGTATCAAAATCTTTCCTAAAGTCTACAAAGCAACAAAAGAGATTAGATTTAATATTACGACAATCTTCCACAATTATCCTAAGAGTAATGAGGTGGTATGTGGTAGAGTGATGCTTTCTAAACCCCGCCTGGCCTTTAGCCTTATTAACATTGAACTGTTAGGTTATTGAAAACCAATAATTTTTTTTTTCGTGGAAAATATAAGCAATTTGTATTATATTAATATAAAGCACTGATTGATTAAACTTTTATTAGATTTCAGATTATATTAAGTGATATATTTGCACTTGTGTTTAGGTTTGTCGATATATGAAGATATACATTATTAACAAGTATTAATTTTTATGGAAAAGTTGTTTTTGGTATCATTAACTTATTATTAATTTTAGAGGTAAGTACTAAACTCATAAAGTTCAAATCCATTACAACATATATTCATTAATAACTCACAAATGTCATTATGGTGATCGTACTCAAGTGGAAAGGATAACAATCATTCCTCCCAACTACCAAACTAAACCTAAGTGACAAATACTTTTTAGTATTTATAATAACAACAACAACAATAAAATTATTATTATTATTATTATGTCCCCGACATTTAGTTTTGCATCAGGGACATTCATCAAAGCAGAGGATGGCATGAAATTTGTGCCCAAAGGTCTTGGCCAAGGTCTATTTTGTGTCTATTTTTGCGTATTGTTTGTGTTATTTTTAGAGGGAAGTTTTTCTGGCCTCCTATTGGTTTTTTTTCTGATGACATCGTCCTGGGGTTGTGTGCCCCAGATCCCGTCGACGATGTGTCATTAGCAGTTTTAAATGAGGTCGGTGGCATATGGTTTAATGTGGTGTGGAAAGTGTCTTTTCAAGTGCAAGTTGTTTTAATGCAGACCTTTTTTTGAGGTATGGCGATTCGTTCCTTGTAATATCCCTAATATGAAAAATCACTCAATTTGGACCAAATTTTGAACTTTGGATTGGTGAACTCAAGCTGCTCCAAAAGCATCCAAATGCTTTAGAATATTATAGGGAGGGAATTGGGAGGACTTAAAACACCCTAATGAAACCCTTAGACCCTTATACATCCATTAGAAACATTCAAGGTATGCAATTGTCAAGGAGGAAGGAAGGGGAGTAAAACTAGTTGAATTCAATAGTTGAAAACCCCACTAGGCTAGTGACTTTCTGACCTTCCAAACATTGTACAAAATTCCCTATTTTATGATATGAGACTTGGATATTTTATATTACCTAAAGGGAAACACATATGTAACATTAAATCAGGTTTTAGGGTCTCCTATACCTTCCAAAAAACAACAGGTTGTATGACATAGAAATTGTGGGAAAATGGCCAACAAAGGACATAATTTTATGGCACAATATTTAGTAAAAAGTCAAGGGTTTGCACACAAAATGTTGGAACTCCATTTTAATCCATATTAATCTTGAAACATAATCTAAAACTAAAAAAAATATGATATTAAATAGATACAAATTCATTCCAAAACACCATGAGAAACAAGTGAGGAAACTAGCTCGAATCTTGATTTTGCTTGGAAATATTACATGGAATGTATGGTAATTCGAGTTGTGTCTCTCATATGCATTCCATTACAATGATATACATAAAATAACATGAAAATGGAGTATAAATATCATTCATCACAATAATTATGCAGCTATGAGTGCGCCATCACACTTATACATGGACATTGAGAGAGTTTTGAGAGAAAGAAAGTAAAGAAAGAAGATAGGGCATGAACTCAAACTCAAAGGGGGCCCAAACCTACATAAAAAAATATCCGTGAATCACTTTTGATAGGTATGAATGGAATCTCCTCCAACCATGTTGGATAGGAATCTTTCACCCACAAAATTGGTTCTAAGGCAGGGAGGATGAACATCCATCGTGCAAGGACAAGCTAAGCTCTCCAAAAGTGAAAATGAGAAATGACCAAAAGCTGCTCTCCTTTGTAATCCTACTCTTTTATTAACCTCATGTTGACTCATGAGGTCAATTTATCTCCAATATACTTCACTCAACTCGAATTAGTGATAGATTCTCTTATGAGACACTTGTCCACTTTTTCCTTGCATTCGTCTTTCCCCCAATTCAAATTGGGAATCTTGGTTGACCATAAATCCCTCTATGTTCCCTATTGGTGGCTATTTTTATCCCTGATATGCCATATGTGTCATAGGTCTGCAATCAGGTCAGAATTTTTCATATTTTTCATAGATTCCTTCATCATTGTTGTTATAGATGCCATGGAATCTAGCTACAAGTGTCACAATTGTTAACACCTAAAAAGTGCTCACTAGCTCATTCCCTTACTCACATGACCCATTTGTCCACTTTTCCACCATCTGAGCCTCTGAAACCAACAAAAGGTCACCAAAAGACCTTGGTACACCCCTTTTTCCATTAAAAAAGATTATTTTTCCAAGAAAATCATAAAAACCCTCAAAAAGGGTCCAAATTCCCAAAAATATTAAAAAGGGAATTAAAATATTATTTTTATTCAAAAAAGGAAAAAGGAGGGAAAATTACCTAAACCATGTTGGTCAATACCATTGGTTTCCACAAAACCACAAATGGTATTCCTCACCACCAAAACCTATAAAAAGGTGGTAGGGGCTCCTCATTTCACATCCTTCCATTATCTCATCCTTATGCTGCTGAAATCTCCCCTGAGCACTTTTAGCCATTGAAGCAATCTTGGAGAAAGAGACCTATTGGAGTTTGGAGCTACTCATCTTGGGAGTTGCTCAACATCAACCTTCACCATTGAAGGTAATATCGCAAGCACTTGCTTGCCCCCCACTTTTCAATACAAAAATTATTTCTTATGTTTCTTGTTCTTGATTTTTGAAATATTTAAATTATTTGCTTAGATTCTTGCTTAGATCCATGAAAAGTATTGTTTATTTAGTTTATTGTTTTTATTTCTATTGAAACTGCTACTACTAGTTAGTAGGTGCCCATAGCACTAAGCTTGGTTGCAAAACCGAGCCAACAGTTTTTGGCGACTCCGCTTTGGTTTGAACTTTAGATCTCTAGCTTTGCCATTAAATCTTAGTTTTTATGAGTTTTTAACCATTAGATCCATAGATCTGCCATCTTAGACAGCAGATCCATTGCTGTTCTGAGATTTGGCCCCAAAAAACAGCCCTAAATTTTAAATTTTCGAGTTCGTTTCTCGTTTTTCCGTGCACGGCTTCCGCCTCGCGGCTTTTTTCCAGACAGTCGCGCGGTCCATCGCGACTTTTCTGCATTTTTTCCGCGCGGTCCATCGCGCCCTTTTTCCAGACAGTCGCGCGGTCCATCGCGACTTTTCTGTGTTTTTCCGCGCTGCACACCGCGGCTTCGCGGCCTTTTTCCGCGCTGTCCATCGCGACTGTGCGCCCAAAACCTGCGCGGTCCATCGCGACTGTGCGCCCAAAACCTGCGCGGTCCATCGCGACTGTGCGCCCAAAACCTGCGCGGTCCATCGCGACTGTGCGTCCAAAACCCGCGCGGTCCATCGCGACTGTTCGGCCAAAACCCGCGCGGCCCATCGCGGCTGTTCGTCCAAAACCCGCGCGGCTGAATTTTTTCATTCGGCCATCCCGATTTTGAAAAATATTTTTTACTGTACTTTCTGCCCATAGCACATTTTTTACAGTATCAAATTCTGCATATTTTCCAGATTTAGAAAATTTTTTTTTTACTATTTAAAAGTGCATATCTAGAAATCTTTTTAAAAATTTTCAAGAAAGTGAAAGAAAGACTCATTATTGCATTTTCATCTAGATTCAAATTTTTTCCTGTTTACTTCTTTAAAATCTTGCCCTTAGCAATTTTTCTCAAAACAAAGAAATCCATTATTTCTTTTAAAAAGAAGTCTATTATTTGCTTTCATAAATCTAAGAAATCTTTTATTTTTTGAGTTATTTTTTGAAAAAGCATATTAATTCCTTTTAGTGAAAAAGTCTTAGATATTTGCTTTGTATTTTCGAAAAGTCCTTTATTTTTTGAAAATTTCCCTTAAAAGCATTTAATTTTTCCAAGTTCAGTTTACAACACCTCACGTGCACTCACACGATCACTTAATTGAACTAAGACTTAAAACTTACCCTAACTTGAACACACTCTTAACCCCACTTGGGGAACACGAAAAGAATTCTTGTAGCTAGGTAGTATTGGGGGGATAGGTGTTCCAATAACACCCCTCAGTTCATACATCTGAGACATAGAAGTTGTCCAATTAGGGAGCTAAAATCTCTTAGTACTTTTTGGCGCGGTCACAACCGGTTTGTGGGAAGGCCTCTCCCCTAGGAGGGTTGAAGTCGCGAGGATGGTTCCGGAAGCCTGAGTGGGATACCGAAACCCATTCAGTAACCGAAGGGCTACCATTCGCAGTTCTCGGGATATCCCTGTATTGGGATATTGCGATCAAAGGACCAAACGGCAGATTTACCTTTTCTCGACGCGTCATGAACGGAGTATCCTAGTAGCCTGTCTTTTTAGGATTGATTACCCGGTGTCCCTCCCGGTAGGGGGATATCTAGCCGTTGTCTCTACATTCATATTGTCTGACTTGGATTTCATCACCTTGCAGGGGATATCGTCTGTTTGAGTCACAATACTTTTAGATTAGGTGTTTGCATGATCTTTACCACCTTTTGAGTCTAGTTACACCTATTTTTTCTAGGAGCCGTTTGCATGTTGGTATTCTGACCGGTTGTTGCATTCCTCCACTTATTGTAGCACAGCTGCTAGAATAAGTGCATTTTTTGAGGATTGATTTTTTGGCCTGTGAGCCTTCTTTTTTCACTCCCCTTTTTGCACCCTTGGTTGCATTAGGGTTTTTGAGTCTTTTACATATATATCACCACCTGATACTTAAAACAATTTTTAAATAAAAAACATATTCTCACCATTGAGAATTCTAGACGTTCTCGTCGTCTACAGGGCGAACTCCCAGAGTTTAGTCCACTTGGCTCTCCACGTCACGGACGCAAAGCATTATCCCTTAATTCGACACATCGTCGATCATCTAGACGGTCATCCGATTCTGACATACCCCACTTCACCTTTGATTTGGAGGTAGAATCCGAAAACCCCACAGAGTTACCACCAACCACAATTATGTCTGGAACACCAGTTGATCCACTATATACGTTAACCATAGGTCAGACATCCGCAGACCCTTCTGCGGTAGTACCATCAACGGCAACAGCCACCCCCTTGGGTATGCCCAACATGGGTAACACTCCACATTCAGGAATGCCTAACACAGGACCACCACCTGTCATGGGCATGCCCAACATGGGGGTCATACCCCCTTCGGTTTCCACAAACCCTATCCCAGGAATCCCTAGTACGATTCCTAACCCAAGTGTAACTCCTGTTGCACTTGGGAATGCTATCCCAGGAATCCCTAGTGCGATTCCTAACCCAAGTGTAACCCATGTTGCACTCGGTAGTGCTATACCAGGAATCCCTAGTGCGATTCCTAACCCAAGTGTAACCCAAGTTGCACTTGGGAGTGCTAACCCATATCAGGCCACACCTTTTGGAGGGCACATACCCTCCATACCTAGCATACCTATAGGCGCTACTGGACCCCTACACCATACCACAATGGCTAGGCAGGTCCCGGTTCCGGTCACCACATTCGCTAGTCTACCATACATGGCAAGTCTCAACCTGCCAGATTTAGCTAGGCTCACAAATGACCCCATCAGGCATGATCCTGCTTGGCCCCATATGCCCACTAAACTTCCCTCTGACATCCCTAAGTTTGAGGGTAAGGCAGGAGAAGACCCCCAAAACCACATCATGTCCTTCCATTTATGGTGTTCCTCCAACTCCATAGTGGATGACTCAATCCGCCTCCGGCTTTTACAACGCACCTTCACTGGCTCCGCAGCCAAATGGTATATCGAGCAGCCCCATGGGATGCATGCCACATTTACCTCCCTTGCCTCGACTTTCCTACAATTCTTTCAGCTACCTGTCCGCTATGATGCGGGTGTCGAGATCCTACTGTCTTGCAGACAGAACACGGCCACGCATATCACTGACCATATCCATGATTGGCGTCGGCGCCGAAGCCTATGCAAGATTAAATTAGACGACCGAATCTTTTTAGACTGGTTCCTTAAATCCCTCCTTCCTCTCATTGCGAAGGATGTAGCATCTGAAAGACCTCAGTCTGAGGAAGAGGCCATCCTCAAGGCCCAACAGTTTGATCTCATCTACGCCCAGTCGGGTTACCTATACACGATCATACCGGACGCCCCACGAGGTGACTCTGCACGCGGTGACACACCGGGGGCATCACATGCCGCTGATGGCATTATTGGCCAAATTACACCGCAAGCAAAACCTTTCAGTATGGTGAGCACCATGCCCGCCCCAGACCTTTCTAGGGCTACATCTAGTTCCGGAGCGACGACTTCCTATGCTGCAACAAACCAGACCCATCACGTTCATGGACCCTCTTGTCCACAACATTGTTATGGCCAAGCGCCATCAGCATATGTACCTCCTACATACTATGCTCAACCTATGGTTCAGACCCCCATGCAGTTCCCACAACAGCCCATGCATTACCCACAACCGGTTGCACCAGCTAACCTCACACCTCCACCAGCTCAGGGATACCAACAACCCCAACAGGAAACTGGACCACCTCCAACTCCACCTGCATACTATCCACCGCAACCTGCTCCTGCACTTGCGGCTCCCCAGAATCCCCCCAATGCTCAAGGGCATGTGTACGCACAACAACATCAGCTCCAATACCAAAATAACCAATGCAACCAAGGTGCGCAACAGAACCGTGGTAGAGGTCATAACCGCGGTAATAACCAACAACATCAGCAAGGTCCTCCACCTCCCAATCCTCCGCAGAATAACAATGCTGCTCCTCCCAACCGCAATCCGGATCGGAATCCTAAGCAGCCTAGAAATAATAACCTCAGAACAAACCACCCTTGTTCTATCTGCGGGGTCTATGGTCATTACACGCATTCTTGCCCACATTTGGAGCGAGCTCGACAACTCTGGACTGACGATGCACATCGTCAAGGGCAAGCAGCTCCTCAGCCACCGCCCAACCCTCCACCACCTCAACATCAACCCTTAGTGCTGCAAAACCCCTTTCCAAACCAGGGTGTAGTTAACACTCAGCCGTTAGCCCCCCCTCAGGGCAACGTGCCACCCCAGCAGATCACTTATGCATCCCCTGATCAACCCATGTTCGATTCAGGTACTCACCATTTGTTGATGATGTCGACTGCCGCTGCCAACCTCCAAACCCGTCGGAACCAATATGGCTCCACCTCTGAAGCCCCTCCCACCGACAAAAACACTAACGTTAATCCCACAGATCAAACGTTACGTATACCTCCGGCTTCACTTGATGGTGCTTCCAAAGCACCTCGCTTCCCACTTTGTCGCATCAACAGTAATCCCAATGCTCGCGCTGCGTCGAATTACAACATCCTAGACGACTTAGCCCAGTCTCCTGCAGCCATGTCTGCTTTAGAAGTTTTGCAAAACTGTCCTTCGCAGCGCAAAACTTTGCTCTCTGCCATTGGCGCCATTGACCCCAATGATTCACAGTTGATCGCATTCGATTCAGACCAGTCTGAACCCCGCCTGCCTTCCTCTTTAGCATTCCAAGTTTCCGTTTCTGTTCGGAATCTTGTCATCCATCGGTGCATTATCGATGAAGGGGCCTCCACATGCGTCATGTCCACATTTGTTTGGCAGAAGTTGGGATCCCCTACTCTCCAGCAGTCCACCACTGCATTACGAGCTTATGACGGCCGTTCGGCTCAACCCCTAGGTCTGTTAGCCAATGTCCCTGTCCAGCTGGCGGGTAAAACCGTGCTCATTGACATTGAGGTCATCAATGCCCCACTAGACTATAACCTTTTACTTGGTCGCAACTACATGTACGCCATGAAAGCGGTTGCCTCATCCGTTTTTCGTACCATGATGTTCCCCCATGAGGGACGCATGGTCAAGGTCGACCAGCTCACCTATTACGATCCCAAGGCCCCTACCACACCTGAAAATGGTCTCACCATGGTTGAACAACCTGTTTGTGGTGCAACTACCTCATTCATTTCCTCAGTAGGACCCAGACTTTACTCCGAGGCGTCGATAACCTCTACATTCCAGGCCATTCCACCACCGTCACCGGAGACCCAGGTCGCTAACCTCTGCACTCTTTCACAAACACCCGGTAATCAACCCTCCTTGTTACCCAAACCACCATTGGTCCCTAGTCACATCGGTGTTACACCTATCCACACAATCCCCTTTCTATTTCCTCCTTCGGGTGTAGTAAGCACCCCGTTTATGGCTACCCTTAGTCTCCCCGGGTTAACATTAGGATTACCCGTGTGGTATATTACGCCTCCCATTCCTCCACCGACACCAAATGTCATCCTACAACCGGTGCAACCCATTGTTACTTCTACCCAACCACCTCCCGGTATCACGACTCCTTCGTCGTCGACGAATCCCCCTCCATTCGTCAGGCCCACTGGGGGCAGAGGCCCACAACCATACACTGCGGTTCCCCCACCCAAGGCAGTTAAACCTCCCCCCATATTTCGTGCTCCTCCAAAATGCTTGCTGTGTGATGAGTTAGGCCATCCAACCCATCAGTGCCCACAGTTACCTGCATTGCAGGAACACATGCAAATGTTGGACGACGACCCCAACATCCCGGTGGTCAAACTAGATCCAAACCCTATGCCTCGTGATAAATCACTGCGTACCAACCACCCATGTGCGATATGCGGTATTTATGGCCACTACTCGCATAACTGTCCTGACATCCCAGACTACAGAGCAGCTCTCTACGCGATGAACAATTTGGACCTAGAGACGGCACCCTCTACTATCGAGGAGATCTACCCTCCCGCATCATCCTCATCCGGAGAGATTAACACCATCTATATGATCTCTTCGACTACCACTACCTCATCACTCGATTTGACCACTCAAAGGTCCCGCAATGATGAAGAGGTTCTCGAGACTCCTACTACCTTTGATTATCCCGGGGAAGACATGCACCATCGTCCATACTTCCTCCTGGAAGAGACTTCATCCACCACCGCTACCCAATCCGCGGTTGAGTCCAAGGATTTCCTTCCTACTAAAATCGATTGGTTAACGGATCCCATGGCCGATATTTCTCCCGTCATCCACATTGACATCTCTGACCCACTTGGTGCCCTTCATACCATCACATTAGGAACCTCCCACAGTGAGCATGAGATCGGAGAATACGAACAACTGTTCCAAGAATTCACTGATGTCTTTACTTGGTCAGATACCGAAATGCCTGGCCTTGACCCCGCCATTTATATGATCTCCACTGGATACCCCTCTGTCCGGTCGGCCCCTTCCATTGATCCCTTTGACACACAGGTTGAACCCTTTCAAATCAACCAGGAAACCACATGTCCACAACATGGGGGCATGCCCAAAACCTTGCCTACTCATCATCACCGTGATCCTCGTCGGAGATACTGGGGGCATCCACCCCACAAAGGGAATCCCCCATCATCATATCATCACTTCAGTATACCACCACGACCCACAGCCTCATGGTATAACACCCCGCCAGCAGTTGCTCAATGCCCTATTGATCTCTCTATGAGACAACATCTGCACCACATTGACACCTCTGAGTTAGGGGGCATAATAGATTACCTCGACCCCGGGATAGGGGGCATGATCAATCATTTTGAACCTTCCCCATCATCTCTATCTCAACACCTCAATGAGCCCATCGTTCAAACCAACACATATGTGATCCACAATCACAAACCCCATGCACATAGCATGGGGGCAGGTCATTAACCCTGCTCACTTTTTCATATTCGTGATCTCAACCATTTTTGAGGTCATGTGTCACTTGTATATTTCAGTTGATTTGATACACCTAGTATTTTTCCCCCACGGGTCATCATTTCTCCCCACCACTGCATCCTTCGCTTGGTGGGATCACCTTTATTTGTAGCCATTTTTTAACCTAGTTCTTTCCTTTAACCATTCCGGAGTCCTTATGACCTCCGTTTTTCGCACCATTTGCACTGCCGGATTCATATTTCCGTGCCCGTGATGATGCTTGAGATCATTTCTCGCTCTCACCTTTAGATTTTCTGGGCATCTTTTCCACGCCCCCTCGTCACCTCGGTTTGCGTGCCACATCGGCCGTTCTCCATTTTCGATGTGCCTTATATCGCCGGATTTAGTTTTCCGCGCTCGTGATGATGCTAGAGATCATTTCTCGCTCTCACCTTTATATTTTTCGGGCATCTTTTCCACGCCCCCCTCGTCACCTCGGTTTGCGTGCCATATCGGCCGTTCTCCATTTTTCGACACGCCTTATATCGCCGGATTCAGTTTTCCGCGCTCATGATGATGCTTGAGATCATTTCTCACTCTCACCTTTAGATTTTTCGGGCATTTTTCCTCGTGCCCCCCCTCGTCACCTCGGTTTGCGTGCCACATCGGCCGTTCTCCGTTTTCGACAATCCTTATGTCACCGGATCCATTTTTCCACACTGATGACGATGCTTGAGACCTTTTCTCGCCCTCATCAATCCATTTTTGTTCGGTATAATTTTATCCCTTTTTCGGGCCGAGCAATCCCTTTTACGAAAAAGACACTTAGGGAGTTTCTGTTAAGCTCTTTTCTGACTCCTAAAACAATGAAAAGATCGCCGAGCAATCTTGCTTCCTTTCATGCTCGCTAAACGTATCTGAAAGGGCGTCTACCTGGTATAAGTTTACCCCTTTTCCGGACCTCGTAGACTAATTACGAAAAAGGTATACTCTAGTCACATCGGCTAGAAGAGTTCTCCATCCGCATCATTTTATGCTTTTTTGGGCCTTGGAGACTAAACCACGAAAAAGAACACCAATAGAGTCCACTTACCGTTTTCAGACTCTCTAAACATGAAAACAACCATGAGCATGAGCCGTCTTGGGCTCACACAATCCACAGGACCGTACCATTTCAGAGCACACTTTTATCCCTTCTTGGAGCTCATTAAAACTACGAAGAAGGAATCAATGGTACCTCTTGGCGCCACGACAGATCATATCTACTCACATAGCAGCTTCCCCATTCTGGTCGCCTTTGTTCAGAGTATTCTGCAGTATGTCACCCGGAAACTCCCTCGACAGCTACCATCAGCTTCACCCCCCCAGAGTCAGTACATACCCTTCAGTCCCTAAAAGATGATCCCCACACCTACAAGTCAGTTCCCTACGCTGCCAGGTCAACCATGTCATCATGCTCTGAACAAAGGAAGTTTGAGTCTACCCATTTTTTTGACCCAGCTATTTTCCATCCCCACAAGTATGTCAGTCCTACCAGCAGTACGACATCACTTCAGTTTACACCTCGCGCTCCTAGCAAGGAAACATCATTGCCTTGTTAGTTGCTGGTCTCCCTCTGTCGACGACAACCACATTTATTCCAGAGGATAGACCTAGAGGCCCCTGTGTCTTGGACTCATTACCATTTATGATGAGTGCCTACGAATCATTTCGAGAGGAATCATTACTGCCTCTCCAAATGGTTGTTTCTCACATGCTCGACTTCAACACCTTGATCGCATCGTTGAGACTCGCACAGGGTATTGGTCCGTTCACTTATTAGTCGAAGACCCCGGATACCTCCTGACTCCTCCACATTTGAGAGTCTTCCTATGGATAATATCAGTTACACTTTTCCTATAGTTATCCGGGCTGCGCATGGCGACAATATTCAGATTTACACCTGTTTCATACTCCCTTGAGTATACAGTTACATTTATTCCCAGATTTGACTCATAGTCTTTGAGTCCCTACAGATGTTGGACACCTTCAGTTTCAGCAGTTCCACAGTTGATCCAGTGTATCAGTTATTCATTCTTATTGAGATCATTCTTATTGAGATCATTCATGATCCTGAGTATATCCCACCATCATGTCCCCTCTGGACCATTATGATGTACCAGTATATTTCTTCACGTATTAGATCCCCCTTCTTGGGACTAATTGTTTTGTATATGCCTTGATACGAGCATGGGAATGCCCGCCTCGTCCTTTATCAGAGATTATACCTCATTCATATTGAGGCCATGTAATATTTTTTGTTTTTGCAGCTTCCAAGGGCCGTGGCTCCAGTCTCCAAACGGTCTCTTCTCTCCCCTAAAACCCAGAAAAAGGACAAAAGAACTATGATGTCTATCGGCCATACGATGAGCTCCTGCCCTCACACATCAGGGGGCAATCTGTTAACACCTAAAAAGTGCTCACTAGCTCATTCCCTTACTCACATGACCCATTTGTCCACTTTTCCACCATCTGAGCCTCTGAAACCAACAAAAGGTCACCAAAAGACCTTGGTACACCCCTTTTTCCATTAAAAAAGATTATTTTTCCAAGAAAATCATAAAAACCCTCAAAAAGGGTCCAAATTCCCAAAAATATTAAAAAGGGAATTAAAATATTATTTTTATTCAAAAAAGGAAAAAGGAGGGAAAATTACCTAAACCATGTTGGTCAATACCATTGGTTTCCACAAAACCACAAATGGTATTCCTCACCACCAAAACCTATAAAAAGGTGGTAGGGGCTCCTCATTTCACATCCTTCCATTATCTCATCCTTATGCTGCTGAAATCTCCCCTGAGCACTTTTAGCCATTGAAGCAATCTTGGAGAAAGAGACCTATTGGAGTTTGGAGCTACTCATCTTGGGAGTTGCTCAACATCAACCTTCACCATTGAAGGTAATATCGCAAGCACTTGCTTGCCCCCCACTTTTCAATACAAAAATTATTTCTTATGTTTCTTGTTCTTGATTTTTGAAATATTTAAATTATTTGCTTAGATTCTTGCTTAGATCCATGAAAAGTATTGTTTATTTAGTTTATTGTTTTTATTTCTATTGAAACTGCTACTACTAGTTAGTAGGTGCCCATAGCACTAAGCTTGGTTGCAAAACCGAGCCAACAACAATGCCTCGTCCTCTTCCTTGGGAGTTACTCTTCTACTCCAATTCGACCTTCCTAGATTCTTTCCATGAATATTTCCTCTTAATATCCCCCAATTATGTTACCCTCCACCTTGGACTCAAATTGGTGAGAGAATGATGCCAAGTGTAGTGGGGAATCTTGCCCATTGTGGGCCCCACACCCTCTTATGCGCCCTCATGACCAAATTCCACCTTATTTTTCTTTTATTATTATTTATTTGAACCAATTAATGTGAATTTTTAATTCTAAGGTCAATTTGGGTCTTGTAGCTCTCTTAATCCAAATTTTGATGCTTCTAACCCCAACCTAGGGAAACTAGTAAGTTAGTGGAATTTTTCCTCCATGATAGTTTATTTGAATGGGGACATTACAAAATTTGAATTGGGAATTTTCTCTTCATGTGACCCACCTTGTCCATTTGGCTCTAATTTTACATTATTACTAACTTGGCCATCATGCTTTGCAATTATTTGACCCTTAGCACCAATTTGACAAAGTATCATGAACATGGCCAAGTGGCTTAGGCCATTGCATGGGGGCGTCACTCAATAAACCGCTATCATAGCATGTTCGTTCGTGGCATATGAAACAATACCCTTAATTTCACTAAATATTGGAAAATACCTTTCAAAATCATTTTTTTTTAACCCCCTCCCAATTTAAAAAAAACCCTATTTTCACTAGATATTGTATGTATCAATTTTTTCATTAACATTTTTTATACCCCTTTATATTTCTACCTAGTATATTGATATGATACCTCTCTTATGACCCCACATGCATTCTACAATGCACCTTGCTTCTTTCGATGTATATTGTGGATGCACATTACTTAACCCACAATGCAATTACTCAACCACATATCATTATGATTTTCAACATCTAATGGTCTAATGAAGAGATAGGAGATCACTTCTTGTATGTCACTAGAGCCAATGCACATAGTACAACAATTAGATTGCATGTTGCAGTTCCCCAATCATTGACTAAGCCTGTTGTAAGCTAGGTATCCAAGCCCCCAGGGCCTCTAACAAGCTCTAGCAGGCTGACTAAACTTCCCAAGGCCTGTAATAGGCACAAGTGGTTGGGTATTCAAGCCCCCAAGGCCTATCGAGGGCCTATAACAGGCCCTAGAGGCTTAGAGCCTACCAAGGCTATTGGTAAAAACTAGCTGAGTGCTATTGGTAACAATTGGTTGTCAATGCCCACTGTTTCTCAACTATGATCGATTGGAAACCCAATTCACCACAAAACCCCTGGCCTCAAGCATGCCTCAAGACGCGATTTCCTTGCGTACTGGTAAGCTCGAGCCTTGCCTCAACCTGATTTCTCTTCCGGCCATGATCCCGCCATCTCCATTTGGCGGATATTTATCAGCCCTCCCATATAAAAAATACCCCAAAGTATTTTTGTATTGTTACATTAAATAAAAAAACCCTTTGCCCCTTAATATATAAGTAATACAATTTTTAGGTTTTCATGAATATTTAATACCACAATATGAATGAACGTGATATTATATTGCCTTCTAATGAAGCCCTCGTGGGCCATTGTGACCCAATGCAAAATTTGGGGACATGAAAAATCCTCCCCTCCCAATATTGCTTGTCCTCAAGCAATTTCAAACATGGATGTTGAAGAACCTGTTGTTCTTCCAAATATTTCCTTCCATTTTTCTCATTGTATAATTCTTTGAAGTTGCCACCGAGTTTCCAAATTTTGAGTCTTCAATATTCCAAGAAAATTTCATAGAGGAACCACCATGCTTGCTGCTACACTACTCTGATTAAAATTACCTTCTCAAGTGGTGACTCAATCTCCCATACTGTTTTTTTCCCCCAAAATTGAAACCAATGAGACCAAAAATGATCCCAGGGTCCTGTTGCTTGTATTGCACTCCAACAATTAGGAGTTCTCTCCATTAACCCATACCATCAGGAAAGAGAATGATTAGATCTCATTGCCTTATATGCATCCTTCCAAACATCATAAGTAAAAAAGATAGATCATCAAAGTACATAACAACATCATACAAATGTACATCAAGGAGGTGCCTTATCAAAGAATCATGATTTGCTTGTACCTCCAAGTAAGTAGACCAACATTTTCCAAGTGCATACAAGCATCAAGTGACCAATCAAATATGCTCCAATGAAATAGGTGAGGATCCCATGTCCTTGTTAAGATTCAATATGATAAGACATAAAATAGTAGCATTACATTCCATTTCACAATAATAGCATATACAGGATCACTGAAGAAACAACAAGCACAACATAAACATAAGAGACACAGATTTATCCTGGGAAACCCTCATGGGGTAGAAAACCCAGCAAAGCTTCCTCAATATAGATGACCAGCAATATACAAATATGTAACCCTGAGCATAAGCTCCTCCTTCTCAATAGCAGACCTCTCCTCCACAAGTGCGCCACTCTCAAGTGAGTGAGTGTGTGTATAAAGTGAGGAATACACATCCTCTATTTATACACTACTTCGACTTGTCTTTTACACAAGTCATGTAGGCTCGTATTTAACCAATGGGTTAAATACCCCACTACAGTTGACTGGGCCGACCCCTCTAGAGTGGTCTAATAACCCTTTGACCCACATAACACATACAGGGCCGACCCCCACTAGGGAAGTCTAATAACCCAAGTCACCACATTCTGAGGGAGGAATAAACATCTCCGGATATACAATAAGATCTTCACGGAGGAATGAATCATCTCCGGAATAATAAAATACAAATATAATATTCTTTGAAGTTACAATATCTCAACACTCCCCCTTAACGAGAAGGATATTATAACAACATCTGCACGAGCAAGGAGTCATCAACATCATACATGATACATCTATAAATCATTGGAAGCTTTCTCAACATCATCAGTAACTCAAGCAGTTACTGAAACATCTTCAATACTGGAACATCAACATCTTCAGTACTGAGTCTTTATCTTCTGTAGCACTTGAACAGCTACAACAATATCATCATCTGGATCCTCACGATCATTAGCATCGTCATCACACGATCATCAGCATCATCATCATCATCATCATCGTCATCACACGATCATCAGCATCGTCATCTAGACCATCACGATCAGCAACATCGTCATCTAGACCATCATGATCAGTAGCATTGTCATCTAGACCATCACGATCAGCATCATCGTCATCTAGACCATCATGATCAGCAACATCGTCATCTAGACCATCATGATCAGCAGCATCGTCATCTAGACCATCATGATCAGCAGCATCGTCATCTAGACCATCACGATCAGCATCATCATCATCTATACAAGTATCCATACCAATACAAGCATCTATATCATCAATACAAGTATCCATACCGATACAAGTAACCACATCATCAATACAAGTATCCATACCGATACAAGTAACCACATCATCAATACAAGTATCCATACCGATACAAGTAACCACATCATCAATACAAGTATCCTACCGATACAAGTAACCACATCATCAATACAAGTATCCTACCGATACAAGTAACCACATCATCAATACAAGTATCCTACCGATACAAGTAACCACATCATCAATACAAGTATCCTACCGATACAAGTAACCACATCATCAATAGAATCACTTTCTTAGAGACATATGTCTACGGATCAATTCAGGGACCAAAGTCCGGGGATGATATAATCCCCACTTCTCGGAGACCATTCGTCTACGGATCAATTCAGGGACCAAAGTCTGGGGATGATACAATCCCCACTTCTCGGAGACCATTCATCTATGGATCAATTCAGGGACCAAAGTTCGGGGATGATACAATCCCCACTTCTCGGAGACCATACGTCTACGGATCAATTCAGGGACCAAAGTCCAGGGATGATACAATCCCCACTTCTCAGAGACCATACGTCTACGGATCAATTTAGGGACCAAAGTTCGAGGATGATACATCCCCACTTCTCAGAGACCATACGTCTATGGATCAATTTAGGGACCAAAGTTCGGGGATGATACAATCCCCACTTCTTGGAGACCATACGTCTACAGATCAATTCAGGGACCAAAGTCTGGGGATGATACAATCCCCACTTCTCAGAGACCATATGTCTACGGATCAATTCAGGGACCAAAGTCCAGGGATGATACAATCCCCATCTGTCCACTAAGGAATTTATTCTCGAAGACCATATGTCTATGGATCAATTCAGGGACCAAGGTCCAGGGATGATACAATCCCCATCTGTCCATTAAGGACTTCATTTTCGGAGACCACATGTCTACGGATCAATTCAAGGGACCAAAGTCCAGGGATGATACAATCCCTATCTGTCCACTAAGGACTTCATTTTCGGAGACCATACGTCTACGGATCAATTCAAGGAACCAAAGTCTAGGGATGATACAATCCCTATCTGTCCACTAAGGACTTAATTTTCGGAGACCATACGTCTACGGATCAATTCAAGGAACCAAAGTCCAGGGATGATACAATCCCTATCTATCCTTATCACTACAGATATCATCAAAACATGTATCCTCATCGATACATGAATGAAACATGTATCCTCATCGATACATCAACAAAACATGTATCCTCATTGATACATCAACAAAACATGTATCCTCATTGATATATTGACAACACATGTATCCTCATCGATACATCAACAAAACACATGTATCCTCATCGATACATCAACAAAACATGTATCCTCATCGATACATCAACAAAACATGTATCCTCATTGATACATATATCATCAAAGTAAAAGCAAGTAAAAAAAAATATTCTAAGTATAAGAGTCCTAAGTCTAAATGATCTAAGTATCCAAGTGTAGTAAACATGTATCCACATCATCGACCTTGCTGTCGATGAGGCAATCTCATCATTAGTGACCACATCACTCCCCCTTTCGAGGAGGGTCTTTCCAAGCTTGTCTTGGAGATATTCAAACTTTTCTTGAGGTAGAGGTTTGGTTAGTACTTCGGTAACCTGTTACAGATTCAAACTTTAGTTCCTTCTGCATCATATCTTATTAGATCCCTATGTTCTTTGACTTATCATGGAACACTGGACTCTTTGTCATCTTCATACAACTCTATTTGTCACATAGGATCATAGTTGGTTCTATCTCTAAGTCAAACAATCCTGAAACCAAACTTCTTCACAACTAGCAGAGCAAGCAGCCATATATTCCACTTGTGCTAAGAGCCACACTAGATTGTTTCCTGCTAAACCACGAGATCATGACTGATCCCAGACAATAAAATCCTGTCGATGTGTTCTTCCTGTCTGATACACTTTCTGCCCAATCAACATCTGAGTAGCCATCTGAAGTCATGATCTCCAAGATAGCATAGATCAAAGTCTATTGTATCCTTTAGGTGCCTCATCACATGCTTAGCAACTATCAAGTGAACACATCTAGTTTCCACTAGATACTGACTCAAGGTGTTCACAGCAAAGCATATATCTAACCTAGTATAAGTTAGATACATCAATGACCCAATAATTTGACTGTATAGAGTTATATCCACTAACTCCGATGAGTCATCCCCTAACAGCTTCAAGTTGGAATCCATAAGAGTGGCCATTCCAACACCTAAAGTCCTTTTAATATTTCTCGGCATACTTTCCCTGGTTGAGAAAGATTCTTTCTGATCCTTGCCATACTTCCAGATCTAGGAAGTAATGCATCAATATGAGATCTTTCATTTTCATTTCTGTAGCCATCTATCTGTGCCATCTCTCGTCAGATGGGTATACTGATATAAGCATCAACATCATTCGAACTTTGAGGTGAGTTCCTTCTTGCATCCAGTTCATCTGTGTGTGGAAACCATATTCAACGTTGTAGCAAAGGTTGTGATCCACATCACCCATGATGATCATTAAGCTCATCAATTGACTATCGATCCTGGGTACCCATACAGAACCTGATTCACACTTCTTCTTTAATTACACCATTAAGGGAATGGTCTTATCTATTCACTTGGAGCAAACATCCCGTCATGATTCTCTTCTTCTTTCTAAGAGAATCTTCTAGCCACGAGCCTTCTATATTTTGTTTGATTTGTAAATATTCTTGTTGAACATCCATCACTTGTTTGGTGTTCATCATTCTTCATGATCTTTCCTACATATCAAAATTAAGTACATGATTAGTAATACTTCATAATCATGAAATCATGTTGACTTGATAACCTATTATGCATACAAATATCATTTACATAGTTATGCAACTATCTTGACCAATACTTTGGCACAACACTTTTCCATATCCTGTATGCATACAGTGGCTATCTAGATGCCTTCCATCTCTACCAGATCATACTATCGAGAGTTTGCATAGCTCTCAGCATGTCAGCAAAGAGGCTTCATTCTAGAAAGGCAACAATGGAATGTTTGTCCAACTTACCAATCATATGCATATTAGTAGTATACTATTCAATGCTCTATGAATGTTTACACTCAGTATCATATATTCTAGGAATACAAATATGCATAAAACCTATTACAGGAAATATCATTTACTATTTCAAATAACAACTCAAATACTTATCTTTTATGTTTGTGTGGTTACCTCCTGCTTGATCTTCTGTATGTCTTTTGAACTTCTATTCATTCTGTACCACTGTGCATGCTCAAGTGTCATCCTCATGATCTCATACACAAACATGCATTCATTAGTATATTCTCAATATTATAGTTCTAAATAATCTTGAAAATGTATAGTCATGATTATAGATAATATTCAAGGTTTCAGGGAAGTCTTCTTTTACTCATGCATATTCTTGTTTGATCTAGTTAGTTAAATCATCAACCAAGATAAGAGACATAATATGCATAAAACCTTGATTACTAACTTTATGAATAAGCATAACCAATCATACCAAGTATACTTATATAAGGGATGCTAACACAAGGTAAGATTCTAACATGACATAGGAAAAACATACCTGGATTAGTATACCTGCTTAGTTATGTACAACATACCTAAACAATCTCTTCAATGATTTAGAGATCTTGAGCTAGAACCTACATGTCTCATAGGTTAAGCATAATATAACAAAGTCATACATACCTCGTAAGTAGAACAAAGATTATGGATGAGTCTTTGTCTTCATGATGTCATGGCCATGGAACTTGATTTATCTTTTGTGATGTACCTGTATCTTGTTAGCAGACAACATCAACTTCACACAAAACCATAATGCATTAGTACAATCATACAACCCTAATGAATGAATGTCTTCGATCATTCACATGCATTCATACTGTTACTAGTATGATAAGACAATTCTAACATTAATCAAGATTGTACTAATAAATAACATGAAGACAAACACATTATGAACTTAATCAAGAATCAGATTTCAAGACATACCTGAACCTCCTTAAGTCATACCTGTCGAGACTTCTTGTAGTCTTCTTATGTAAGGCCTTAGCCTCAACTCCCCCTGAAACTTGATCTAGAGCTTGATTAGGGTTTGCTAGAGAAACTCTAAAAATTCAATCTTTGACTTTCACACTTCTGAATGGATGGAAGGATGTGTCCTGCTGAGCTGATCAAACTAGCATACTTCAATTTTGAAATCTCCAAAATTTGACCCCTCAAAATTGCCTTCGAAACTTCTGGATCTTCTGGACAGGAACCCGAACTAGGGTTTGATGAAGCCCACCCTTCTATCCAATCAAAAGGTTCAATCCAAGGCTCTAAACTCTTATTTTTCTGAGGAGCTTCCAGTCGTGGTTACAGACTTCAAAAATTCCAACTTTTGCTGAAGCCCTAATTTTCCATCTTTTCGATCAAAATCACGAACTAGGGTTTGATCAAGCCCGGTCTTCTACCCAACCAAAAAATTCGATCTTGGTCTCTAAATTTCGATTTTCCTGAGTAGCATTCAGCCGTGGATTCCGATTCCAAAAATTCTAACTTTCTTCGAAACCCTAAATTCTGGAAGCCATGAATGAAGGTGCTCCAAAAATAATTCTGTTTTGACAGAAATATGTACCTGATTGTTTCTGCTATAACTTCAAAATTTTGAATCCATAGGGTCTAAATTTTTTTTTTCGGGATACATCATCTATTTCAGGATCTTGCATAATCTATTTCAGGACATGATCTATTTCAGGATCATCTATTTCAGGATATGATCTATTTCAGGATCTTGCATGCACAGGCATGCATCCCAGTCACCAGTTTGATGCCTCCAACACCTTATCCACCTTCTTCTAGCACCCGGGAGCCACTTACCACAGAGTTTTAGCCCTCCTAAGCTGAAAGGTGCCCTCTTCTCACGTACTGCCAGAGAAGGGCGCACTTGTTCACCTACCACTGCAGATTCACTCCAGTTACATTCAGTTAGCTCCGATTCTCCCTGATTTGAGGCTAGTTTCACTCCTGACTGACTGTTTCACCTCCGATTGACCTCCAGTTCGATTAGGTGACTTGTTCTGACTCCAGTTAGCCTCCCATGTGCCCCCACTGAGCCTCCAGATCCTATATCAGTGCTACACACTTCAGTTACACTTATTATGCTCAGTTAGACTCAGATTGACACCTGGATGACTGGTTGTTGTGATTGATGAGTACCACCGATGATTTATGAGGACTCCTAGACAGAGTCAAGCTACTCCATTCAGTGATTCGAATGGCCTACTTAGTCAATTCGAATTGCTCATTGACACACATTGTATTGTATTGTAATTCATTCACCCTTTCTGGGATAGAGAGCACTGCTGCATGTTTTGCACAGTTTTGCACCATATTTTCTATGTTCATCTGTTGTGATTGATTTACTTGTTCATTAGATATGCTGTGACTAATTTTACATGGTATCAGAGCCATTGCAGGGACAAGATCTCTTTTCTACAGGTGTTTATACAAGAAGATTTGACTGAATTGCTAAAAATTGCAATAAGTTTGGCATGAGATATCTCAAGGGCATTCGCTCCTGTGCATGCAAAGCTTGAAAATTATTCCAATACCACTCCAGAAGCTTGATTTACCACATAATTCCTGGATTTGATACATTGGACCCATTCAACATTGCTTGAAATCCAATCCCAGGTGTGATGCAACTCTCAAAGGGTGGATTGTTCGACCTTATTGTGGTTGTTTTGATGTGATTTGCAGGTTTATTGTCTCCTCCAATTGCATTCGCTACCTTCTGCATGCAAGCCTTTCTACAGCAATTGCATTCGCTATAGTCTGCATGCAAGCTTCCTCTTCATCAGTTGACTCAATCCTTGCAATGGAATACTCTTCTTCAAAGCCTATCCTCACCCCATTCAATTATTTTGATTGGAAAGATGATATGGAGATCATATTACGTTCAAAAGGTTACTACCGAGTCACTCTTGGTCTTGAATTGGAGCCAAACAATGTAGCAGAAAGAACTAAACACTACAACAAGCTTGATGAAGCTTATGGTCTTCTTTGTCTCTCCATCTCCAAGGATCTTCACTTCCATCTCAGCGGATTGAAGACTCCAAAAGCCATATGGGAGCAACTTGAGACACTTTTCGGCAAGCAGGATGAGCTTAGGGCTTTTCAATTAGAGAATGAATTGATTGGCCTTAATCCTGAGAATTTCGAGACCATCAATGAATTCTTCACAAAATTCAAGAACTTGAACTTGCAATTGAAGAACAGTGGTGTTATCAAAGAGGATAAACAGTTGATCCTCTCCATTCTAAGCAAGCTTGGGAAAGATTATTCGGTATTTGTCTCTACTTTCAATTCCGGTCGGCTAACTACCCCGAATTGGAAGATGCCTACCTTGAATGCCTTCATTGAGTCCGTTACGAAAGAGCATGACAAGTTGATTCAAATGGGGTCCATAAGCTCCAAAGATTCAGCCCTATTTGTTCAAGGACCCAAGATCTCGAATGGTAAAGGAAAGCTAAAGAAGGAGAAGCCCAAATTCGAGCCTCACAAGCAAAAAGACAAAGGCAAGCAAACGGATGCACCATCCAGTTCGAAATCCAAGCAAAAGGGAAAAGAAGGTAACCAAAAATCTAAATGTACTTATTGTAACCGTGGCTTTCATCCCGAAAGTTCATGTATGAAGAAGACTATAGATCAAATGGCCCTCCTTTTGGAAAAGAACAACATAACCCTTCCTGACGGTGCAAGGAAGAAAGATCAGAATGATGATCATGAAAGAGGACAAGCACTCATGGCAACGGTTTCGAAGCCCTCAACTCTCTTGATAGATTCGGGTGCATCAAATCATATGGCTGCAAACATTGATTCTTTCTCCTCATTCGATCCAAACAGCTCCATCCCCATCCATTTGGGAGATGACTCAAAAATTTCTTCAAAGGGCAAAGGTACGATTCATGTAGAACATGGATGCTTTCAGAATGTTCTCTATGTGCCTTCCTTAGCTTCGAATCTCCTTTCTGTGTATCAAATGACACATACTGGTGATCCAAAGAAAGTCACATTCAGCCCTAATACAGTTGAAATTTCTGATATCAAAAGTGGAAGACTAGTTGCGGTTGGAAAGGCAAACCACACTGCAAAATGTTATGAGTTTTCACACTTTATACCGCTTGCAAGGCCCACCGCTCTTCGCACACATGGTAATGAGGTTAGTAGGCTTTGGCATGAAAGATTTGGACATCTAAATTATAAGTATTTGCTGCTGCTATCAAATAAATCCATGGTAGATGGGCTTCCACAACTCCGTTCCTCGAAGGGAATATGCACCGGTTGCATTATTGGGAAGCACCCCGAGCACAGATTCGACCGCGGCAAGGCTAGCAGAGCCTCTACTATTTTGGGATTGATCCATTCTGATATCAGTGGTCCGCTGCCCCATATGTCATTAAATGGTTCAAGGTATGTTTTGACATTTATTGACGATTTTTCCCGCTTTACATGGGTATTCTTTCTCAAAAACAAGTCAGAAGTGCTTGGAAAATTCAAGGATTTTAAGGCTTCTGTCGAGACCACCACTGAGAGCAAGATCAAAGCTCTTAGATCTGATAATGGTGGGGAATATATCAAGTCCGAGTTGCTGCAACTTTGTGCCCAAAGCGGAATCAAGATCCAACATACAGTTCCCTACACACCCCAGCAGAACGGTGTAGCGGAAAGGAAAAACCGGTCACTGAAAGAGATGGCTACATGCATGATTGAATCAAAAGGTTTGGCTGCAAATATTTGGGCTGAAGCAATCAATGTTGCTGCATATATACAGAACCGAGTTCCACATTCATCCGTGAAAGGTATGACTCCTTTCGAAGCATTCTTTGGTCACAAACCGGATGTGTCAAATTTGAGAGTTTTTGGCTCTACTGCATGGGCTAGAATTCCTTCTGAGAAGAGACGAGCTTTGGATCCACAAAGTATCGAGTGCATATTGATAGGATATGGGGAAGAATCAAAAGCATATAAACTCATGGATATCAGATCTAAAAAGATATTCATAGAGCGCAGTGTGCAGTTTGAAGAACCGCTTCAAGAATTGCAACTAGTTGAGGAGAAAACTGCCGATTCACCGCCTTCACCAGAAGAAGATTCGAGCAGCGATAATGAAGGTATGAGTTCTGATATTTCTGATATTGTAGCAGCATATGATGATCATGACATATCAGGTTCGGAATCCGATCATTCAGATCCCCCTCAGTTACCAAAGTGGGCCCAAAACACTCTAAATCTGCTGGTTCTAGTCTTGGAAATCCTGTTGATCCGAGACGAACAAGAGGAGACTTTCAAAGGGCAGGTATGGATCTTTCTATTGCTGATCCATTTCTTCCTGAGATTTGTTATTTGATGGCTGGTTCAGATCCCCAATCATACTATTCAGCCCATCGAGATCCGAGATGGAAAGATGCCATGGATGAAGAGTACAGTTCTCTTCAAAAGAACAATACATGGGAGCTAGTTTCTCTTCCACCTGGAAGAAAATTAGTGAAGTGTAAATGGGTCTACCGTACTAAAGTTGCTGCTGATGGCACTATCAGAAAATATAAAGCAAGGTTGGTGGCAAAAGGTTTTTCCCAAGTCCAAGGAGTGGACTACACAGAGACCTTTGCACCGGTTGCAAAGATGGATTCCATCCGCCTTGTTTTAGCTATTGCCGCATCCAAGCACTGGGAGGTGCATCACATGGATGTGAAGAGTGCATTTTTACATGGAGACCTTGCTGAAGAGGTCTATATGCAGCAGCCAGAGGGTTATACATCAGATCCATCATTGGTTTGTAGATTGAAGAAGTCTTTGTACGGGTTAAAACAGGCCCCAAGAGCTTGGTACGCAAAGATGGACTCCTTCCTTCTTTCTCAGAATTTCCAAAGATGCAAATCTGATCCGAATGTCTATCTTCAGCGAGTTAAAGGTAATTTGTTGGTTATTGTACTTTATGTTGATGATCTGCTTATTACTGGTAGCACACTTACTTCAATAAACAAGCTAAAATCTGCCTTAAATCTAGCTTTTGACATGAGCGATTTGGGCTTGCTGAGTCACTTTTTGGGCTTGGAGATAGCTCAAAATTTCGATGGGATCACTATATCTCAGCAAAAATATGCTTCCGACCTGTTATTGAAGTTTAATATGGCTGAATGTAAGGCAGCCCCGTTCCCATTCCTCTCAGGAATCAGTCTTGAGGAGGGAGATTCCACACCGCTTGCAGATTGCAGTATGTATCGACAGTTGATTGGTTCACTACTTTATTTGACACATTCACGGCCTGATATCTCATATGCCGTGAGTGCCGTGTCAAGATATATGCAGCAGCCACATGAGCTTCATTGGCGAGCAGACAAGCGGATCTTGCAATATGTGCAAGGTACGAGACAGTTTGGCATACATTATGCTGCAGATTCTGAGCTAGATTTCATTGGTTTTACTGATTCAGATTGGGCAGGTGATAGCATTGATCGGAAGTCCACTTCCGGTTATGTTTTCATGATTGGTCATGGTGCTATTTGCTGGTCCAGCAAAAAGCAAGCAGCCATTGCACTTTCTTCAGCAGAGGCAGAGTATCGAGGGGCAGTCAATGCCTGCATTCAGGCAGTTTGGTTGCAGGGTATTCTTTCCGAGTTTGGTTTTGGTGGCACTACTTCGACTGTCCTATTTTGTGACAATCAAAGTGCTATCAAGATCTCCACAGATCCAGTTCAGCGGCAGAGGACCAAACACATTGAGATTCATATGCATTACATTCGACAGTTGGTGCATGACCGCACCATCATTCTGCAATATTGCCCTACTGATGAGCAAATTGCAGACATCTTCACCAAGAGCTTCACTGAGAAGAAGTTATCTTACCTCCGTTCACTGTTGGGGGTGAGTTCCATCATGGTGGAGACAGATTGATTCATTATTATGCTTTAGCTTGAGGGGGGGCTTTCTTCCCACTGGGTTTTCCCTCTTTCCTCACTTAGTTTATTTTCAGCATTTTTTGGATTATTGTATTGGGGTGACCTTTGGTCTTAGTTACCAGGGCCCCACATTATTTTAGTTGGCACATCATAGTCTAGCTTGAGGGGGGGTGTTCGGATATCCATCATCTATTTCGGGATACATCATCTATTTCAGGATCTTGCATAATCTATTTCAGGACATGATCTATTTCAGGATCATCTATTTCAGGATATGATCTATTTCAGGATCTTGCATGCACAGGCATGCATCCCAGTCACCAGTTTGATGCCTCCAGCACCTTATCCACCTTCTTCTAGCACCCGGGAGCCACTTACCACAGAGTTTTAGCCCTCCTAAGATGAAAGGTGCCCTCTTCTCACCTACTGCCAGAGAAGGGCGCACTTGTTCATCTACCACTGCAGATTCACTCCAGTTACATTCAGTTAGCTCTGATTCTCCCTGATTTGAGGCTAGTTTCACTCCTGACTGACTGTTTCACCTCCGATTGACCTCCAGTTCGATTAGGTGACTTGTTCTGACTCCAGTTAGCCTCCCATGCGCCCCCACTGAGCCTCCAGATCCTATATCAGTGCTACACACTTCAGTTACACTTATTATGCTCAGTTAGACTCAGATTGACACCTGGATGACTGGTTGTTGTGATTGATGAGTACCACCGATGATTTATGAGGAATCCTAGACAGAGTCAAGCTACTCCATTCAGTGATTCGAATGGCCTACTTAGTCAATTCGAATTGCTCATTGACACACATTGTATTGTATTGTAATTCATTCACCCTTTCTGGGATAGAGAGCACTGCTGCATGTTTTGCACAGTTTTGCACCATATTTTCTATGTTCATCTGTTGTGATTGATTTACTTGTTCATTAGATCTGCTGTGACTAATTTTACAAGAAGAAGACATTGTGCAATGGAGGAAACTAGGGTTTCTTGTTTATTGGGTTTCTCTCCACAAATTTTGGAAAAGCAGTAAGGTAGATTGACTCTACTCATCAAGGAGAATATTTATGTCCAATGAGATTTCAATTCTGAGCACTTTCATTTTGGCCCTAAAAATTAGGGTTTCCACAACAATAGGAATTTCTGAAATATGAAGACATAGCTAGAAGATCCTTGGAAAAATCAAAGTTTAGAGCTTTGGATCGAGATTTTTGGTTGGGTGAAACTCCGGGAAACTCAAACCCTAATTCAGGGTCCTCCCTAGTGAATCCAGGAAGACTAAAAGGTATTTCTAAAGGGTGAAACTTTGCAGATCTAAAATTCTGAATATACCAGGCCGATCAGCTCATCAAGGCGCATCTTTCTATCCTTTCAAAAGTTTGAAATTCAAAGTTTGAATTTTTAGGGTTTCTCTAACAAACCCTAATCTGGGACCAGATCTAGTTTTCAGCAAATCAAGTGGTAAGACCTAAATCTTCTCTATTTCCATTTGAAGTACTCTTTAAGATGTCTCACCACACCAAGCTTGAGGATAAGCTTGAAGGGGCTAATAACTTCCAAGCATGGAAGTATAGGATTGGGTTAATCTTGGAAGAAAATGAGTTGGACACTTACATAAGTGAAGAGGTCCCTATCCCAGAGGAAGAAGAGGCTAAGGCCTTACACAAGAAGAACTTGGTCAAGGAAAAGAGGATCACTGTTGATTCTATCAAAGACCATCTCATACCACATGTGTCATCTCTAAAGACACCAAAGGATATGTTTGATTCTCTGACCAAGCTATTTGAAGTGAAGAACATAAATCGGAAGATGACCTTGAGGAATCAATTGAATAATATCAAGATCCAGAATGCAGAGACTATGCAGTCTTATTTCTTAAGGGTCTCCCAGATAAAAGAACAACTTGAAGCCGTCGGAGAAGATATAGAAAATGGAGAAGTGGTAATGACCACTCGTAATGGCCTTCCTAGGTCATGGGATTCCTTCATCCAATGAATTTGTGCTAGGAGAAAACTTATCACCTTCAGTAGGTTGTGGGAAGAATGCTCACAAGAAGAAGCTCGAATTGTAGCCCGAGAAGAGAAGATGAGGAATGAATACCAAGCTCTCACAGCACATTCCAAGAAGTATGATGATAAGAAGGGATATCACCACAGTAAGAAAGAAAAGCACCACCATCAGAACCAAAGGGGTGGCTTCAGATCTCGAAGGAACACATCCAAAGATCGATGCTTCACATGTGATGAAAAGGGGCACTATGCCAAGGATTGTCCCAGAAACAACAAAGATGGATACCGCAAGAAAAAGAAGAACATCAAAAGAAAACATCATGCTCATGCCGCAGAGGATGATGAACCTCCCAGGAAGAGGGATAGGGAAAAAAGTGAAGATTCTTCAAGTGATGAAGAGTATGTTTTAATTTCTGCCCTCACTGGTACCATTACTCATGGAAGTAATGATTGGCTTATATATAGAGGGGCTTCCAAACACATGACAGGATTCAAGGAATCCTTTATGAATCTATCTGAACATGAATCACCCCACAAGGTGAAACTTGGGGATGACTACTAGTATCCCATAAAAGGAAGTGGTGAAGCCTCTTACAAGCTAGACTCTAGAAAGTCTATGAAGATGAAAGATGTCCTATATGTTCCAGGTCTCAAGAAGAATCTACTCCCCATATCTGCATTAGATGCAAAAGGAATGAGGGTTGCATTTGTAGATGGCCAAGTCCTAATGTGGCCAAAAGGTAAGACTATAGATGATGCAGTTATGATTGGGGAGCAAGAGGGAGGATTATACAAATTGAAGGGCCAACCAAAACAAGCCATGGTCCATGATTCAGTAGAGCCAAGTGAACTTTGCAATAGAAGGCTTGCACTCATGCACTATAGGGCATTACCAATTGCAAGAAAAGCTGTATAAGGTCTTCCTGAAATCCAGACAAAGCATAAAGGCATTTGCAAAGGTTGTGCAAAGGGAAAGAACACAAAGAAGACATTTCCAAGCAGTGAAAGCAAGGCAAAAAGAATCTTGGAAATCATTCACCCTGATGTATGCGGTTCGATGTCATCCAGTTCTCTGAGTGGGTATGTATACTATGTTTCCTTCATTTATGATTTCTTTAGGAAGACTTGGGTTTACTTCTTGAAGAACAAAGATGAAGTGTTTGACAAGTTCAAGGAATTCAAATCCTTGATAGAAAACCAAACTGACATGAAGATCAAGATCTTTAGATCCGACAATGGAGGAGAATTCAATTCAGGTGACTTCAAGAAGCTATGCAGTGATTCAGGGATTAAGAGGGAGTTGACTACTCCTTACAATCCACAACAGAATGGGGTTGCCAAAAGAAAGAATAGAACAATCATGGAAGCAGCTAGGGAAATGCTTCATGACCAAGATCTACCTATGCACTTATGGGCTGAAGCAACCATGACAGCTGTATATGTTTAGAATAGAACACCCCATAAGATACTTGACAACAAAACACTAGAAGAAGTGTTCACTGGTAAGAAACCAGAAGTTAGCCATCTCAAAATATTTGGTTGTCCAGTATACACTCACATTCCAAAAGAAAAGAGGAAAAAGTTAGATCCTTCAGGAAAGAAGGGCATATTCGTGGGTTACAGTGAAAGCTCAAAGGCTTACATAATCTACTTCCCAGGATTCAAGAAGATTGATATCAGTAGGGATGTAACATTTGATGAAAGCTCAGCATACATCAAATCAAGAAAACACCAGTTGAAGATAATGAAGAACCCAGAATATCCAGAATTCAAGACACCACCATGAATGAAGCATTTCCTGAAGAAGATCGTGAAATAGAAGATCCACAAAAACCTGTAGATCCACCCCGTGAGAAGAACTCTCACAAGAGGAAACCAACATGGGCTAGAGAGCTCATCCAAGATGTAGAAAGGTTTGGCATTCTAGAAGAGGAACACAGAGAAAGGAAAAGGACAAGATCACATACTAGCTATGTTTCCTTATTCTGTGACATAATGAACACAGAACCTTCCAATTATGAAGAAGCAGCAGAAAAGAAAGAATGGAAGGATGCCATGGTCGAGGAATACCATTCAATCATGAAGAATGATGTTTGGGATATGGTCCTAAGACCAGATGGGAAGTCTGTGGTGACTTCCAAGTGGATCTATAAGATCAAGCATGTTGCAGATGGCAGCATAGAAAAATATAAGGCAAGGTTTGTAGCTTGGGATTGATTATGAAGAGACCTTTTCTCCTGTGGCCAGATACACTTCCATTAGATCAATACTTACTCTGGCTGCAGTGATGAAATGGAAGGTACACCAGATGGATGTCAAGACTGTTTTCTTGATTGGTGTAGTTAAAGAGGAAGTGGATGTGGAGCAACCACTCGGGTTTGAGACACATGACAGAGGGACTCATGTGTGCAAATTGAAGAAAGCCTTGCATGGTTTGAAATAGGAACCCATGATCTGGTATGGCAGGATAGATGGATTCCTATCCAATTTGGGCTTTACTAAGAGTAAAGCGGATTCCAACCTTTATTACAAGGTTGAGGAAGGCAATCTAGTAATACTACTTTTGTATGTGGATGACCTGTTCTTGACAGGTGAGGATGGATTGATTGCCAATATGAAGAGGAATCTGGCTACCGAGTTCGAGATGAAGGACTTGGGTATGATGCACTACTTTCTTGGTATGGAGGTGTGGCAGAGTGCAGATGGAATCTTCCTTGGACAAGGGAAGTATGCAGTAGAGATCCTGAAGAGGTTCGGGATGATGGACTCCAAGGCCATGGCCACACCTATGGAATTGAACCTGAAGCTTCTGTGTGATGCTTCATATGAGTCGGTTGATGCTACGATGTATCGTCAGATGATTGGGTCCTTGATGTAACTGAAGAATGCAAGACCAGATATCTGCTTTGTGGTGAACACCTTGAGCCAGTACTTGACAGATCCGAGACATGTTCACATGATAGCTGCAAAGCATATTCTGAGGTACCTAAAGGGTACAGTTGACTATGGGATCAAGTATGAGGTGAGTCAAAAGTTTAACCTTGAGGGTTATGTTGATTCGGATTGGGTAGGAAGTTCCATTGATCGGAAGAGCACTTCGGGGTGCTGCTTCAGTATGGGATCAGGTGTGATCTCTTGGTTTAGCAGGAAGCAGTCCTGTGTGGCACTGAGTACAACCGAAGCTGAGTATGTTGCAGCTTGTTCAGCTAGTTGTGAGGCAGTATGGATTAGGAAGCTCCTGTTTGATTTGTTTGATCTTCAGCTGAGTGCTACTTGTATATATTGCGACAACCAGAGTTGTGTGAAGTTTTCAAAGAACCCAGTGTTCCATGACAAATCAAAGCACATTGAGATCAAGTATCACTATATCAGGGATATGGTGCAGATAGGAGCAATGAAGCTCATGTATGTTGTGACGGACAAGCAGATAGCCGATGTGTTGACCAAGTTGCTGGCCAGAGTGAAGTTTGAATACTTCAGAGGGAGACTTGGTGTACTTCAGATCGAGATTCCCTCCAAAGGGAAGTGATGAGTCCAGAGACACAAATGCACATGAGCAATTCTCACATAGTGGTAGGTATGGTCCTCCTATGGTGAGATGTAAGGGTTGGGGCCATTCTCACATGGTGGTAGGTATGGTCCTCCCATGGTGCAGATATAAGGGCTGGGCCATTCTCACATGGTGGTAGGTATGGTCCTCCCATGGTGAGATATAAGGGCTGATTGGGATTTTCCAACATGATGGTAGGTAGTTCCTTCCATGGTGACATGGTGATAGGAGAGTCCTCTCATGGTCGTTGATGTAATTGTCGAGATTTTCCGACATGATGGTAGGTAGTTCCTTCCATGGTGACATGGTGATAGGAGAGTCCTCTCATGGTCGTTGATGTAATTGCCGTGCCTTTCCGACATGGTGGCAAGTAGTTCCTTCCATGGTGACATGGTGATAGGAGATTCCTGCCATGGTCGTTATGTAAGTGTTGTTCCTTTCCGACATGGTGGTAGGTAGTTCCTTCCATGGTGACATGGTGATAGGAGATTCCTCCCATAGTCGTGATGTAAGTGCTGAGCCATTGCCGGATGGTGGTAGGTAGGTCCTCCCATGCCGGTGTATATAAGTGCTGTGTGTGTGCATCTGGGTTGTGCTCCGTGGATGATGACGATTATCTAAAGACGATGATGTGACAGTATGGTACACAAGTTTTGCAGAAGCATATGATTAGTCCTGAGATTCTCTTGCAAGTTTTGTAGAGGCAGTGTAATCAGTCCTGGGAGATCTTGTAGGTTTTGCAGAAGCAGTGTAATCAGTCCTGAGGTGTACCTACTTAATGGCTTGCTCGTAGAGATGTTGATGATGTTCATCCAGCATGAAAAAGGGCTGGCTCTATAGATGATGAAGACCCGCAGGTGGTGGGCCTACATCTAGTATGAAAAAGGACTGGCTCTGTAGAACTTCCTATGACGAGTAGATTGGAGATTGATTGAGATAGCAGCAGTGACGATGATCCAGTGATGATGATCTAGAGAAGAAGACTTGTGCTAGCAAATCTGTGTCAAGAAATACCTTCCTAGTTAAGAGGGATTTTTGATGTATATGTAACTTTGGAATGTATTTTTCCGATGTATATTGTACTCCTATGGAGATGGTATTATTCCTCTATACGGAAGTGTCGTCATTTGTATTGACAAGTGTCGCAAGTATCGTAACTTGCTGTGATGGGTTATTAGACCACCAAGTGTGGGGTCGGCCCAGATTAATGTAACCATGGGTTATTAGACTGAGTTAGACAAGTCGGCCCTGTTAGTTTATTGGGCAGGACAAGACAAGTATAAATAGAGATCGAGAGATATTTATTTTATCATCTCATTACTCACTCTTACATCACTCGGAAAGTGGCGCACTAGTTGAGGAGGAGGAGTAGCTGCTAGTAGAAGACTATCTCTTGTACTTTGATTGTATCATTGCTCTTTCTATCTCTGAGGAATTTGTGGGGTTTTTCACCTTTATGGTTTTCCCCAGTGAAACTCTGTGTGTCCATTGTCTTATGTGAATGCTTGATATGCTTGATATGTTGTACATGTTATTCTCTTAGTAAAGATCCTAGATTATGTTGAATTAATGCTCAAATCTAGCAGTCCTATAGTGCTTCTCTAAAAGGATGTAAGATGCATCAAAATAATCATCCATGTGTTCTTTCATCCAAGAAGTGAATGAAGAACCTCCACCAAAATCTGAACCAAGTAAGGAGCAAAAAAAACAATGAGCCTTCAAGGGGCTCAAAGGAGTACCATATATGCATCCATGAATATGTGTATCATCAATAAATAAAAAAGGATGTTTCTTCCAATAAGAATTTTCTCCAATCATATATCTCTTCGCCCAAGTATTGGATGAATTTCCTCCAACAGATCAATTAAACTAAGCAAGGAGCAAGGAAAATCATGAATGTTCAAGTGAATCAAGTGAACATCACAGGTGCATCCATGTAGATGTGCATCATCATAAGGTAACAAAGGATTCTGCTGAAAATGTAAAGAACAAGGTGCTCTACTCATGTCATCATCAAAAGGAGAGATAGGAGTTTCATACTCCTCATGTGGCACCATCAGAAATAACCCTTTCACCCAGACTTCATTACGATGAATGTTGCAAAATGTGGAAGTGCAGGATGCAGGAGAATGAATCAACTCACCCAAATGATCATAAAGTGCATAAGTTTCATGATATGAAGGCTCCATAGGGGTAGTATCATGCACCTCCCTCAAAAGTGTGAAACTTTCCTCATAGGTTGATTCCAAGGTAGAGGAATCATACACTTATTCAAAAAGTGTATAACCATCATCCAGAGGCAAATCAAGTTCCTCTTACACCACAACAAGTGTTTGGATACCATCAAGCTCATATTCAAACACATCAAGCATATGCAAATTCCATGTTTCTCATGATCCTCCATGTCATTAGAATCCTCCATGTCTCGAGAATCCTCCAAGCAATCTACCATATGACAATTTGAAACATAGGAGGAAGAACAAGTATCTTGCAACCTCTCAAGAAGTTGCTCATTTTGAATTTTGAGCTTATGAATATGCTAATTATTCTTCAAGTATGCCTCATGTAACCATTCATTAAGATCAACCAAATTGTTTCTATCAAAAAACAAAGACATGAAATTACCTTTGATGTTGCACATTGCTCTTTGAATCTTCTCCATGTATTCAAGGAAGGATGACTCCTCCAATGAAGAAACTCTTGAACAAAATTTTGACACCAATGCTTGAGTGTCATGGATTATGCTACGGGCCTCATGGATCTTCCTTTTACTCATATTCAAATACCCTTCAATGAAGGATGGTTCATGAGAGTGAACCTCCTCTTCTTTTTCTTTCTTGGGATCAACTTCACATGGGATCTCAAGTGGTGATGGGGAAGTTGATCTTGGTTCTTCTTCAACTGCTATAAGGTCTTCATATCCCTGGTCAATGGAACTTTTGATTGCAGCAACACCTTCAAAAATGATCTCTATGTCCGCAACATAGAGGTGTGAGTACCCATCATTAGGTTCTCCTTCACAGTTCAAGCATCCATCAGTAGATGCTCTTTGATCCATGTCCAAAGTAGAATGTGTATTGGAATGATCTTCAGTAGTTTCAATGGAATCTTGTTCATTCTCATGTGATGTTTCTTTATATTTTTCAGAGTCACTTGGGAGTGACTTTCGATCCTCTTCATGTAATTCTTCTTTTGCTTCACCACCTATAGAACTAGGTGGCTCATGGGTCTCCTCATTTCGCTCCTTCTTTTCACTTAAACATATATGATTTTCTCTCCAAGGTGTTTTACAAGAAGGGCATAGACATTTATTCACTAACTCCACATATTCATTCTCGGGCCTATATCCAAACAAAGCATCCACAAAATTTTTGAAAGTAACTACTGGGTATGACTCCATAATAACATTATAGGCTTGATATTGTTGGGGCAGGGTTTTGCAAGTTTCCCTCCACCATGCTATTTCCTTCAAAGAATATTTCCTTGGTGGTGTGATATCCAACTCTTCATATTAATTGTACAAGTGATCACAATAGTAACCAACATCATATCTGAATGTGAACTAGGTAGAGGTACTACAAGAGAGTTCCTCATGTTGTCTGTAGTACTCTTCATATTGCTATCATAGTCATCATCATACTGCTCATCATCCTCATATAGATCATACTCTAAATCTAAATAATACATGGATGCAATTTTATTCTTTAATGGATGACTCAATGCAAAGGTGCAAGGACCATGCTCTGATACCACTGTAATATCCCTAATATGAAAAATCACTCAATTTGGACCAAATTTTGAACTTTGGATTGGTGAACTCAAGCTGCTCCAAAAGCATCCAAATGCTTTCGAATATTATAGGGAGGGACTTGGGAGGACTTAAAACACCCTAATAAAACCCTTAGACCCTTAGAAATACATTAGAAACATTCAGGGTTTGCAATTCTCAAGGAGGAAGGAAGGGGAGTAAAACTAGTTGAATTTGATAGTTGAAAACCCCACTAGGATAGTGAATTTTTGTCCTTTCAAACACTGTACGGCCTTCCCTATTTTCTGATATAAGACTTGGATATTTTATAGGACCTCAAGGGAAACAAATATGCAGCATTAACTCAGGTTTTAGGGTATGCTATACCTTCCAAAAAACAACAGGTTGTATGACATAGAAATTGTGGGAAAATGGTAAACAGAGGACATAAGTTTATGGCACAATATTTAGTAAAACTTCAAGGGTTTGCACACAAAATTTTGGCCATCCACTTTAATCCATATTCAGCTCGAAACATAGGCTAAACCTCAAAAAAATTCTGATATTAAATAGATACAAAGTCATTCCAAAACACCATGAGAAACAAGTGAGGAAACTAGTTTGAATCTTGATTTTGCTTGGAAATATTCCATGGAATGTATGGTAATTCAAGATATGGATATCATATGCATTCAATTAAAATGATATACATCAAATAACATGAAAATGGAGTCAAAATATCAGTCATCACAATATTTATGCAGCTATGAGTGCACCATCACACTTATACATGGACATTGAGAGAGTTTTGAGAGAAAGAAGATAGGACATGAGCTCGAACTCAAAGGGGGATTGAACCTGCATCAAAAAATATCCATGAAGATCTGTTGAGAGGTATGAATGGAATCTCCTCCAACCAACTTGGATAGGAATATTTCACCCACAAAATTGGTTCTAAGTCAGGGAGAATGAACATCCACCTTGCAAGGACAAGCTGATATCTCCAAAAGTACAAATGAGAAATGACCAAAAGCTTCTCTCCTTGGTCATCCTCCTCTTTAATTAACCTCATGTGGAATCATGAGGTCTAATTCCCTTCAAGAGACTTCACTCAACTCGAATTAGTGATAGATTCTCTTATGAGACACTTGTCAACTTCTTCCTTCCATTCCTCTTTACCCCAATTCGAATTGGGAATCTTGGTTGACCATAACTCCCTCTATGCGCCCTCTTGGTGGCTATTTTTAGCCCTGATATGTTAGATATGTCATAGGTATGCAATCAGGTCATAATTTGTCATATTTATCATAGATTCCTTCATCATTGTTGTCATAGATGCCATGGAATCTAGCTACAAGTGTCACAATGCCTCTTCCTCTTCCTTGGGAGTTACTCTTCCACTCCAATTCAAGCTTCCTAGATTCTTGCCATGAATATTGCCTCTTAATATCCCCCAATTATGTTACCCTCCACCTTGGACTCGAATTGGTGAGAGAATGATGCCAGGTGTAGTGGGGAATCTCGACCATTGTGGGCCCCACACCCTCTTATGCGCCATCATGACCAAATGCCACCTTATTTTTATTTTATTATTATTTATTTGACCCAATTAATGTGAATTTGTAAGTCTAAGGTAAATTTTGGTCTTGTAGCTCCCTTATTCCAAAGTTTGATGCTTCCACCCCCAACCTTGGGAACTAGTAAGTTAGTGGAATTTTTCCTCCATGATAGTTTATTTGGATGGTGACACTACAAAATTTGAATTGGGAATTTGCTCTTCATGTGACCCACCTTGTCCATTTGGATCTAATTTTACATTATTACTAACTTGGACATCATGCTTGGCAATTATTTGACCCTTAGCACCAATTTGAAAAACTATCATAAACATGGCCAAGCGACTTAGGCCATTGTGACCCAATGCAAAATTTTGGGACATGAAAGCCCTGCTCTGCATTTGCGTCTTCTCTAGGAAGTGAAGGATGACCTTCTGGTTTTTCCATCCCTCTTCTTCGAGGTTCTTTCCTCCCGTAGTTCACGAGTGACTTGTCAGGTTGTGGAGTTTACATTGGCGTGCTTGTTGCATAGATGGTTATCTCGACAATGGTGGACGGGTTCATTTATGTTTGGATTATGGAGCCGTGTACTGAACATGGTATGGGTTCCCACATTTTCCGTTGTTTATCGAAGGTCTTTTCTCTATACATGGCCTTGGTAATGAGCTGCCTCTTTCATTGATGCCTCTCCTACCCCCCTGTGTTTTATACTTGCGCTTGAAGAAGTACTTGCGGGGTCATTTTCTCAAGCTGTTGGTTGTATCTGGGATCATCGCCTTCTATTTTCCGTGTGGCCATCATTGGTTTGGTGTTTTTATCCATTTTATTCAATATGGGATGAAGAAGGGAGGTTCATGCTCGTTTCTTCATGGGTGCTGCTCTATGGGGGTTGTTGTTGATGCTCCTATATTCATAGGTGATGTTCTCTGGGTGCTCCTCTGTTCATTGGTGCTTCTTTGAATATACGTTGGTTTGCACTTGCCACTAGCAAGGAAATTTCCCATCGTATTTTCAAAGGTTCTCGTTGCGGAATCCTTCCAGGTGAGTGGTTATGTCTTCTGGTTGAAATGCCTCTAGTTTTCTTTGATAGGGTTCCATCTAGTGTTTTGATTTTTTTTAGGGCATACACATGGACTGTATGTTGAAATCGAATTTTTTTGGGGCATCGACGTGAAATGTTTTTATAGCTTGATAGACATATATGATTTTCAATGGTTTCAAGAATTTTGTAATCTGATGATTTCGATGATATGTCTGAAATACTTTCAAAATTGCTTCAGCTTTGTTCCGTGCATAATGTTGCCTATGTTTTTGTTGAATTGCATATGTTATGCACTATCCCCTTGAATTGTATTTGAATTTGCTTTGCATCCACATGAACAACTAGTTGAAATGTATATTTTCCCCTTCCCTTTGATGAAACCCTTCGCTGCATTTTTGGAGGGCTGGTTGAATGTCCCTTGCAGAGTTTCTATGGCATTTTATTGAGTAGATTTTCCTTTTCCTTTGTGACATCTTCTTCAAGATTTTTAGAGATGCTTGAACCTGGAAACCATCATCAACTTCCATCCCCATCCTTTTTATTTTCTTCCCTTTCTATGTTATCTAGGGTTTCAATTGAAAAACCCAATTCTTTCGTTAGTGCAACAACCTTAAAGTAGTTCTATGAGATGGCATGGTCTTGTGCATGCAAAATGTTGCAAAGTCGTGATGTCGATTTAAGTTTGTGGCAAGGGAATTTTTTGTTCCATATTCGCATTATTTTTCATATGGCTTCTTTAAACAAAAATTAAGTTATGGGCTATTACTATGGTCGTTGTAAGTTTGAACCAAAAAAACGATAGAGCAAACTTTATTCACTTTAATGAGGACATCCCATTCCTTGTTATATTTTAATTGCATGTGTGAAAGTTAGCTTGATTCTTTATTTCTTTCGATTTGCAACATAAATATGCACAATCCTTTTATAACAATTTTTTTTGATATATTTTGTCTTCTTTAGTGTATTCTCCTTCCATGGTTTCAATAAAAAACTTAGTTCTTTAGTAATTGCAAGTACCTGGTAGCTCACCTCTGAGTTTCAATAGATTTGCCCATCGTTACTCTTGCGAAGTTCTGCTGCCAATTTTAGTTTCTTGTATGGGAAATTTATGGTCCACTTGGTTTCATGCTTTGGAAATGTCTTCTCATGTTGGCAGAGTTTAGGATCTTATGTATTGTTATAAGAAAAATATTCTATGTTGGAGTCACTTGCCCAATTTTTTTTTTGACAAAAGATTTTAAACATTTTATGTTCACAGAGATTTGAGTAAAGATTTTGTTTTCCTAAATTCCCACATGCATTTATGCTTGCATGTCTATCTATGTATACGCACATTTCTAGTAGCAATTGAAGAGATGGTTCTTTGTGCTATGAATTTTTCAAACATGCTCCTTGAAAATAAATATAAAAATAACAAAAAAACAATATGCGCATCCAACTTGTAGCTTTGATTGTGCATGTTCATATGCCTTGGTCTGTTTGGATGTAGGATACAAATTTCTTTAGTTGTATTTAAAAATTTGGACGTTGTAATCAAAATTTAAGAAAAAGAATAGTAGGGGATTTTTTTCTCTCTCATGTGTCATCAACCTTTCCCTCTGCGAATATGTTGAGCTACAGGGTAGAGTGCAGTGTGTTTAATTTTTGAAAAAAAAAAAAACTGAACCAATAGACAACAAACTTGTCTCTTCTTTGCTTCTCTTATTGTTGCCATTGTTTCATGTTTTTTCAATACATTCAATTGCCAGTGGTCATTTCCCTTTTAAAAGTATGTGTTTTCCTCTGGTTGTGAATCATTGGTATTCTTGCTTGTGGTACTCATTACCAAAATAGAAATTCCAATTGTTCTAAAGTCCTAGGCACTTCTATTTATTTCACTAAAGGCCAATGAGAAGCTTTATTCTTAACTTGGTCTAGTTCATATGCATGTTGATTTGTGAAAAACATGTGCACTTGATGCAGGAGCATCCCGCTCTCCATCCAAATCCAAGTCCAATGTTTGGATCAAAGCTAGAAGGGGTCTTCATTTTCTGAATTAATGGTATTTGATGCAATATTGTAAATAAACCTATGTTTTATGTGCATCTAGATAGGTGATGAGTCACTAGGTGAGTGATGAGTCATTTAGTGAGTTGTGTAACTAAGTCCACATATGATGGCAGTATTCGATGAAGCTCAAAGGATCTCATGATCGAGTCATAGGATAGGATTGAGAGTTTGCTATGTTTAGAATTAGTTAGCAGGATGATAGAAGATTGTTGAGGGTTTATTGGATCTGAACCAGAATTTGTTTCAGAGTCCTTCTGTGTATAAATGTGTAAGCCTACGGGGCATAGGGAAGTGTGTCCAAACCAAGTTAAATCAGGCCTAATAGGATCAGAACGCGGGTTCTGAAGCATATGTGAATGTATAGGTTTCTTTGACTGAATAAAGAAGGGTGATTATGCATTCTCTGTGTGTGTTGAATGATTGATGATCTTTGTTAATGACCGACGGATCTCTGTGTGTGAACAACCCGAAATTAGGGATTTTTGATAGTTGAATGTTGCAGAAGATGATTTAACTGACCTTTGTATGTGCATGCTTGAGAAAACGTTGTAATTTGTAGTATAACCCTTAAGTCATCGATCACTGAAAGGATCAATGCTCTGTGTATGAGAATCCGCAGAATTGAAGCTTAGGGTTGAAGTGGAACGAGGCTGTAAATTTGAGCTAGATGAATTCAATTGCAGTTTTGTTATGTTCAAGAGATGATAATTAGATCCGAAGAAGGAGATCAAGCTTGGTGAAGTTGGGTTGAGGTCGATTGATCGATCCTTTGGTAAATTGGCATAGAGTTGTAGAGATTTAATTTAACAGATTCAGATGGTCCATTTCAAAGGAGAGAAGAGGAAGATCGATGGATTAATATAGATTCTTCAAGACCAAGGTACAAGTCTATTAAGTTGTGGGGATAGTTAAGATCATACGGTGGAGATCAAGACCGAAACGATCGACGACCCATATGATATTTCATTGAGGTGAAATGCGTAGAAATTAGACCTATGAAGTCCAAAGTGGATGTTCCGCATTGATCACAGATCACCAAACCAGAGTTAGCCATGAAGAGATCGATGGCTTGAAGATCATTTCGCTCGTGTACGTGTTCGAGGGTTAATGGAATAAACAGACGTGAAATCGCCATTAAAAGTATCCTAAGCAGTTCAAATACAACATTGATAGGACCTATTTCCAATCCGACGGTTCGAAGCGATTGCATAAAACATACTTGTTGAGTTGACGGTCCAAAGCATTGCGGGAGACAATTTGCAGAAGCCACTTTCGAGAAAGTTGTGGAAGGTGCCCCACAATTGCAGAAAGAAAACAATTGCAGAAGGGAACATTACAGACGCCAATTGCGGGAGCTGATTGCATAAGGAAGTTGGAAAGCATGCCCACAATTGTGGAAGGAAGTTGATTCTGCAAGGACGTTGCATAAAGGTCGTTGCAGAAAGGTAATTGCAAAAAGGTGGTTGCAGAAGGAAGATAATTGCGGAAGGAAATTTTGGAAAGTGAGGCTTGCATTTCTGGAAAGAATTGGTTGGGTAAGCTAAGTTTGGTGATTCTGCTGTGTGGAATCATCCTAATCCTGGGGAAAGTGGGTTGGATTGGATTTACTATTGCCACCTGCATCATTTGGTATCAGATCCCAATTCACTCTTGGAGTTAGATTGCACCAAACCGAGGAAAAGGTATTTTGGTTCAAAAGAAATTGAATAGAGAAAAGTTGAATTGATTCAATTGAAAGTACATGGAGGTTCATGAGAAGATCCCAGAGTGTGTGGCAGAAATTTATCCATCCAAGTGCAAGATGTGGAAGATAAGATCATGAAGAGATATTTAAGGTATTGATTGATGTGTTTATTAACTCTGGTTTGATATTTTGCAGATTGAATTCTGTGACAAGGTTGATGGTAGCAGATAGCTATACATCTATGACAGAGAACATGTATGTTCTTGATGAGAAGAGTTTGTGAACTCTTAAAGAAAAGAAGGAGCAGTGGAAGAACCTAAGGATCCAATAGAGGTTGGACAATAAGGGGACAAGTTGAATGTTCTCAGAGAGGAAGTGGATTTGTAGAATCCAAGAGGAGTAGAGGAAGTTGCTCAAAGAGATTCTAGAGGAGAAGGAACCAAGGATACCAAAAGGACAAGATCAAGGAGAGATAGCTTGTTGAGGTATAGTAATAGGTATGAAGACTTGCTGAGAGAAGGCTTGGGAGCAATCCAAAAGTGAACAAGATGAAGTTCACAGAGAAAGAAGAAATGGAGACAATGACTAATGACACTACTACATTTTTGGCCTTTAGGGCGGGTTGTCTTCCACCCCAAAAAGTGACCTATGGGGGGGGTTTTGGCTTTGGGGGAAGTTTTGGAAAAACCACCCCTAAAGGCACCGATGTTAAAAGTTTTTCCCTTTAAGGGCGGTTTTTGGCGATATTGGAACCACCCCCAAAAGTGATTTTTGGGGGCAGTTTGTGATCCCCCTCGTAGAGGTCTACGGAGGCAGTTTTAAACCCCCCTCGTAGACCCCTTCATAGAGACCTAAGGGGGCGGTTTTGAACCCTCTTCATAGAGACCTACGAGGGAGGTTGTGAACCCCCCTCATAAGCCCCCTCATACAAACCTACAGGGGCGATTTGGAACCCCCCTTGTAGAGGACTATAGGGGCGGTTGTGAACCCCCCTCGTAGAGGCCTATAGGGGCGGTTTGGAACCCCCCTTGTAGAGGCCTATAGGGGAGGTTTTGAACCCCCCTCGTAGAGGCTTATAGAGGCAGTTTGAAACCCCCCTAGTAGAGGTCTATAGGGGCGGTTTGGAACTCCCCTAGCCCCCCTCGTAGAGGACTATAGGGGCGGTTGTGAACCCCCCTCGTAGAGGCTTATAGGGGCGGTTTGGAACCCCCCTTGTAGAGGCCTATAGGTCAGTTTAGAACCCCCCTCGTAGAGGCTTACAGGGGCGGTTTTGAACCCCCCTCGTAGAGGCCTATAGAGGCAGTTTAAAACTCCCCTACTAGAGGCCTATAGGGGCGGTTTGGAACCCCCCTCATAGATTCCTATAGGGGCGGTTTGTAACCCCCCTCATAGATACCTATAGGGGCGGTTTGGAACCCCCCTCGTAGAGGCCTACAAAGGTGGTTCGAAATCCCCCCTAAAACTCTTTACAAACATTTACGGGCGATTATGAACCCCCCTCATATAAACTTACAGGGGGGGTGTTGAACTCCCCTTGTTGTAACATACAAGGGTAGTTTTGAACCCCCCTCGTAGTGACATATGAAGTCAATTTAGAAACCCCCTCGTAGCCATAATAAATCATAATAAAATATATTTTATTAAAAATATCAATATTGCAATATCATTAGGGAACGAAGGAATCGAACCTTGAACCTCCTACTTGTAAAGCAGGCGCTCTTCCATTGAGCTAGAACCCTTTAATAATTTGGGAAAGGGGCAATATTAACACCAAGATTGCATCATTTGTAATTCTAAGAAAAGACTAATAATCCCAACATTGTTTCTGACTCGAGAGACCTAAGAAAGTAGTCTGAATGGCTCTGACCTTATTTATATATATGTTAACCACTTCAAATCGTATGGCTCTGACCTTGTTTAGATATATGCTAACCACTTCAAATCCTATGATGTAATCAAGATAATGTAGATGTATGTTAGGAAATTCACATTTAGACTCTTAAACATATAACTATGCATCCAATTGACCTAAAGTTGGAATTTAAAAAGAAGAATATTATGCCACCCAGGAAGACACTCAGTTTGCTCGATTATGATCATGCCACTATACATCACACAAAGTAACAACAAATAAATGCGTTTTGGAGCTCTGTAGATTTGAATCTTCTGTTGTTAGTAGTGTCCTGCAGTAAAAAATGGAACTGCACATAATGAGAAAATTATTCCATATAAAGATGCACCCTCCTAGGGCATTATGATGGTCCTCCTTTTTTAATTGATCGGTGGAGGGAAGCGCCCGGAACAGGAAGCCCTAGTTTCTCTAATTTCTTCTACAGAATTGTCTGATATTAATTCTGCTGTATCTCTGAAAATCCTGCTCCTAAAGGTTTGAAACTTCATCTTGAGATATCCTGATCTATATTCTTTTCGACCCCACAGTTTAGAGCAAAATTGGATTCCCCAATTGGAACTTATGCTAAGTTTCCCAAGGTGATGTGTTTGAGGACTGGTTCAGTATAACGAACTTGTACGAACTTCCACGTGTCACTGTTTTACCTTCAGGGTCTGAAACTCGCACCACAGAAACTACAGTCAGTTACCTATCTACAACATCTTGTGAAATTTGATTTGGACCTTCCTAGCCTGAGATATAGCAATTCTCCCTAGGTCACATGTTGAAGATTGGATTCTGGAGGAGGCTAGAACCCTGATTGGAGGAATCATATCTCCTAAAGTATAGCGAATCTGAGGCTGAAACTCACACACAATGTACAGAAAGATTTCATATTCATCCTATCCAAGTTTCCACTCCTGAGCCTTCTCCAATCTCAAGTTATAGCGAAAGTTCAAAGATGACTATATTTTGTCTTCTAGGGTTTTCAAATGAAACCCTAATTTCTAGTAGCTGCAATTGTAACAGTATTTTGACTGCATAGTGGCTCTGATACCATGTTAGTTTTTCTACTTTAATTTGATTAGGATCTTTATTTGAAAGAATAACAAGCACAACAAGATATCCAAGATATACAAGACACAAAGATTTTCATCAGAGAAACCATAAAGGAAAAATCCCCGCAAACTTCCTCGGAATAGTTCTGTCACTAAGACAATATCACAAGAAGGAAAAAACCAATACTAAGATGTCTTCTGCAGCTCTCTCTCTTTCCTCCTTGTCCTCTCTCTCCTAATGCACACATGAGAGAGTGAGTGTGTCCAAATAGGGTGGGTGCCTCCCGATTTATATTCTTTTGTTGAGTGAATTACTCAACTAACTAAGTCGGCTAGGTTACCTCTTTGGGGCCGACCTACCTAGGAATACTCAAGAATACATTTTACTTTATTTATCCTAGGGATTATTGCCCTGACTTACAACAGAGGGTTACCATATACAATAATGGAATCCCGAAAGGAGTGAAACACATCTCCGATAGGGGTACACCAATATACAATGATAATATACATCAGAATATGTTCTAAAGTTACAATTACAACAACAGGAGGTACACAAATAGAGATTAGTATTGGATGCAAGTACAAGCCAAAAGTTGGTTAAATTTCATAGTAATTTGTGTTTTGCTTTTTCCAATCCAAGCACTGCCAAGGATAGAGAATTTTTATGTCCATATATCAGCTTCTTGCTAGTAACCACTAATATAACCATGAATGCAACCAAACTATATATCCTCCTTGTCGAATAATGAATAAGACACATAAATCCAAACAACAATTTGAAAATCCTGCTCTTAAACAACTCTTGAGACTAAATTTATTAGTGTAAACGTAACTACCATGCAATTTAATGGAGAACGAATAGCCTATATGCTTGTCAATGCAAGACAATACTGAGGAAGAATGAATAGCCTATATTGCTAATAGGTCTTCAATATCAGTTCCAAGCTGAGAGTTTTCATTTGATACAGACGCCAGTCTCCTTTAGTTTTGTAATCTCTACGTTTAGACCGGTCACTTCGCTTACTTTCTCCATTAGCTCTATCTCTAGCCTTATATTATGAGACATAACTGTGTTGAGCTCATTATTTTTTGCCAATAGATCTTCTTGAACCAATTTCAATGCTGCAGATGCCTCCTGAACTTCATCTTTTTGTTCATTTTCTTTGGATGCAGACCCTTGCAATAAACTCAAATCAAATTGCAAACTTTTGAAAATTTCCTCTTTCCACTGCAGTTCTAACATTAATGCAGCATTTTGTGAAAACAAATCTTTGAAGTTCAACTCAAGCAATTCAGTTTTAGCTAAAAACATATTTGCATTTTCCTCAAGTTCATATATGTATTTAAGGAATTTTTCTATGACCAGCATTTCATCAGCACTCTCCATAGGAATGACAGAGAAAAATCTGTCTTGCAAGCTAGAAAGTTTGGCCTCAAGTTTTTTAGCTATATCAATGGAACAACAACTATCTTTTGTCAATTGCAGAGAAACAACCTGAAGCTACTTCAAATAATCATCTTTAAGAACTATCTGCTCAGCTGATTCTCGAAGTTTGTAATTTTGATTGCTCAAAGTTTCTTTCATTGTGAGAATTAGGCATCCTATATGCATGTAACATAACCACATTTCATAAGTTATGTATGACAGTGTATTTCAACCAAAAAAAACTCATGACAAGAAATGAAGAAGGCTGCATTTCTAACATGGAACACTAATGAGTGGAGTTAGTTTGCCTCACCAAGTAAATTAAACAATGAAATATTTGAGAGCAAAGTGAGACAACTTGGCATTTTTTACCATTGTTTTTAATGTATATAACTATGCTATTGTCTGTTTTTTTGGTTATGTAATGTATCTGATGGTGTTTTTTCTTTATCTTTGCTCCCATTTTAGGTGAAAGTTCGAGATGATGAGAGAAGTTGGGATTGGACTGATGTAAATTCAATTGGATTGATGTAAATTCAACTGAAACTGGAACAGTAGATTACAAGAGTACTAGCTCACAAAATATGGAAAAGGAGAGCACTTCTACATATCGAATGGATAATTCCACAATGAAAGAAAGAAACACAAATAATTCCAAAGAAAGACAAATAATGAATGTACAGTTAATCAAGTTTCTGAGAAGTTCATGAAAATGAGAAAACAAATTATGAATATGAGAGAAATCCCATGCAAAAAGGACAAAAATCATCTTTGTAAACATGAGCAACGCTTCGATATATATCAGGAAATTTGGTAGAGAGAGCAGAGCACTATCTCAACCAAAGAGAAGGGTGAAATGAATAAAGCATATGTTTCAAAGAATGTAACTCTAGAGATGAATGTGACAAAATGTTTGTAAGTATTTTTGTTGCCATCCATATGTATTGGAACACAAGATGAACAACATAAGTAGATGGAAGACTCCCCTTCAATGGAAAACTGTGACAAGTCAGAAATCATAAAAAATGTACAAGATTAATGTGAGGAACTGCAAATTGAAGAGAAGACTGAAATGAAAAAAGCTTCTCTTGCTTCAAAGAATGCATCTTTAGAGATGAATGTGTCAAAATATTTGGAAGTAGTCCCACTTCCATCGATATGCACTGGAACACAATATGAACAGCAAGGAGATGGAAGATTGCCCTGCAAGGGAAAACTGTGAAAACTCGGAAGGAACTAAATAAGTACATGATAAATGTGAGGAACTTCAAACTGAAGAGGAGATTGAAATGAAAAAAGATTCTTTTGTTTCAGAGAATGTAACTTTAGAGATGATTGTGAAATGTTTCGAAGTAGTTCCACTACCATCAATATGCACTAAAATATAAGATGAACAATAGAAGCATGTGGACGACTCACCTGTAAGGGAAAAATTTGATAGCTCAATAGGCATTAAACATGTACAAGATAAATGTGAGGAAATACACAATGAAACTCATGATATATGTATGGAAATGTGGCAAGACTGTGAGGAAGATTTTCAAGACATGTAGTCTAGGATTAGTGAAATGTAGGATAACAAGATGAAGGAATTGAAGGAAACTCACACTATCAAAGACACCTGTTTTAATTAAATGGAATTGTTTTCTAAAGACTCTTCTAGAGGCACTGATAATTCTAAGATACATATTTTCATGGAGAAACATCTAAAATATAGTTCTAGGAAGTTGCAACTCATACAAGAACTTTGAAAGATTGAAGAGGAGGAGCTTGAGATATAGAATTTAATGAGAAAACTTAAACATATTAGGTATTAAAATATCATGTAAAAACAAACTTATATTATTGAAATGAACTCTTGTTCTGTACTAAGTTTCTTCATTGTCTTTTGGATTCAATTTTTTGTTCTCCATTTTCCTCTACGATGCACCCTTAATGTCTATACGTTAGTGAAAATATAATATGTACATGCTCTTCTCTTTTCTTTTTTATTTGATGCTCAGGGATGGAAGACTACTGTCATCATGTGAACCATAGCCTTGCCCTTTGGGACTCTTTGGATCAAAAGTGTCTGAATAGTTCCACATTCTATGAGTGCTTCACTGTAAGATGGTAAGTTGGTGCTGGAGGCCCAATGCGTCTGAAATGATAATGTTGCATGAGTTTCATGTTTCCAAGTTGAGAAGGGGACGCTTAAACATAAGACATCCATAGATTAATACTTGAATTTTGCACATACACAACTGCTAGCCACAATTTATTGTCAAAAAATGATTATGTTTTCTCTGTTCTTTGACCTTCTTCTCATGGTTTTGATCAACAGGATGTGTAACACACATTTATCCTATTCTCAACCACATGCATGAAGAAATTAAGGAAATGCTAAGGGTAAAGACTGTAATCTTAGATCCAAACTAGAGCTCCCATTTTCAACAGTCTTGGACAGAAACAAATGCTCTGTTGTCAACACTCCCCAAGCTGTCTATCGAATCTTAAGACTGTTTACTACAATTAATCTGAAAAGAGAATACATTGTTGATCAATTTGTTGTAGATTCACCAACTAGAACATCCTGAGATCATCCATGTACTGATCCAATTCGAAAAGCCTTAGATTTGCGGCTAGGTCTGGAGAATTTGATGATTATTACAGGAAATCACATGTTCATGCTTTAGTAAGGCCGTTGTTGAGAGCATAGTCAGAACTGTATAGTGACATTTTTTTTCCCCAGTGAGTGAGAATTCTTCATATGACCCTTCTCTTCATTCTGGGCATTAACTGATTTCAGACTCCCTCTAGAATAAAGTACTAAGTTTATTCCTAGAGAAGAAAGATACCAAATACACCAAATTAATATATTTTAGGAGCAAATTTCTGCTGCAAATTATGGACAGTGATACAGTTGGCATACATTCTCTATTTTAAACACGCTGAGTGACATCATTGCTTCTTTCAAGGATTTTCATACATTAAAGTGCAACCTTAATATCATTTTCTGTTTATTCTAGCGCTGATAACATCCTCCAAGATGTTGATCTGAACCACATATTACTTTAGAGAAAGGTATGCCTGCTATAAGAATGCTTCTCCGAGGATGCACTAAAAGAGGCCTGAACATATAGCCCATAAATAATCCTTTCATGGATAAAACAGGCCTAGAACTATTGCTTCATCGCATAAGTCAACCCATAATATGGACAAGAATCTCCTCTCTATTTTAAATAGCATTGTATATACCCTTTTGCTTCTTATTTTCTCTTGATGTAAAAAGAAAGAAAACTTGTATGAGAATTTAGAAATGATTGATCGCTATGATCAACCTCAAAACAAAATGTCAAAACACATAAATACACTTTATCATCGAATGAAGTGAAATAATTAGTGTCCACCAATGACAGATAACCACACACTTGCCTAGACTGTAATCCTGTAAATCTCTCTCAATGCCTTTCACCTTCATACAAACTTGCATTTAGCTATATTTTTATTGGTTCCCAATGCAACCCAAATCTCGGGATTTGAAATCAATTCTTGTAGCCCATATGCTTAGACATCTTTTTATAGTTCTTACACTTTGATGTGTCAAGAGTTACAGTGCTAAATGCATCAAAAGATAGATGGATTAAAAGATGTCTAAGCATATGGGCTACAAGAATTGATTTCAAATCCCGAGCTTTGGGTTGCATTGAGAACCAATCAAAATATAGCTGTCAAAGCCATACTCTCACCAATGGAGACTGAACTACTACACATTTTATCAGAAATAAGAAACAGTCTAGCATATGTTTTGGAGCTGTAGAGTTTCCTGAGGTCCTTGGGAATGGATCTCTTCAGAATATGCAATTCTTTTAGATGGACACAAGACATAAATTTGGTGTACTTCCCAGTTAACAAGGATCACCTTAAATTAAAAGTGGTGTTAAGTAAATTTAATGATGACTCCATCAATCTTTATCTAGCAGAACAGATAACAATCCAGATTGGTGCAAAAGGGCACATACTGGCTCTGCTTGCCTCTATTGGGAGAAAAAATCAATTGCAGTATAGCTAGGAGATGATTTTACTGATGTAATCATATTTATTATTGTTATATGAGATGCATGTTTTCAAAAAGGAAGAAAAAAAAAGAAACATGGCTATACAAAGGATCCAAAACATTACTTTGGGTTCACAAACTTTGTAATAGCACCTTGTTTTTTATAGCTCCTCAATATATGGCCCAAGCCTTAGTATTAGCCACATAAGAAAAAAAATGAGATAACAGATATTCATTTTTTGAGCTTTAAGAAGAAGAGATGATTATAACTTGTGAAAAAAATTCTATCATATGTAGAAGTAATGATCACCTCAGTTTTTCGGTGAAACCTATGTTGGTGAGTATTTTATCTAAATCTAAGAGGAAAAAGAAAAACAAATATTTTAGCATATATCCTCGGCATCTTTTAATGATCTCAAATGAGAAATGCATAGTCAATTCTTGTAAAGCATAGTTGCTAAGTAAGGTTAACCCGTTATTGCAAGCATACACACATATCATGTATGTAATGTTAAACTTCATGGTTGGTTGATGAAAACAAGAGTTAAATTGACAAGAAAGGAAAGAGAGTTCATTGAATGATCCTTTGTAATAGCATAGAAGCTAAGGAAGGTTAAACCGGTATCGCAAGCGTACACATATCATGTATGTGATGTTAAACTCCATGGTTGGTTGATGAAAAAAGGAATTAAATAGACATGAAAGGCAGGAGAGTTCAAGGAATGATCCTTCTTTTGTAATAACTTAATGGCTAAAAAGTACTCTAATTTTACATGTATTAGTACCACAAAAAGAAAAAACTGATATTAACTATGTGTGGGAATTTTCTCTATTTATAACCCAATATTTCTATTTTGTATATGGTAGTCTCGTAAAATAGAAAAGAATACAATATATTTATAGTTAGTGCAGGTGTGCACCAGTGAGCCCCAAGAATTGGAACTAAAAACAATAATAATATTAAAATAATAAAGAAATAATAATTCAAAAGAAAACTGAAATTTTGAAAGTCCATGCACATACTGTTGGAGAAGCACACTACAAGCTACAACATGAATATGTGAATGTATTAATGTGACCACATGATATAACAGTTAATGTTAAGTAGTTAGATGACCTAACTGTTTAGGGTTCTATATATGACTCAATGTAAGATGAGATACATGGGAAACTAGTATTTTCTCCATTTATCGTGTGTTTTTATGTGTTCATTTCATGTGCATATGTGATCCTAAAATCAAACACATACATGATACATCTATCCCATTTGTCCAGAGTCTGATAGGTTTAAGTCCAAGCCATTGATTTGAGTAAAGTTGAGAGGCATTACAGATAAATGACCTGCTGAAGCAGCCCATTCCTGAAATTTTGCAGAATTTCAGAAATAACAGTTTCACTCTCAGTCATGAGCACAAAATTGAGATAACCTAGAATTCAACATTCGGGAGTCTGTAGTCTGGACTGGACCTCCGAACCTTTCATAAGAAAAATACAAAGAAAAAGTTTGATTTAAAAGCGAGAGTAAACTTTTTTTTTAAGTACGTGATTGCATTTTTATGGGTTTACTAAAATTTAATAATTTTATGCACTCTGTTCAAATGTATCAAGGATTAAAGTTGATAGTTCAACTTCATTGGGGACTTCTATTAAAAGGTCATATGAGAACATTTGCAGGACATGAAGATTTAAGTAAAGCACAAATTTGGTTTCTCAATTGTTTCTTTTTTGTTTTGTTTTATAGCTGTGGAGGTCTGGTACAAAGACATGTACTAGGAGCATTGACATTCTTAGAAGGTGATTATGACAAATCCCACTGGGGTTTGGAGTTGGCTAGAGCGTTGGATGGATGAAGGGCATGGGAAAGCAGAACTGTAGAAGAAGATTGTAGAAGTGCTGATAATATGGCAGTGAGAACTGTAGGGGTGGATATGGCAAGATCAACTTCAAATGAAAACAACAGGTCACACCACCATTCACAAGCACCACCAAACTTCTTGGCTTCCCCTGATGGGAAATCCCATCATTATTAGTCTCTCGTAATGCAATCACCATAGCAATCAAGGTACACAATACTCTAACTACAATAGTGACAGTGCATTTCTATTTTCAAATATTTTTGAGTGTAATGACATGCACTCATGTGGTTTTATGTCAATTAATAAATTTATGATGTATATTCATTACTCATGTTGCACAATATACAACTTCAGCTGTTGTAAAAGAATTGATTAGTCTGCATTGAAGAAAATTATCGTAAGAAAACAATAAGGTCTGAAAGTATTATGGAAAATGGAAATAGCATGCAATACGTATGCCTGGGAAAAACAAACAACTATTAGGAGAAATCAACACAAATTGAGGGCATCTTCATGGTTCTTCGTATGCATCAAGATGACTTCAGAAATTATTGTCTCATTGAGATTGTGTAGAGGCTCATCTTCATGCTGCAGCAGAAATATGTATAATCTAGGGATGATATTTATGTATTTTTTTTATCTTCTAGTTTCGAAACAATACCATCTTTCCTTCTCCTATTCAAAATTCACAAAACGCCCTTCAATACCTCATTTTCCCTTCCATCATAATTGTGGAAAAATGTCAAGTGCTTAAGGATCATTACTTCACTACTATTTGAGAAACTTCTTCGTGTAAGATGTAAAAAATATCTTCAACACTGCTAAATTGGTATTCGTTCCAAATAATATTCAGACTTCCTTCAAAGACTGGATGCTATAGGCCATTCATTTAACACTACAGAACTGATAACTTTATTTCAGGAATTGCTACACTTTTGTTGAATATGTTGAGACCAAACTTTCTCATAAATGCAACAAGTTTGGATATATATATTATCACTGGTGAGAGAAATGAGCTCAATCATGGATACTCCATTATTTAATTGTCTTATTTATAACAAAATTGATGGTACCATTGGTGGCCCTCATCAATGTACATAGGTTTTGGTAAGATGGACAGATAAGGAAAGAAAGCATTGTTTCCACATACACATATCCCTGTTTTCTTCCCCATCATTAAATTGCATTGCCCAGAATTTGAAGAATTTCTTAGTCTCCATGGTATCAGTCCACTATTACACTATTGGTCGGAATCTCATATATATGTAACCAATCACTTGGAAGTATTTCACTTCCCCTGATGCTACAGGCAGAGCCATTTCCAAACAACACCTTGAAATGATGCTACAGGGCTAAAAATAATGACGATCAACCTTTTTTCAAGGCTACGGCTCCTTTGCAATTGATATAAGGTGAAAACTAATGTTCATTCTAGAATTATCTCAGTTGTATTCTATTCTAGGCATGCTTGGACTTCTTTAAAATGCTTAGAACTGTTACCAAATGTCCCTATTTATGCTTAGAATTTCCCAAATTTGATGACAATCCTTTTCGTTGATGTTTGAAACTTTATCCACGGAGATTGCTTCAATACAAAAGAAGATAAAAGGTTTGAGGATGTTTTTAGTTCTAAGATCTTCCATATTCACTCTGTAACAAACAACTCGGTAATAGGACATCTCAACAGTACCGAGTTTTGTTGGGATGAGTTTTGCTTGTGGAGAGGTCGACTTCATCTTGAGAGGGCCGAGATCACTTGAGGACGGCACATCCTTTGAATGCTGGGTCGAGTTATCTTCTATGGGCCGAGATAATTATTGCTAGGCCATGGTCTTACTATTTTTTGGGCAACAAGACTATACTTGTGGGCATCCATTGTTATACCTTGTGGAGGTCGTGAGGGCTGAGTTCTTTCCTGGGCAGAATACTCATTGTGATAGGGTAGAATCTCATTTGGAGGTCGAGTTTACATTGCTGGGTGTGTTCATACTATATGGGAAGTCGTGGTACCTCTTGTTGGGTGTTAACATATTGATGCATCATGGTCAAACATGCATTGAAATCCTAGGTATAAACAGAAAATAAATTGGGAGGGATTGAGTTATGGAAGACATTACTGAAGACATTTTGTGTGACGCTGGGTTGGGGTTTGGTGAACCAATTGGTCGCTCCTCTGCTCCTTGCATCCTCTACTCCTCGTGTTCTCCTCTGATCCCCTAATAGATGCCTCCAGCAAGAACCAGACTAACCCATGCCTTCATCGCGTCTACTGCTCCTCGCGTGCTCCTCTTCTCCCTTAATAGATGCCTCCAGCAAGAGCCAGACCAACCCACAACTTCCTCGCATCCACTTCTCCTCTGCTCCTCTGCTCCCCTAATAGATGCCTCCATTAAGAGCCAGACCAACCCATGAAAGAGGAATTCCAAATGGACAAAGAGCTGGAAGTCGAAATGGTAGTTCGACGAAATGAGTGTTTTCCTCCAGCAAGAGCCAGACCAACCCACCAAAGAGGAATTCGAAATGGACAAAGAGGAAGTCCAAATGGAAATGGTAGTTCGACCAAATGACGGCTTGACCTTTGTTTGTTTTAATCAACATTCACCAATTTTTTATTTATGTTTAATCAATGTAAAAAATGTTAAACTATTATTGAATTCAAATCCATATGTAGTAGTGACATGAAAGATCACTAAAGCAATAATAAAGCAATAATAGGGTTGTATCGAATTTTGAAAGAATGACAAAATGAGGTTCTATACGCTAGCTATCAAACATTGATTTTCTAGAACAAGTTTTTCATTGTTGTTGTAAGTGTTGTGTAATTTTCCATTCATGAGAATAATCTTTTGAAATCTTAATTGGTTATGATCATGGACATGTGTCTGAGTGAATTTTGGTGTTTAGTTTCAGTCTTATATGGATGAAACCAATTGGTCAATTTGTTTTAAAATTGAGGGTTTAACTTGTACACTGCTTGGTCACTGCATTATTGTAGGGAAAGCTCGATTGGCTTAGTTTGCTTTCTTAGAAGTAATAATTCTCATTGCATTTTATTTTCTAGCTTCAAAAAATTTATCTCCTCATATCTAAAATTTAAAGGAGTGGTGTTCTATATATTTTATGTGATTTTGCATTTATGTGTTTTTATGTACCTCATTTGCATTGGAAGGTTGCTTTTAAGAAAGTATCGTCCAATGTCCTATTCCTTTGTAAGGTTGCATCAATTTGATGAAATGGATTGTAGAACATTGAGCATGCATAGTTTGGTTATGTTTGTTGGGATGCATGATGCAGTTAGAGGCTTGAATATAATATATATAATGTTAGCTAACATTTTAACACATTGCACTTGGAATTGTTTCCCATCATTGTTGATAAGTCAAGGTGAATGTCCATTGATTCTTGAATGAGTGTCAATAGGGAGATCATATGTTGCTTAAATGATTTACCTTACTGCATGCTATTCTTTTGATATGTTTTTGGTTTTTTTTTGTTACATGTTTTGGTTGGCATCACATGGCCACAACAATTTCCCCCAAGTCTAATTATGTAGGTTGTGTGTATAAATTGCCTTGCATCTACATTGAGAAGATTTAGAGAGTAAGTGGAGTATTTTATGGGGATCACTTTGGTTTTGGAAATCTCTAATCAAGTAACAATTCTTACTCTAGGGTTTGGAGGAGGACAACTTGTTACCCATAATAGGAAGCACTAAATGCATTAGAAACATTGATATGTTTTGGAATTTTTGAGGAATTCCTTCCTCTTTCATTAGGAAAGCTACAGAGTTGAGTAGGTTAATCAACTCCTCACTTGAGTCTTTTATAGTTGTATTTATAGAATTCCTTTCATATGACAGGTGACAGTAGTGTAGACAAAGTATTAAATTGTAGTGGAAAGGTTTTTATTAATCATTACCCAATTATAATATTGTCACTTAGTGATCTTGGTAGTGTGGATAGAGGCACTAGGGACCTTGGTAATGTGGAAAGAGGTAGACAATGTGACGCATGTTCAAACATTGGAGGACACCACAGCCCAATGGGTATTATCAAGAATTCAAGAATGGGTGCATTACGACATTGGTAGAAGTTTACATCGCATATAGTTGTTACAAACCTAATGCACTAGAAACATAGATATGCTTCATTGTTTTGGAATTTTAAAGGAGCAGCTTCCTCTTTCACTAGGAAAACTGTCGAGTTGAATAGCTTAATGAGTTCTTTGCACTCTTTTGTAGTTGTATTAATGGAGTGCCTTCTAGATGACGGTAGTGTAGACAAAGTATTCAATTGCAGTTGGAAAGGGGCTTAATACTTGTTAACCAGAACGTGTTATCAAGTTATAATGCCATCTCATTGAGGTCCTGACAATGTGGAAATAGTTAATAGAAAACTTAATGTCTATTAAAGACTTAAAACAATGGAGGATATCATAGGCCAATGGGTATTAACAAGAATTCATAAATGTGTGCATTATGACATTGGTAGAAGTTTATGTCCCTCCCAATCTTAGAGGAAGATTGTGCTTGCGGGGAGGAGATTGTGGAAGTTATAGCAAAAGGCGAATTCTATACTCACTAAGTGGCATATGTACTGAGATAGAAGCTTATAAGAAAAGGTAGGTAGATCATACGAAGGGCTATGAAATGGGTGGAAACACGAAGGTGGGTTACACTTTGGTGAGAATTGGGCACCGATCAGACATAACAGAACTTATTTGGCCGAATAACTAAATTTATTCAGCTGAATAAATTTAGTTATTCGGCTGAATAAGTTCTACTTTATTCGACCGAATAAGTTCTACTTTATTCGGCCGAATAAGTTCTACTTTATTCGGCTGAATAATGTTTAACGGGTCACCGTTAGACATAATGATGACCTCGATTTGTGTGTGAGGTTTAGTCGGGCGAGAAAAATGCACGGTGTTTTTTTATTTATTCGGTCGAATAATTATTCAGCATAAAAGCTCGGTCGCGGCCATTCTTTGTCATTTCCAGCAGGTTTTCGTGGACCCCGTTTTGAGACCCACTGCCGGCCCCGCCTTCGCGCCACCTGTCTCGCCACTGGTCCATCCACCCGGCTGTGTCCGCTTGGCCGGACCCGTCCACACCAACCTTGTAGTCACCTGCTGCAAGCCTTCACGCCACTCTGTTTTCATCCTTCTCGCTGCCTGCTGCAATGATTCGCGTCAACCTTCTCGCAGTCTGTTGCAGCACCCCATTTTGACACTCTGCAGTGGCTGGGCTAAACTCTACCACCCCATTCGCCCTGCATCTCACTTCTTCGCCACCCTTTGCGTCTCCCTTCTGCGTCTAGTCGTGGTGGAGTGGTATATGTGTCGGTTGGTTGTTGAGCGCATTCGTCGATGTAGTGTTCGCCTGTACATCTGTTGGTGGAGTTTTGTTGTTGGAGTGTTCGCCTGTTGGCGGATGTTTGTATTTTTGGAGAGTTCCCGTTGCTGGACATTCGTTGTGGTGGGGTGTTCCTGTTGGTGGACGATCGTTTTGGTGGGGTTTTTTTCGGCGGACGTTTGCATAGGAGTGGATCGTTGTGGTTGTGGACTTGTCGTCGCGGGGTTGTCTGCGCAGAGGTAAATGCTTTTGTGTGTTTTTTTTTTTAATTTCTTATATTAATGTTGCATTGTTATTGCAGGTTCTGTTTTTTTTTTATGTGCTTGGGTTCATTTCTCTAAATTCGCCTGAGTTTTGTTCGGCTGGGTCAAAGAAGTTAAAAATTTAAACAGGTAAGCCGAAACCCAATTATTATTATTATTATTATTGAATTAAGTATTAATGAAAATAATTTTGAATATGTCTCAGTTTGTACTGTAAATGAGATCATGAACTCTGTCTAATTGGATAGAGTTAATGAACTCTGTCCAATTGGACAGAGTTCATGAACTCTGTACATAAACTCTGTAAATGGATAGAGTTCATTAACTTATGTACATTTGGACAGAGTTAATGAACTCTGTTCAAAAGTACATAAGTTCATGAAATCTGTCCATGAACCTCGTAAATGGACAGAGTTTATAAACTTAAGTCCATTTGGATAAACTTAAGTTTATGAATTCTGTCCAAATCGTATTTTGAAATTGATTTAAATTTAAATATAAAAAAGAGAAATATTTGTAGTCTTTAGTTAGTTAAACTATTGATTTTGCTTATGTGATTAGAAATGAAAATAAAAATATTTGTGTAATTCTATTTGCAAATGATATTTCCCCTCTGTCAACATGGATAGAGTTCATAGATCAATATATTAGTTTTATTACAAACCATGTTAATGCATAACTTTAGATACAACAAAACTTTAGACACGACTAAACTTTACTTTAGACACAACAAAACTTTAGACACGACTAAACTTTAGTCTAGACACAACAAAACTCTAGACATGACTAAACTTTGCTTTAGACGTAATAAGAAAGAAGAAAAGCTACTACATAGAAAACTTTTAAAAAACCCTGACCTTCCAAAACAACAAAGTCAATTGTATTATGTATCAAACTGAAGACCATTGTGCAACATGGAAAATTTGGGAAACATAGCCAAACTTATGAAAAATAATACCATGCATCGTTAATTTTTTATGATTCTATGGAATAATGAAAATACTTGTAGATATAATTTATGTTTAAATTATTAAAATATCAATTAAGTAATTAATTTAAGATTTTAATTAAAAGTTAACATGTTCATGAACTCATTCTTTGACATAAAGAAATTTAACCCTTCACTTTGTATTAAACTATATTGGTTCTATTCATTTTAAACATAAAAAACACTTAGAAGATTGACACATTAATTCCTTATTAGCTATACTCATTTTAAAAACTATTACATGATATTAGGTATATTTAGGTCTTTATTACATAACTTAGTTTCTTTAGCAGCTAGGTCTTAGAATTTGTAGAATTAATATCTAGATGTAACCCTTCACCTAGTATTTAACTATATTGGTTCTATTCATTTTAAACATAAAACACACTTAGAAGATTGGTACATTAATTCCTTATACATCCAACAATATTAGCTATACTCATTTTAAGAACTATTAGATGATATTAGGTATATATAGGTCCTTATTACATAATTTAGTTTCTTTAGAAGCTAGGTCTTAGAATTTGTATAATTAACATGTAGAATTTGAATATGTAATGAGTTGATATTTGTGTAAGTGTAGACATTATATCAAATGAAAAGAAAGGAGTCTTTGAAGCGAAAGCGTAGGAGGTCTTCACAGTCTTCTGGAGTTGGTGTTTCAAATGATAATCGGAGGTTGTCAACTTCCCCTCGAGATTCAAGTTTATTGTATAGTTCACATTCAGTTGATCATCGACGAGGCGAAAGGGGTACAAACGATTCCCCTTTATCTTCTGTGGGAGAACACCGATCTCGACCTTCTGTTAGTATGAACAATCTTTTAATAAATGTATAAAAATTGTTTTTTTGTGTACGCAAAGTTTGTACATGTTTACACAAAACTTTGTTTTTATTTGAAGCAGAGCGTGGTTCAGAAGATGCTTGTAATTCTACAGAGAGGGAGGCAGAGCGAGCAAGGGAGACGGATGAGGGTGTAGAGCAAGGTTCCCAAGAGGCTCGTCATTCTACAGATGATGATGATGGTCGAGCCAGGATGCAATATGTTGAACTAACTGAGGGTTGTACACCCATTACAACATATCCATCTGATTTACCGAAGGAGCTTCCATGGGAAAGTGGTGATCATCAAATGATTCTTGAAAGATGTAGATCCCACTACGACAAGTTGGAAAATGATTTGTATACTATGGATCTCCCTCCAGAGAGTAAACAAAGTTTGGAGATTGTTTTGGGATCATTGCAAAAATTCATTCAGGCATATGAGAATCTTGGACCAATTATGAATGGTTTTGTTGATTTGATGTGAAGACGAAGGGAACAAGTGATGGGTCCAAACAAGTGGGCTGTTGTGAAAGAAAGAGTGACAAAAGAATAGGCCAAATCAATGTTTAACTTCAAAGAAGGTCTAAAGCGAGAAATGTTGAAAGTGCAATATTTCAAGCACCCTGATCTTGCATATCTACTATATGATTGGTTCCTCGCAGCCTATGGTCGATTTCCATGGAATGATGAGGTTTTTCAATATTTTGTTAGATTTTTTTATGTAGAGTTTTTTTAAAATATGAAGTCAAACTATACTGTTGTTCATTCAGAATTTTATGGAGTTGGAAAGGGTCGAATATATAATCGAAAAGGTTCTCTTAGAGACCCTACAACTCTTCGACCTCCACCCCAGATATCTCTCCCACCCAGGCTTGTGGCATTAAGATCAGAGATAGAGCCCACATCCCAACTCGGGACAACTGCAAGGGATTTTGTTGGCGATGGTTTATTGTCAGCATTAGTTGGAGTAGATGTGGGATTGGTTCGAGAGAGGGCTAGTGCCACTATTCGTCAAAAGTTTGTTTACAAAACTGATGATGAGGTAGATGGAATGAGCATTGGAGATCTCAGGGCTTATGCCAAGGTTTGTCGCGACATAGCGTCAAATGTTATATCCAATGACACATCGAGTTTATGAGAGGTTTGTTGATTATGATATGACAATCTATTTAATCTTTTATTCATTTTGAATTGAACTTTTTGTTACATTATATGAATGATATTATGTTTTTTTTGATGTATAGTAATAAGTACATTATGTAAATGTTTATTGGTTGCAGTTTTCCAAAATGATGAATGAACATTCTTTTCGACTTTCCACTAGTGGAAATGTAGAGCATATTGGAGAGGTATATTTATTATTTACATATTTATAATTATGTTTGAACTTGATATATTATCCTTTTTTTGAATTCTAATTTAACTATGCATCTTATTGTTAATTTGACTTATCCATGTAGGTTTCTTTAGATACGAATTTTTTAAATGATTTACCATCTATTGTGAGCTAATGTTTTTTTTTTTTTTTAAGTTTTAAGTTAATTGCTTAATTATTTTTTGTTTGCACTATGTTTTATTTATTAACACGATTTAAATTTTAGGGGGGAGAGATAGGTTCTTTGCTGAATGCAGCGGATATTGACACGGAGGTAATTTTGTTTACACTTGAATTGAGCTTTAATATAAGTTTAATATCTTAATTTTTTTTTATTTAGTTTAAATTTGTTCAAGTAATTTATGAGATTCATAAATTGATTTTATACATGTTGTAGCTTGGGTCTCTTCAATCTTTTGGAGGCAAAGGGAAGACTCTTTTGGAGGATAGTGGTGGACATGGATTTAGAGAATTTGATGTAATTTTGTTAATAATTGAATTGTTCTTTGATATATAAGTTTAATATTTTAATTTTTTGAATTTGGTTTAAATAATTTATGATATTAATAATCTGCATTTATACATGTTGCAGGGTGGGTTGAGTCCAAGGGAAGGCCTTAGTGGAGGATAGCATGGTTGACATCTTTTTTTTTGTTGATATATAGATTGTAACTTTGTTTTGGACATCGAGGAGATTTATTTTTGGACTATAGATATGTACATTGAGCTCACATGTTCATGAACATTTTTTTATGATTATATATATGTACATTGAACTTACGTATTCTGTATTTGCTTTAAATGATCCACTTTTTTTTGTTAATTATTTAGCATATTTGGTGTGATTTAAATGTTTAGAATATGTTTTTGCATGTTTATGAATGTATGTATTATTAAATTTATGTATGGAATGTTAAGAATTGATGTTTGGAAGTTTTGATATATGTGCAATCTAAAGTTAGGAAATGTTAAGATCAAATGTTATATCCAATGAATGAATGTTAGGAAAGTTAGGAAATGTTAAGATCAAATGTTATATCCAATGAATGAATGTTAGGAAAGTTAGGAAATGTTAAGAATGAATGTTATGGTAAGAATGAATGTTAGGGTTTTATAGGAATTTTAAGAATGAATGAATGTTAAGATTGAATGTTAAGAATTATTATCTTTAAATGTTAGGAAGTTTAGGAATGTTAGGAAGTTTTGATAGAAATATGAATGTTAGAAAATTTAAAAATGAATGTTAAGTTCAAAGTTCAGGAATGTTAGGAAGTTTTGATTGAAATATGAATATTAGGAAGTTCAAAAATGAATGTTAGGTTCAAATTTTGAGAGGAATGTTATGAATATGTTAAGAATGAATGTTATGGTAAGAATGGATGTTAAGGAAGTTATGATAGGTGCAATGAATGAATGAATGTTAGGTTTTTATATGAATTTTAAGAATGAATGAATGTTAAGATTGAATGTTAAAAACATGATTGTTATCTTTGAATGTTAGGAAGTTTATGAATGTTAGGAAGATGAATGTTAAAAAGTTTAAAAATGAATGTTAGGTTCAAAGTTCAGGAATGTTAGAAAGTTTTGATTGAAATATGAATGTTAGGAAGTTGAAAAATGAATGTTAGGTTCAAATTTTGATAGGAATGTTAGGCATATGTTAAGAATGAATGTTATGGTAAAAATTAATGTTAGGAAGTTTTGATAGGTGCAATCTAATGTTAAGAATGTTAAGAAAGAATGTTTGTTTGATATATATAATTTTGGTTTCAACATAAAAGTTGCATTTTATATATAAATGATAATTTGAAATTTGTATACCTTAATCATATTTTCAATTTTTAACTAAGGATTCATATTTTCAATGTTCAGGTACATTTTATGTGGCTGAAATTATGGAAAATGAGGATTTAACGATTTTTTGTTTTTTAATCATAAGCAAAGATTATAGGATTGTGAAGCTTGTGCTAAATTAGAGCAATGATTTTAGACAACAATTTGGTGAATTTTCATCGATTTGTTGTAAATAATCATTCCTCTAATTTAGCATAAGCTTCACAATTCTGGAATCTTTGCTTGTGATTAAAAATCAAAATGATCGTTTTCTCCATTTGCCATGATTTCAGTTATGTGAACTTACTCAAGCGATATTTTAAATTAAAGATTCGGGGCGGAGAGTGGGGACAGCCACATCCGTTATCTCATCCCTTAAGTGGTCTAATAGACATATGGAGACCTGAATAAAGTATTTTAGACAGAATTAAGACGAAATTACACATTAAAGTTTTTATTACCAAATAATTTTTGAATTCATTTCAGCATACTAGAATACGATCATTTAAATTCTTATATTCTAGTTCCCTTTCAAGATCATAGACATAGTTGAAAGAAAAAAAATATTGTACACAACATTTGACAATGACATGGACAAAACCATCGATCTATTAATTTTTGATTTAGTTAAAAACATCGCAATGGAATGTTGTCCTCAATTATCCGTTCATGGTCATATTTGGATAGTTTCCATTTTTTATTTTTTTATTTTTTTTTCGATGGAACTTGAACCAATTTTATTCGAGATGCACATACTAAATGACTATATTGACAACATATAACATCAGGTTCATAATCCTGAAAGTAGACATAATTTTCAGCCATATGGGTCTGCTGAAAAAAATAGCCCTTTAAAATGATGGATCCTCTCTCGTATGTATATCCGTTGTCACTGTAGTTTTCCAATAACTTCATCTTTCCTTTTGTGCATCGCATCAAATAATACTTCACATTTTTGTTGTTGTCTATAGGTGTAATCACAACAAAAAAATCCCCTGTGCAAATTACAATTGACATTAGGATTTTTAAATCAATTAAATTGAGTAATATACATGTATAAGGTGATGGACAAGAATGAACAATCGACAAAACAGTTGTACTTGATCATTACCTTCTCTAACAAGATCTGAAATTATGTCGCCATCAGATGATCTTGCTATTTCTTCTGATTCTAATTCTTCTATGCTTGCTAGTGGCATTTTTCCTTTAGGATTAATCTCTGTGTGTTTCCAATGTTTTATGTAGTTGTTCGTTATGTTTTCACAAACTTCTGTAGATTCAATATTTTTAGTGCAAATATGACAAAAGCATAATTGCTTTCTACTGTCAAATGCATACATGTTTTGGAAGGCTTTTGTTTGAACAAAGTGAAAATATCTAGTCCCATGTATGGTGCTAGCGTCGTATGGTATTGATCTATTTATATCTTGGACCCCAACAAGCCAAAAAAACCTACACAAATGACAAATTTTTATGTTAGTGTACATTTTTTAAAATTGACAATAAAATATAAATTAAAACATTTGTGTACATATATGCACACATATTTTGATTGTTGATTACAATCTTGGCTTAGATGTGATTTACACCATTGGACAACCTCTGCAGCTGAATGAAATCGTGTAGAACTATGGTTCATTTTCCATCTTCGAAGTGCTCTTTTTACGCATGCTCCTGCACCATCATGTTCACATTTTCCATGACTAGTTTCAAAGAAATTCCAGCGATGTTTAATGTTCAATGCTTTATGAAGTCAACATAACCAATAAAATGATTGCGAAGATTTAAAATGTCCTGCACATCCATCCGACCAGATCTAATGCTCATTGAATTTAATGTCACGTCCCTTTAGTGAATCGTAGAAAATACTTTCAATATAATGCTGAACAAAATGTGTATCGTGTGTACGATCAACGCTGATGTAAAAATGATATTCTTTAATCACATCTCGATTGTCACACGTGCTTTCAATGCCATCAACATCCTGTTGAGAATGTCTATATAAAACATGGACAAATATTGAAACTTGGTCAGAATGATAGTATTCACTCTGTATCTCTTTTTGTGCAGCAAATGTGTAGTTTTCTGCAAAATCAACCACTGACAAAATTGTTCCTGATAGAAAAATTTCAAGAGACTGTTTGAATTGAAGGTCTTGCCATCGTGCTCTATGTGAATGCTTGGTGTATTTATAAATTTCAATTTCAAATTTTTTGAGAAAATCTGTCACACCTATTTTATCTTTTCGCAAATCAATCCTTTTGGAATGTGCATCACTAGAACTTGTAATGTATTCATATCTTCTCCAATCAACGGTTACATTTGATAGCGAGTGATCAGTATCGATAGGATATTTATTGTGGAATAAAACCAAATTTCCACAATGATTACAATGTTTTCCATTGACACATTTCTTATTATAAAATACTTCATCGTAATTTCTCTCACATAGGGTTCGAGATATCAATTCACATATTGTGGGCGGAGGTGGTGAATTTGTCCAAAACATTTTACCAAATTCAAGAAACGTGTCGTAATATTATTGAAATTGCACATGATAATGGCAACATGTGTCACGTATAGTAATAGGTCTAACATACCATGGTTTTAGTTGCACAAATGTAGTGATTGACACATTAATTCCACGATGATCTTCCTTGAATTTATTGAACAATTGTACTTGTGTCATATCCATTATATGTTTTGGACTGCTTACATATACTCCTCGTGATACTCTTTGTTGTATCACATCCCTTGAATTTGGTGAAACTTGAGCATGTGTCAACCTATATTCCCATACAATATTTTTAACACATGCTCCCATTCTATCTTTGTAAGACTGTCTACAAATAATTGCCCAGCAAGCAAGTTCATCATTTTCATCTATTTGCATTCTGAATTTGCTATGTTTGTATAATGTCTTTCTTGAGGTTCTAATTGCTTTTGTTAGTTGTGTTGTCAAACGTTTTTGTTTAGTACTAACCGAAATAATTGCTATATGAATTGCTCTTCGTGCAACACTGATATCTTTCTTCCTAGATTTTCCAAATTTTTTTATTGCATCACCTATATTTTCTATCACATTATGTTTCAATTTTGACTCTTTGGTCACCTTGTGAATACCCAATAATGACGTAGCATCTTCTAACTTCTTGGTCACTAATAAACATCTCAAAATTTGTGCTTGCCCTGTTACTGAATAATTCTTCAGAACATCATCATAAAATTTTTGAGCCCAATATCATGCAACATGTATGGATATTTTTTTTCCATATTTGTTGCAATCAACGTTTTCTAACATTTCATCATCAATGGTGAAAGTACCTATACATCAATTTAAATTTCATTTAACATGTATCAAAAAATACAATTCATTATAAAAAATGAATCTGAAAAATACATGATATATACATACCTGGTCCAATTTCTGGTTCTTGAACTTGATCTTCAATATTGACTTCATCGCCATTAGTATGTAAATCACTATTTACATCTTCAACAATGGTCTCTTCAACTTCAATTTGTTCTTCTTGTACTCTATTTTCAATTTCCATTTCATCAACATTATCATATAAAACTGTATTTGTATCTTCAATAATTATAGCTTATGTTTCTGCAAGGCTTGCTTTGTTGGCATGATATTTTGGTTTTTTTTTTTTCTCTATTATCATAATCATCATCACGTTTACGATCATATTTTCTTTGACAGTTTCTCTTACTGCCCATGATTGTTTAATCTATAAATGATAAATTAAAGAATCATCATTTTATAGTAAAAAAAGAAAATTAAGATTTAAAAATAGTTACGAAATTTATAAACACATGAACTGCAATTAACTTCACCTTATCAAAATCTTGTAAGAGTCTTTTGAAGAAAAACTCCTTGGAAACCAATTTCCTTTGAAAAGAACCTTCTTTGAATGAAATAAGAACTCCTTGACAATAAATCACCTTTGAAAAAACCCATTGGAAAAGAATAAGAACACCTTCTAAAGAAATCTTTTTTGTAAAACCACTGGAAAAAAAACTTCTTTGAAAAAATACCTAGGAAAAAAATTTCTTCGGAAAAACCCTTGCAAAGAAATAACTCTTTTGCAAAATAACTTAGGAGAACAACTCTTTGAAAAAACCCCTTTCAAAGAAATAAGAAGGAAAAATAAATCTCCTTTGCAAAAATACCTTAAAATAAAAGCTTATTTGCAAAAATGCCTTGGAATAAAAACTCTGTAAATGCACCCTTTGGAAAGAAACCTTTTTTGAAAAAACCACTTGGAAAAATACTTTGTAAAAAATACTTCTTTTGCAAAAATATCTAGAAAAAAAAAAACTTTGAAAAAACCCATTTCAAAAAAATAAATTCATTTGCAAAAATATCTTGGGAAAATAACTCCTTGAAAAAAACATTTTCAAAGAAATAAGAAGGAAAAATACAACTCCTTTGAAAAAATAACTTGGAATAAAAACTTTTTTGCACAAAATACTTTGGAATAAAAACTCTTTAAAAACACCATCTTGGAAAAAAAACACCTTGAAAAAATCCATTGCAAAGAAATAAGAAGTGCAAAAATACCTTGGAATAAAAACTCATTTTGCAAAAATGCCTTAGAAAAAAACTTTTTCAATGTACCCCTTAGAAAGAAATAGGAAGAAAAATACCTTATAAAAAAAACTCAATTTCCAAAAAATACTCCTTAGAAAACCCCTTCAAAAATATTATGACCAAAAATATGCGAAATTAAAATGTGCGAAAATAATGAACATATTTAGTTTTATTTATATAAGTTTATACAACAATTTTATTTTATTTTATTTTTTTACGACTGAGTAGCCTTTTTTACACTGCAAGTGGCGTCGCCGTTACGGAAAAAGGTTACTCAGTCGAATAACCTTTGAAACCTGGAAAATTCACGTTTTCTCACTGTTTTCAAGTTTCTCCATTTTCGGAAGGTAAAAGGAATCTCTTACACTACAAAGCAACTGTCGGACTTAATACTATTAGTTTCATTATTGAATCTACTTTCTGAATATATAGAGTTTGTTGTGTATAGGTGAGATCTGATATTTTTAATTTTTTTTTCTTAACATGTGTCGAGTTTAGTTTCATCTCTTTCAAAATGCGGTGAAATAAAAAATCTAGAGCTTTAAAAATACACCACCAAAACAATTGAAAAAACTATGGTGCAGTTAATTGGTGTGTCTACTTCAAAAGGGTATTCATAAAATTTTTAGTTTCATATTCAGTTGAGAGAAAAGTTTTGCGACAAAAAATATGTTGAAAATCGACAAGGTTTCCCTATTAATCGAATTCAAAAAAATATAATAATTAGTATATAGATCCATTGGTTACAAACTTATAGTCATGCAGTAGTATATTGTGTGTAGATTGTCGTAGCAATTCTTTTTTTTGCAAAAAACAAGTTTAACAATGATTTTACGTGTGCAACAAAACATGGCTAGTTTGTAGTCCTTTCATTTTATAAGAACACAATGTCAAACATTTGCCGAATCAACATATCAAATCTCAATATAAAATATTGAAAAAAATATGGATAGCAAGCTAACATAATTCTCTAAAAGTTTTCTTTTTAGTGAAAAGTGAAATTTTAAACAAAAATATCACTTTTATTCGCCCAAAGTTGGAAAACACGAAAAACTCAGATTTATTTTCTCATGGGAGCCCCCAAAATAGACACCCATATTCATCGATTCACCCAAATTTATAAGGAATAATTTAATATTAGTGAACTTGGTTGGAAAGGTGATAAGGGACTTGATCTAGACTCTAACCAATGTTAAGGAAACAACCTTAAAGTAACAAAATAAATAGATTTAATTATTCAAACACCATACTTCATGGTTTCAAAACTTATTTTTATAGGTTTAATGTATCTAGTTTCGTATCCGATACTATTTGGTGTTTTTGGTAGGTAGTCCTCTAGATACAAATCGGCTAGGACATAATATGTATTCCAAATTAATAATCATCCCTTTGCAAACAAGGAATTTATAGATAGGTTGCACCACTAGTGGTAGGAGGCTACTTTAGAGGTGCAATATTTTCCTTCATGGCAAGAGAAGTGGTAGAGAATTGTGAAATTATTAAAGAATAAAATTAAGTATACATGTCGCAATAGAGACGATCATTCATCGCTATAGCGACGTTATGGTGCTTACATCACTATAGTGACGATCGTCGCGGTCCAGAACATCTTTTTCCAAAAATTTTATCTATTTTTCCACGAAAGTTTCGATTTTAACTTATTTGTGGCAATATTTAGTGGAACTTTTGAGCCATATGTAGTAGTGAGGGCTTTGGCCCTCTCCCCACACCACGGACAACTGGATCCAAAAGAACTGGAGGCCCCTAATCTCTGTCGGCATCACCTGTTATGCAATAGGCAGAGGTTTCTTCCTTTTCGAATTCATTTCAAAAGATGACAAAGACTTGATCTTCGGAAGCGGTCCTTACTTCATGGGACCGCAAGGCCTGTACCTAAATCGGTGGACACCTGATTTTGATCTAGAACTTAATGTACCCAAAGCAATCCCTGTCTGGGTGCGCTTGCCCAACCTTTTGATCCACTGCTGGAACTCTCCGTCTTTGAGATCAATGGGGAATGGAATAGGGAAATTCATAGATCAAGCTGATCTCAAGGGTCAGTACTCCTGTGCCCAGATCTGTGTGGAATTGGATCTAGAAGCTGGCCTCCTTGAAGTCATCAAGTTCACCATAGGAGATTGGCATCATTTTCAGAAGTTGGACTACAAACAACTACCATTTAAATGCAGAAGCTGCCACGAACACGGCCACTTCCAAAAGAACTGCCCAAAGGCCCACTCAAATTAGTAGGAAAAAGAGGTATGCGAAGGATGGCAACTAGCAAAAATATCAAAGCAAAATCCAAAAAACTCTCTAAAAAAAGACGGCATCAATCCTAACCAACCCATATCCAAATACAGAAAGGAAAAGGAACTATCAAAGGAAAAACTACCAACAGGAAACAGTTTTAAACTGTTAGGAAATCAAGAATCTGAGGCCTGTGCTTTAGACGAACCCTCAGAAAAAAACATAAAGCAAACAGAGGCAGAAATTCAACCAAACAAGGAACTCTCATCCTCTTAGGAACAAGACGAAAAAATAGACAACCATGAGCTAGAAACAGAGGAAGAAGACATAGAGGAAGAAGAAGGAGAAATAGAGTCATCTCAATACTCCATTCAGCAAGTCACTCGAGGAAGGAAATCAACAAAGGAAAGAAGAGAAAGGGCGACTTACAAAGAGAATCTCTAGGGATCCCAACCCACATTGGAAAAAATGTTGATCACTCGCAGTGTAAGACACCAAGGGCAGCCCACCAAAGGGGACCCTTCCAATCCAAGAAAGTAAGTGATGAAGGTAGTCTCATGGAATTTTAGGGGTTGGGAAGTAGATCCAAGGAAGAATCGATGAAATATCTCCTTCGCATTTCAAGCACGGGCATTCTACTTATCCAGGAGACTAAAATGGAGGAACTAGCCTTTCTCCAAACAAGTGAAAATGTTTGGAAAAACGGACACGGAATAACAGTCAGTTCAAGAGGCGCATCTGGAGGATTAGGCACCCTGTGGAACAAGGACACATTCAAGTTGTTAGCCTCTGACATCTGTATTCAATAAATATACACTAAACTCCTCCACAAGTATTCATATCTCCAGTTCAACCCATTCAACATTTATGTCTTGAATCTTATATCCGAAAAAAAAGACTGTTGGAACCTCATCCAAGACTTCCTCAGAATTAACTAAATGGAGAATATTGTCTTAGCAGGAGATCTTAATGTAACTCTGTCCCTTGAGGAAAAAAGAGGGGGCTCCATCATAAGAGACCAGTTCCGAGAAACAGTGGAATATCTCATGCATGAATGGGAGCTCGAAGACATCAACCCCTCCAAAGGAAAATTCACATGGACGAACAAGAGATTGAGTCCAGGGCATATCGCGGCTAGACTGGACAGATTTCTAGTCCACAGCTCCTTTTTCCTTCTTGGAGTGGATGTCGAATCTAAAATATTTACCTATAGGGGTGCATGTTCTTGTATTCCCCACTTTATCCTTCTTAAAGGTTTTTTTTAAAGATTCCATAATTAGACTTCTTTGATTTCGTGTCATAATTTGTTTTTCCTATGTTTTCTCAAATGGATTAGAGTATTACTTGGTTGTAGCCTATTAGAATATTATTAAAGTACAAGATAATATGTTATGAGCATGGAAATGTCATGAAAAGAATGATATATTTAAAGCACATACAATCACTTACCTCCATGTATGCACTTGTACACAACCTAAATAACAAAAAAAAGCTTGTATCATTAATCAACCACATGAAATATCAATATTCAATTCCAATTTTATAACAATCATGTGAAATTTTATAACAAATAAGAGACTTCATAAGTTTTCACAAACCTCCCCAATATTCAAAAGGACATTTGTGATCCCTAATTGGGAGAGAAATACATGTTTGAACTAGTTTATAAACACAAAGCTTACCAAGTCCAAATTTGCTTAAGATCCAAGTAGTAATTGATCAAGACAAATATTCCACATAGATCCAGATATTCAGAGTTGGTTCCCGGAGTTTGATCCTTTGTCTGCCCCAACCATGATCATACCCGTCTGGGTAAGACTCTCGAATCTACCCCTACATCTATGGTCTCCATGCTCTTTAACTATTAGAGAGTCTAACCCAGAGAAAGAATTCTACCCCTATCTGCCACCTCCTTCTTCGACTGGAAAGGGGGTCTATTCAGTTGTGATTTGGCGTTAATATCTAGTGGCATCTGGGCATTCAAACAATGTCATATTAGTAAGCGTTGGAAGGGAGAATATGGTATAGATTTGCTACAACAATCATTCACAAGTGCATGAAATTAGTGGAAGGAGCATCTCACAATATTGATGCATGAAATATTCATCAAATCTATGAAATATGTTGGGCATCAATATTCATATCAGATCTATATTACATTATTTGATTGAGTATAGAGGATAGTTGTGGGTCTCTAATCTAGATCTTAAAGTTGATTGGCTTAAGGCAGTTTATGGGTTACTATTCTTAGCTACATATCCCTGTCATTACTAGTGCCATATGCTATATCCTTTGTGGAAGAAGCGGCCATGTTCCCTTAAGCATACATGATTGATAGAACCCCATTTCACTTAGAAATTGCATCACAACCTTGGCTTGATTTTTAAGATAGTTTGTTGGTTTTTCCCAGAACATATTGGAGGAGATTTCACACAGGGACAACAACTAAACATTCGGGTATCATCTTCAGCAAGAGGGTTCCTTTTCTACTTGGAGAGTGGGAATCTTATCAAGTCATTAACAAGGAATTTCCAGGCATGTAGTTTGTTTATTCTAATAAAATACATCAATATTTGTTTGTTGGTTGTCTATTTATTATAGTCTATTTAATTTTCTTTCACTCTACCTTACAGTACCAAAGGAAAATATCAACAAGGCATTTATCATTAAAACTAGATTAAAATAAACAAGACTGCACGAAAATATGAGGACGTACCTTTCCCTTTCAAGGTTCTTCAATTCTACCACGCCAATTGAATGGATCCCCTGGTTTGAGAGTCGGCCCCAGTACTAGCGTCTATGGTAATGCCAGTCCCAGATCTGAATGTAGTTCGAGCACTTGGTATGAAGGATCCCCTGGTTTGAGAGCCGGCCCCAGAGTGCGATCGATGAAGGATACCAAGTGCTCATAGAACTAGTCTATCCAAACACCGCAAGATTGAACCAATTTCTTAAAAAAATTATCACAAAATGGAGTGGCAGGAACCAATATTCCAAATGGCTAGGGATTCCTAAACATGATTTTGATTTGATTTCATTCCCATGATGAAAAAAGTTAATTAGACATTTAGTACAAGGCTAGGAACATCACATATTAAAATACATTTATATGGATTTGCAAGAAATCTACTAAATTCAATAAATTATTAAGTACATTGTTCAAGTAAATAATTATGATTCCACTTTAGAACTGAGTGGAGCGATGGAGGATGCGTCCAGTACAAAATATTTTTGGGTCTCTTCAGGGTTTTTCTGGTGTTTTTTGGTGTTTTAGAAGTGCATGAAGACTTTCTTCATTTAGCTGTGTATATGTGGAAGAATGGATTATTTGTTAGATGTGGAATGGGAGGTGGAGACTTGAGTCACCCTTCATAGAAAGGGGAAATCAATGAGAAGAAAGGGTGATGGAATCAAAATTACTAGCATGTTGAAATTGGCAGGAAAATTTCCATTTTTGGTGTTACAAATCTAAAAATTACCAATATATCCCACTTGTAGTTGAAATTAGATTCACTCTTTAGAGATTATGTGATGTCGCAAGGCCTTAATCATCACTCAAGAGCAACATAGGGAATTGTTACATATAGGCTAGATATTCCATATGTAGGTCATATGTAGTAGTCTAGGTTAACATGCATGGACCATCAACCCCATAGAAAATTAATGTGGTATTAGCCCCTAAAATTAGTTTATAGGCCATGGTATAGGCCACGAGAACCATCGTCAATGTTACAAATATTGAAATGGTCACAATATCTCGCTTGTAAGGTAAAGTAATTATGTGTAGGGCCCTACACATGGACCATGAATCATATAATAAATTTATTAACCATGGACCATTATTTAGGTTATGAGAACCACTATTGGTTTACATAACCTATAAATATTAAACCATTGTTGGTTTATTGGTTTACTTAACCATGGACAAACCAACAACAACAATGACATCGATGATGGTGACAATGATGATCATGACAATCTCACATGTAGGCTAGAGATTCTTATGTGGTAATCTAGGTTAACATGCATGGACCATCAACCCCATCGAAAATTAATATGGCATTAGACCCTAAATTTAGTTCACATGCCATAGTCCATGCCACGAGAACCATCCTTTGTGTTACAAATATTGACATGGTCACCATAAATAATGCCACTAACTAGACACTCACCTAACACAACCAACCCATGTAAATGACTCATGGACTTGGCACACTTGATCCATGCAATGAATTCATGCACCTAGGAAGATTCAACCTCTAACCCCCTCACCTCGTACCTAACCTTAATATCTAGCCCCAAACCAAATAACATGATAACTTATAAACCACTTAACCACTAGTACCAACAAAATCAGAACCCCTTTCCCACTAACCCACTGATCCCTTAGTTGCCTCTCTTCTAATCCAAAAACTCCCCAAAGCCTACCACATTATGAAATTGTAGAAAATATCCCCTTAAGCCAGTGTCCCTCTAACCCTAACCCACTACCCCCTAACCTAATCACTAACATGCCTACTGCACCAAATCAACACACTAACACAATAAACTTTGACCTTGGGTTATTTATAACCAAGGTTTTATATCAAAGACTTTGACATCAAGGTTTGAATGATCACTGTATGGGATTTTATCAAACCAAAATTAGTGCAAAAATAAACACAAGAACTTAGACTATAAACAAAATATCCCTATATAAGGTGTGTATGATGACTCAAGTCCCTATGCATGGCCCATGAGTCTCAAAATAAATTTTTATTGCGCAAGAACCTACATTTTGGCCCTAGACCATAACATAGGCTCCTAGAACCATCCACGACATGAAAATACTAAAACAAATGACAATGTGTTACTCAAAATCTAAATATTCCTTGCCTATGGTCTATGTGGTGGTACAGAGAAGCGCCCATAGGTCACAAGACCTTGAGGCAACTACCAGTCATTATAAACTAGATTTTGATCTAACACCATGGACACCATGGATTAGGCTTCAAGAACCATCCATGATGTTGTAAATATTGAAATGGCCACCATACCCACTTGCAAGCTAAATATTCCTTGTGTAGGAATCATGTGGTGATTAGGGCCCTAGCCATAAAGGATAATGTTATGGCACACGAGTTTGTATTTTGACCATGGATCATGGAAAGTTGGAGTGTGAGAACAATCATTGATGTGAAAAACCTAGCATGACTACCTCAATTATAGAGGTCTAATGGGATATGGTGTTGAATGATGATGCACACCCTTCCTAACACTACAATAGCTTGTGTGCACTTAGCTCTAATGTTTTGATGAGATGCATTATTGAACCCATGTGGCACACCTAACCCACGTACCTAAATGACTTTCAGGGGGTTTTCAAAAAAAATCCTCGAAAATTTCAATTCGCATGACTTTTAGGGGGGGTTTCAATAAACCGCCTCCAAAAGTTCAATTCTCATTTCTTTTAAGGGGGGTTTCACAAAACCGCCTCCAAACATTCAACTATCATGACTTTTAAGGGGGGTTTTTAAACAACAGCCTCCAAATTTTTAATTTGCATGAATTTTAGGGGGGAGTTCAACAAACTACCTCCAAAAGTTCAATTCCCGTGACTTTTAAGGGGGGTTTCCAAATAATCGCCTTCAAAAGTTCAATTCTCATGTATTTTAGGGGGGGCTCCAACAAACTGCTTCCAAAAGCTCAATTCTCATGACTTTTAAGGGGGGTGCCAAAAAACTGCCTCCAAAAGTTCAATTCTCATGAGTTTTAAGGGGGGTTCCAAAAAAACAGCCTCCAAAGTTCAATTTCATGACTTTTAGTGGTGGTTTTGACAAACTGCCCCCACAAGTTATGATAATTGGGCTTTTAGGGGGGCATTTTAAACAACCGCCTCCAAAAGTTCAATTCTCATGACGTTTAGGGGGGGTTTTGACAAACCGCCCCCCAAAATTATGAGAATTGGGATTTTAGGAGGGGTTTTCCAAAAACCACCCCCAAAAGTTATGATAATTGGGATTTTAGGGGGGGGGGTTCAAAAAACCGCCCCCAAAAGTCAAATTTTAGGACTTTTGGGGGCGGATTTAAAAAAACGGCCCCCAAAAGTCCTAAAATGGGTTTTCCAAAAACCGCCCCCAAAAGTTATGAGAATTGGGATTTTAGGGGGGGGGTTCAAAAAACTGCCCCCAAAAGTCAAATTTTAGGACTTTTGGGGGTAGATTTTAAAAAATGGCCCCCAAAAGTCCAATTTTCATGACTTTTAGGGGTGGTTTTAAAAGACCGCCTCCAAAGGTCTGAAAAAACTTTTAGGGGGGGTTTTACCAAGACCCCTGCAAGCCAAAACCGCCCCTAAAGGGCTATTTTGTTGTAGTGTGAAGGTCATTGCAGAGGTTCTGAGGAAAGCCATAGCAGAAGAAAATATGCCAAGGCAGAAGGTATTAAGAGAATGATTCAAGAGGAGTATGACAGAATTAGTTGACATAGGATCAAAACTTATTCATTTAGATATGCTGCTATAGAAAGAAGACCGGAGGTATGGTTGGATAATGAAAAGGAATAAAGTGAGATGGCATTCACTACAGGTGAAGCTAAAGAAAAATATTTCTTCCAGATTGAAGGAAGAACTCAGGAAAACTGAGTCTGAGATGGAAGTTTCATATTGTGAACTTGAACATGGTCCTTTTCTTAGAGAAGATGTGAGTGAGGGTGATGAAGGAGAGATTGTAGATGGTTTTCTGAACTCTCTGATAAGTTCAAAATCACCTGAAGATAATATGGTTGAGGCTTCAGATGAGGAGCATTATGTTTTTAATGGTTTGTGTATGACTACATCTATTGAAGAAACTGAACAATCATCTTGGATTTTCATAGAAAATGGAGGAGAAACGATTTCCAAAACCATAACAAGAGAACATATTCATGTTGTAAAGAAAGATGAATTGGTAATGCACCTTGTATCTCAGACTATAGAAGAAATAGATGTTGGTGAAGAAATGAAGTTGCTGGAAGAGATGACCGAGTATATACTCAAGGAAAATGAAGATGGGAAGCCACTTGAAGAGGTGAAGGAAGAAAAAGAAATGTATTCTTACATCCCTAAAGGAGGACAAAGCTAGAATTTTGTTCTGAAGATAGAGGATGAGACAACATTGCCTCATAAAAACAGCCAAGGATAAAACCCTACACCATTGAATGAAGAGATTGCTGAGAGACAATTAGAGAAGACTATTGCTGCACAAAGTAAGGAATATTTGGCTCATGAAGATAACCAAAGGGGGAAACATTCTGATGAAAGAAATGGATGAGGTCTCAAGAAATTTTTGAAAGGTTCAGAACAATATGAAGAGCTAGTGCTACAAGCAATAGAGAGGACTAAAGGATTTATATTTTTAAATCTGATCTTTTGTGTGTGATTGCAGGAGACGTCGTTGATGAAAGTGTTGAAGTAAAGTATGACGTAGAGTACCTTTTTGATAAGGGAAATATTGACTTGTTGCAGCAGAAAAGACTCGTAGATGAGTTGCTATTTGAAGAAAGAAAACCATTGGAAGTTGTTATGGAGTAGGAGTATATGAAGAAGCCAATCAACAATGGCATAAAGAACTGTGAATTGCAACAGATAGTGGATAACAACAACAAAAAAATTCAGCCAAAGGAACAACAACAATTTCACAACAAGCAAGTGTACCGGCCAAAGGACAGACTAGACATTGAAATTGAAGAAATGAGGATGATGATGGTGAAAGTGTCTTAGAGAAGACATGAAGACAAAAATAATATTTACATCGACAAAGCAAAGAGACAAAGCAACAATAGAAGGCAAGTGACAGAGGAAGATTGCAAAATCAAGGCTATTGGAGCATTGCAACAGAAAGTATGGAAGCCAGGAGAGTTGCAGTCAGCAAGAAAAGAATAGGACAACCATGAAGCAACTAGAAAGATTCAACACAAAGTTTGGGATCCAGGCATACTAAATATTGAAGGTTATGACCAGGAGGTCATATTTCTTTCTTCTTGGGAAGTCTGATGCAGGAGCATCTTGTTCTTAATTAATGGTCTTTGATGCAATATTGTAAATAAGCCTATGTTTTATGTGCTTCTAGATAGGTGACGAGTCACTACGTGAGTGATGAGTCATTTAGGTGAGTCATTTAGTGAGATGTGTAACTATGTCCACATATGATGGCAGTATTCGATGAAGCTCAAAGGATCTCATGATCGATTCATAGGATAGGATTGAGAGTCTGTTATTTTTAGAATTATTTAGCAGGATGATAGAATATTTTTGAGGGTTTATTGGATCTAAACCAGAATTGGTTTTAGAGTCCTTCTGTGTATAAATGTGTAATCCCATGGGGCATAGGTAAGTGTGGCCAAACCAAGGTAAATTGGGCCTAATAGGATTAGAACGTAGGTTCTGAAGCATATGTGAATGTACAGGTTTCTTTGACTTAATAAAGAAGGGTAATTATGCATTCTATGTGTGTGTGTTGAATGATTGATGATCTTTGTTAATGACCGATAGATCTGTGTGTGTGAACAGCCCGAAATTAGGGATTTTTGATAGTTGAATGTTGCAGAAGATGATTTAACTGACCTATGTATGTGCATGCTTGAGAAAACGTTGTAATTTGTAGTATAACCCTTAAGTCATCGATCACTGAAAGGATCGATGCTCTGTGTTGAGTATGATTGTCATTGATGCTAAAAGTATTCATTAATGACAAAGGATATGATGATATGGAATATATGATGATGTGGAATGTTTGATGAGTGTGCAAATCCATCTGATGGGGTTCTAGTACCTTCATGATGTCAGTGTTACAAATTGACATCATTATATAAAGGTTTGACAGTTTGGTGAAACTCTGGAAATTGACTATGTATTGGAAAATTAGTCTAAGTTGCTCTAGGAAAATGCCCGCCATATCTCATAGGTTAATGATGAAAATTATCTAAGAGTGTAAATTTGTATCTTGTTGACTTGTGCATCTGATCATGGTCTCAGTTTTCTTTAAGAGTGTTTGAGGAGAAAGAGACAGGTCTGCCAAAACAAGGGTTCATGTTGTTTTACTGGTTGGGAACCCAGTTCAATAAAATGCATGCCCAGGTCAGAGGATGATGGTTCTGAAGGTGAAACTAGTTGTGATGAGCTCAGTTAGATGGATACTATTGTATGGTATCATAGTTTCAATGTTTTGGTGAAATAAAAATTCACCTTGAAAATTGAAGGATTTGTCCAAGTATAAACTCTTCTAGTAAAACTACCTAAGTAGCCTCAGGAAAATGCCTGCCACCTTCTGTATTTGATTGACTAATTAATTATGAGGATATAAGAATGTATATGGTTGGTTTTTTCATCTAAACACATGATTAGTTTTCCAAAACAAGCATTGAGGGTGAAGATATTGGCTTGCAAAAAATGCCCTCTGGCATGATTTACACTGTCCTAGTAAAATGTCCGCTAAGGAGAGAAGATGAGGTTGTAGAGGATGGAATTGACATGGATGGAATATGCATGATGTCCCCCATGCTGTGGATGCTTCATATTTCCAATATTTGTGAAAATAAAAATCACCTCATGTTGACTTAGGGTTTGATCAAATTGTCTAAGTGTTAAATCAGTGGTTTAAGAGGCCATTTGCAAATGCACGCCAGATGCTCTTTTGTGTCAATAAATTCAACAAATGATATGGATATTTTATTTGTTGAATTGTCCATCCATTCATGTTCTCATTTTTCCCTCTAGTGGTCACACGTGTGAGAAATGGACTTGCCAAGTTGATGAAAAATCATGTCTACACAATGTATGGATATGCCCGCAAGGGGCGTGGGATATGCCCTCAAGGGGCTTTAAATATGCCCGCACAAGGAATATATTAATATATTCCTGCACAACGAATTAATATATGCCCTCACAGGGGTTTATATATGCCCGCAAAGGCATTAAATGATATTCCCTCACAAAGCTTATATTAAGCCCGCAAAGAGGTATTTTAAGTATGGCGGGCAAGATGATTTGTGCATCTCCAAAAAAATACTTAGTGCATAATAAAGAGAAGAAGCTCGTGACTGCAATGAAAATATGAAAAATGCAGAGGTTAATATTTGAAGAGTTATGATTAATAAAAAGCCGTGATTGTAAAAATTAAATCAGAGTTAATTACTTTAGTGAAAGGACACGATTGTGAAAAGACATAAGTTTCCAGAATGAAGAGATGCGATTGAGAAGAGGGATGAGATACATGATGTTTCATCTGGATGTTAAAGATATATAAATAGATACTTGAATTGGAAGACATATGTCTCTGCAGACTATATCGAAGTAGCAGCAAGAAAAGACAGAGACCAGGAAAATGAAGAATAACCAGTGATAGAATTGAAGAAATAAGAAGATCTGGAAATCTGATAAAAACAAATAAGGGTGGTTGGGAGGTAAAAGGACAGGCTGCAATACTATAGGGGGTCGTAGCCTCCTTCCATTTGTTGCTGGTAAACAAGGTGTTGGTGCATCCTTCAGTCATTGTTGAAAAATTTGAGTGTTGGTGCATCCAACAAGTTGGTGCTTGTAAACTATTTGTAAATATAATTTTTCAGTAATAAAAAGTATTGGTGGTTTTACCAATTGGGATTCCACGATAATATTGTGTGTTCTGTCTTCATTGTTGATTCTTTTTTTAAGTGATAAAAATTTAAATAGATAGACTAATACTGATTCACCCCCCTCTTAGTATTACTTGATATTCTAACAATTGGTATCAGAGCGGGCTCTTCACTAAAATTTTAAAACACTTGAAGAGAATTATTTTTTATCACTATGGATCAACAAGTAAAAATGTTCTCCAAGGTTCCAATATTCATTGGAGAAGATTATGTGTTCTGGAGCATGAGGATGAGAAGCTATATACTGTATCTTGGATTAGATGTTTGTATGTCTATAGAAACATGGTACACATATCCCAAAACCCCTCCCACAAATCTTGAAGGAATAAAAAAATTCAAAAGAAATGCTAAAGTTGTTAATGCAATCTTGGATGGATTAGCCATAACAGTTTTTTACAAAGTGATGCATTGCAAAACATCGAAGGAGATCTGGGACAAATTGCAGACTATCTATGAAGGAGACACCAAGGTAAAAAGGGAAAGACTCCAGAATTTTAAAACCCAATTTGAAAGTCTAAAAATGAAGGAAGAAGAAAACATTTCAAAATACTTTGAGAGAATTGACGAAATTGTGAATGCAATTCAAGGGCTAGGAGAAGAATTGGAAGAAAAATAAATCGTTGAAAAAGTACTAAGATCACTTCCAATGATTTACAATCCTAAGATTTCCACACTAGAAGATAGAGAAAATCTTGACAAACTCACCATGGAAGAACTATACGGAATTCTCATAGCTTATGGAACGACGATTGGGCAGGAAATCTAAAACGAAGTTTCAATCATAAGACTTCGATGATGAAGAAGCACTTCTTGTTAAAAATCTTAAGAGAGGTACTGGAAGGTTCAAAGGGAAATTGCCCTTAAAATGTTTTAATTGTGGTGGAATTGGTCACTTTGCTTCCAAATGCCCTTATCCCAAACAAGAAGACGATGATGAGTGCCCTGAAAACTTCAAGAAGAACAAAAATATTTTTAAGAAAAACAAAAAGAAGTCCTTTTATTCCTTGGATGATAGCTGATGAAATGAGTCTAGTGAAGATATAGAAGCAGAAGTTCTATTCATGGGAATAGAAAATAAAATCTTTGAAGAAGAGGTAGAAGGTGTGGTAGATCTTGAAGTAGAACTTGTAAGTGTTGGTTGTGGAGCCAAATCTACTAGTCTCATAGATGATATTGTCTCAGCCGTGCACCCCAGAGGACTATACACTCATGCCCCAACCTTGGGGCTTTTTTCGCCAGATGTAAATTCGGGCCCATGGTTTTGGGTAACCTGTGGTATTTTTCCATTGTATTTCCCCTATAAAAGAAAGACATTGTAATACAGCTAGGGTTAATGATGTATTAGGTTTTATGCATTGTAAAGATCTCTGAGATCAAGAAGAGAGACTATGAGATAGTGAAGAGGAAGTGCAGCGGCTGTGTTGCAGGTTGTATCCCTTCACTTTATTGGACGGTATAATAATAAGGACTGGCAACTTCAATGTGGATGTAGCCCAAGTTGGGTGAACCACGATATATATGTGTCTCTCTTCTAATGTGTATGTGTGATTATATTTGCATTTCTGTTTATTATTATTGCTCTGCGATCCTATTTTTCTAACAATTAGTATCAGAGCCAAAGGTCTATTTGGCAGATAAACCCGCAGGAAGCTAGGGTTTCTGGTTCGAGTGGGAGCAATGGCGGAAGAAGGAAATTTTAAGGTCGAGAAGTTTAACGGTGAAAATTTCTAGTTATGGAAGATGCAAATGGAGGACTATTTGTACCAGAAGGATCTATTCCTGCCGTTGGGAGGAAGAACAAAGCAGCCGACGGGCATGAAGGACGAAGAATGGGAGGTTCTTGACAGAAAGGCTCTGGGAACAATACGGCTGAGCCTGGCTTTGTCGGTGGCTTTCAATATCTCAAAAGAAACGACAACGGAGGGTTTGATGAGTGCACTGGGTAAGCTATATGAAAAACCCTTGGCCTCCAACAAGGTATTTCTAATGAAGCATTTATTTAATATGAAGATGTCTGAATGTGGATCTATTACTGATCATTTAAATAAGTTTAATACGGTTACAAATCAACTAAGTTCTGTAAGTGTGAACTTTGATGATGAGGTTAGGGCTCTTCTAATCTTGTGTTCATTGCCAAAAAGCTGGAATAGCTTGGTCACGGCTGTAAGTAACTTTGTCTTTGGTTCAAACACCTTGAAATTTGATGATGTTATTGGTGTTATTCTTAGCGAGGAAATGCGAAGAAAAATCACAGGTGAGACATCATGTAATGCGTTGACCATGGAGAGCAGGAGAAGACAAAAGGAAAGAGGAAAGAGCCAAGGTAATCGTGACAAGTCTAAAACGTGTAGATCTAAGTCCAAATTGGGAAAAATAGAGTGCTGAAACTATGGAAAGAAAGGACATCTGAAGAAAGATTGCAGATCTCTAAAGAAGGAGATGCACAGAAGGAAACTACCCAGGAAGCAAATGTAGCAGGTGATGTGTTACAAGATGCTTTGATTCTTGCATTAGATAATACTAGTGATTATTGGGTAGTAGATTCAGGGGCTTCATGTCATGCTACACCCCATAGGAGATACTTTCATGATTATGTTCCAGGCGATTTTGGACATGTTTTATTGGGTGATGATGAGCCATGTAAAATTGTTGGAATGGGTAAGGTATGGATAAAAGTTAAGAATGGAACTGATTGGCTGTTAAAAGATGTTAGACATATTCGTGCTATGAAAAGAAATCTAATCTCAACACGACAGTTGGGAGATGGCGGCTGTCTATCTACGTTCAGAGAAAAGTGGTGGAAGATCAGTAAAGGATCAATGGTGATAGCAAAAGGTGATAGGGTAGGTACGTTGTATTTATGTCATCATAATATTGACTATTCTATCTCTTTAGCTTCCACAAAAACATATACAGCATTGTGGCATCATAGGCTTGGACACATGAGTGAGAAGGGGATGTAGATTCTCCACTCAAGGAAGTTGCTGCCAGATTTGAAGCAGGTAAGTTTGGAATTATGTGAGAACTGTGTTTATGGAAAACAGAAGAGAGTCATATTTCTTAGGGTTGGGAAACTGTTGTGGGGAAAATGCACCCATAGTTCAGGGGAGAAACTACCAACTTACGGTGATAAAGATAGACTTACAAGCATTCTACAAGTACAACAAATAAATGAAGAGATTAGGGTTTATAGATGTAGGAACCTCATTCAGAAGGTTGATCCTAGCTTTGCCTCCCTCGCTCTTCAATGCTTATCTAGTGTCACAATGCCCAGACCTGCAAAACAACTTGATACCTTTCTCAAACACATTTGACTACATATATAAGACTGATATCCATGACATAACAAGACATCAAACTATAATTAAACATTAATCAAATCATAGACACATTAATAGGTCATATTTGGAAAGAGAAGAACGTCTGATCTTTATTAATTAATGAAAGCAAGTACATACAATTATACCTTCTTTCAAGCTTGGCACTTCACGAAACCTAGATTCAAGGTCTCCTGCTTCTGTTCTCTAAGGATTCCAGCCTCTAATCAACTGTGCTAGGTTTTACCAAAACTGAAGCACAAGAGAGGGGGATAAGGGTCTCCATTCCTCCAGCATAACTTTGTAATTGGGATTCATCCCCTCACATGGCCCTTCTACCCTCCTTATATAGTCAGTGAAGGATAGGAAAAGAAGTTATAACCGAGTAGGAGGTTCCCCAACCAACTTAACTTCCCAAAATTTTGAGATTTTGACCAAAACAGGGGTGTACACTACTCTACAATAGACAAAGTAGCGTACATATGGAGTTGAGCGCTACTATTTCAACAGTGGAGTCGCGCTTAGAAGGGTTTGAGCGCTACTATTGTACACTAGAGTAGGGTACACACGCTACTGTCATGCCTGTGTACCAGCGCTCATGTTAAAAAATGGCCAAAAATAGGCTTTTCTGCTCATTTTCAGGAGATGGTTTGGTCTGGAAAAATGTTCCTAAGGGTCATATACATCAAATGGGTCAAGAATGAGGTAATTTCAACCATTTTTAGTGTCCCAAATGACTCCTCCATCCACAAATTTCTTGTTGTGTGACTGAACTTGATCTCAAGAAGTGTCGTCATGCGACCAAGGGAAACAAGTGTCGTCATTTCGCTATAACAAATGCCCCCTAATGTATGAGGTCAGAGGGAGTGCGGGAAATGATGGCCGAAATACATTATAAATAACAAAGAGTTGAAACATGGAGGAATAGAGAAAGCAAGAATCATAGGCTCAAATGAAGTACCTGAAAGCAAAGGCAATGTCAGACAAACTCATCCCTGGGGTAACTGTCCATGTTCAAATGGTGGAACATGACCTCCAAGAGGATACAATAATGATCCAAAAACTGATGCATATATCATCGCCACTAGAATAAAAGTGTGGATCCATGAGGAACATAAGTGTAAACATAGCCACATAAATACAAGGTGGATCTATGTCAAAACTGGAGAACATGGCCATAGAGAACAAGCTGGATCTATGTCTCATCAAGACCCAAAAAGAGTGTGGCTCAATCTTGTACAACTTCGGCGATAACATAAATGAGGTGATGCTATCGAGGATCCCAAGGTCTTCATCCAAAAACAACCCAAGGTACAAACCTATCTATGCGAATAAATGAGTTGTTGTCGAACATGGGAGGTATTGTTTGATTACTGGTCATTGATGTATACCATTAACAAACGCGAGGGTGTCAACCAATAATGAAAATGGAACCCAAGGTACCTAGTACATTCAAGCAAGTACGAATAAGTGGTCTTTCTGTTGAACACTTGAATAATCCATCGGATAGGAGACATTGATGTATTCCCATCTATCCAATAGCGAGGAAAACTGCCACTAATGACTGCAATCCCCAAGGTACTAACCGAAACTCTAAACTTCATTCCCAGAGTAAAATGAGTTGAAGTCGATGGGAAGAAGTCCGTTGGAAGGGAGGCCTTAATGCATCCTCCATCATCCAACATGAGGGACACTCAACAGGTATGAGCTGATTTGGAGTAGGACTAAACACATGATGAAACATACTAACACCAAGGAATGGCCGACACATGAGGTCAAGGCAATTGCAGAATGGCCGACATAGGTTATATCCTTGAACAGTGAGCACGACACAAGAGTGACTTAGGTAGCTTTGAAAACAAAGATACCACGATGCAAATATGCAATGTAGGAGACATTAACAGATTCTCCATATGATTGGAATACTAACCAAACGGAGGAGTAAGAACTCTGAGATCAAGTTTACCCTAAGGCTAACACTAGAACCCAACTTGTTTGATAGACTCAAAACAGGTGCTTTGTTCAAGGAAATAGTTGACTTGCTGCCATCATATTGAAATATATTTTAACATTCTTCCCTTCCCCTTCCTTTTTCATTTTTTAACGAGCTTGAAAAAGAACTAAAGCATGCTCAACGGTATTTTCATATTTAAGGAGTCTGAAAAACCTAGAAGAAAACTCCATACACCTATCTGTGGATTTTATATCGAGCCCGGATTGGTCTGTGCTCGGCGGTGTTTTCTTGCTTATAGAGTTGAAAAACTTAAACAGTCCTCTATACACCTATCCGTGGATTTTATATCGAGCTAGGATTGGTATGTGCTTGCTTGGTGTTTTCACATTTCGAGAGTCTGAAAACCCTAAAGATGACTCCAAAGGTCCTTTTTCGTAAAGTTAGTCTCCTTCCCCGAAAAAGTGTAAAATGATGGAAGAAGAACTCTTCTAGAGCATATAAGAGTATACCTAGAGTATACATTTTCCGTAAATTATCCACCAAGGCCCGGAAAATGGGTAATTCTATACCTGAGTGGATGTCGGTTCAGTTATTTTAACGAGCCCGAAAAGATAACTATGCTCGGCAAACTTTTCCTATTTAAGGAGTCTGAAAAGGGCTTAAAAGAACTCCATAGGGATCTTTTCCGTAAAGGTTTAACGAGTCCGAAAAAGTAAACTCATGACCTCCTTAATGTTTTTAATGAGCTCAAAGGAGATACAAAAAATGCTCACAACTTCCTTGTTGTTTTTAATAAACTCGAAGTGAAGATGAAAGAAATGCTCATAGCCTCCTTACTATTTTTAATGAGCTCGAAGGAAAGGTGGAAGAAATTCTCGTAACCTACTTACTGTTTTTAACGAGCTTTAAGTAAAAGAAGAATGCTCGAAATGGGAGGAGACGAGTGTCAGGTACATGCGAAACTAGCTCCAAGCGCATGGAACAAAGGTATACCTAATGCAAGGAACATGAGCAAGATAAGGACACTCAGGGTGTGTCTCCTCCAGGTAAAAGGTGTCAAATTGCAAAGGCAAAATGATACAGGGCTTAACGGAAATGAGATCAAAGATGGAGGCTTATATAACGAGCTAAAAGCGTGGAAGCCGGCTTCAGGCTCATTAGCGCAAGCGAGATCATAATAGATGCACATACAACTTGAACATAAAGATGGGAGCCTTATCAAGGATGGCCAGAAATAGATGAGGAAGAAAGATATGAGGCTTCTTCTCAAAGTCATGGTAAATCTAAAAAGGCTCCCAAGCCTATGAGAAAAACTCAGCATGGGCACCAAAATGGCATAAGGGTGCTGACTAGGGTGACCCATGTTAGGCAGGCTCTGCTGTCGGACTTGTGCACGATGCATAAAGAGATGGCTAACACACCAATATCCAACAGGTTTGACCCTATGGAGAATTCAGATGGCAAAAGGTTCAAATGCAACATAACAGGAGGGAAGCCTAAACCTATATGCAAGGTTCTAAATATACTTGACATTGTCGCACAAGGTGTCGAAAATGACCAGTAAACAAGTATACATCCAGCTAAGAATCCTGTCTCCAAGAAACATTAGTACCAGGATCATATCTAAAACATATGTAAGGAAAGACCCGATACAAGTCACTATGGTAGAAATACTTTCAACTTCATTATCATCAACAACAGGCATAAACAAGGCAGAGTTTTCAAATGAAGACTCTATGGTACCCAAGCCCGAGGACTTACAATCAACAAGATCAACTTCAGGATGAAGATCAAAGTTGAAGGACATGATGGAATCTACAGAAACAAATTCATCATCACAGGAGTTGAAAATTCTAGAAATAGAATCAAACTCAGTGGGAACACCGATTTGCGGATCTATAGGAGAGTCCAAAGACTCAACAGTAGGAAGATCAGACTTTAAGATCAAACCAGGGCTGGACATGACTGTGACTGGATCAACATCCAAATGAATGGTAGACTGTACTATAGACTCTACGAAAACTTCATCGAAAGGAAGCATATCATCCCATATAGAATACATATATAAACATTCATATGGAGGTGTCACTTGGTCAAAAGCTGGGACCAAGTCCCAAAAAGGTAAGCATGAACTCAGATACTTCTTCTCAGTAGCAGTTGAACTCAAGGAACAATATGCCACATAATTCCCATGTGACATAGTAGTGCCTAATGACGAGGGATTTGACTGGTAAACAGTTGGGTAATAAGGAGGATCAACGAATGCAAGCTGGTCGATAGTGACGATGATTTCGTTATGAGGGAAATGCATCACACGAAAGAGCGTAGACACCACAGCATGCATAGCATAAACGTAATCACGCCCGAGGATCATATCAAAATCCATAGGGTCCTTTAAAACCATAAAATCAACTAAGACTGTTTTTCCACCCAAAGTAACAAGTGCCTGATGGAGGAATCTGATCGGTTCACTAGGTCTTCTATCAAAGGTCAATGGCCAATTAGCAGCTGGAATAACATTAGGGAAACCCAAATTTCTCCAAGCATAAGTGGATAAGATACTAACAAAAGCACCTTCATCAACAATGCGTCAATCAACCGTATGGTTCCCGATATCAACCTTTATCTGGAAAGGTGTTGAAGAAGGAAGACGAGGCTCAGCTATACTATTCCAATCAAAGGAAACAATCCTAGGGCTTGGTAGGGATTCACATGGCACAGATGAAGTGCCCCCTTTTTTAGGAACATCCAAACTGGTAATGCAGAAGACTTCAGCAGTAGGTGCATCAATCTCCGAAGGACTGATGGGGTCGGTCGAAGATTGCATCGATTCGATCACTTCACTCTCCGAAGGAAGAGTGGAGTCGACCAAAGATTGCATTGGTTCAACCACTTTATCAACCAAAGGTTGATCTGACTGCGAGGAATCTATAGACAACTCAGGAACAGAGGTTCCTTCAGACATGGACCACACTCTTCATGCCTCTGGAATGGCAGGGCATCGATGAGTAAGGTGATCTCCCTTACAAAGTTTACAAGGGAACTTTGGTTTCTGTCCTATAGGTTTAGACTCCTTTATGACGTCAGTACTCTCGGCATGACTAGCATTGGCTGACAGCTTGCCCCCAGCATGACTCACATAGGCTGGTTGCTCAGAAGCATCAGATTTTTGAACTAAGGACCACACTTTTTGCACTTCTGGAAGTACAGGGCACAAGTAAGTAAGGTGATCTCCCTCGCAAAACTTACAAGGGAACTTAAGCTTCTGTTTGTTTGGTTTGTCGACAATGTCAACTCCCTCAGCATGACTTGCAGTGGCTGATCTGGTGTATCCAGTATAACTCACAGGAACTGGTGACTTGTCATTAATATGACTAGTAGTGATCAATGACGTGTCCTCAACATGACTGACAGTGGTTGAAGACAAACTTTCAATATGATTTTCAGTGACTAAAAGTTTTCTCCCAGCATGACCTCCAGAGGCTGGGTAGGTGCCCCCTACATGATTTGCAGAGGCCAAGTGCTTCCCCCCAGCATGACTTACAAAGGCTGGGTTACTGCCCCCTTGTTTTGGCATCTTCTTCCCATTCTTCTTCCGTCTATTCCTTTTAGACTACTGGTTACTAGTATTGCTACTTTCGCCACATGAGGTAGAAGGAGGAGGAGAAGATGTTACTGGCAAGGGAGGCATAGGGTTCTGATACTCTTGATTTGAGGTGCTCACAAAAGAAGCGTCAGGAGCATGCAAGGCATTTAGAGTGGAAAACAACCAAACTGACAGCCCAATAGTGAATCCAGGAAGATTCAGAGTAGCCATTAATGGAGCACCAATGTTTCCAATGAATGGAAAAACAAAAGGATCCCTCGAAATAGGGGTGCCTTGATTGGCACTCGCTGGAATGCTAGACATAGTTTCCTGCTCAAATGAACAAGAAGTTCTCTAAGGAAAACTAAAACAAGTAGCACAAAGAGCACAACACTAAAAAAGGTCCTAGGTAAATCAAACTAGGAAAACAGATGCCTTCCGGAGAAGAGTCTGGGATGATGAGGGCCCAGAACAAATCAACGAAGGATGAAGAACAGTTACCTGGGGTCCACAATACAATGACTAAGGGTGCAAGCGCTAGAATCACCCAACCGCCCTCCCAAAGACCTGCAAGGGATTTCCTCCCATGTCTGTCCTAGGTACAACAGATATACCCTCCGCTGTCACCTGTGTATGAACCTATGGTTAGATACTAAGGATACCACAACACCGAAAACTCCTAGGGGAACAGTCGTTGGTTGAATCAGAAGGCGTGGGCAGGGTAACTGAGCCCGAAACTCAAAAGAGTCCCCAAACGCTTTCCAATCCTGGTATATGCTCGAAACAGAAAGTAGGAGGAGTATTCCCAACAATCTGATCTCACAAGACCTACTGCATAGATCCCAAGAAAGCTTTGAATGAAGTGGGTTTACCTGTGATAGTCGAACTATGATTTCTGCGTAATGTGTGATATTAGGTGGTTTAAGGTGTTTTAAACTCAAGATCCTAACCAAGACTAGTTGGTGTAGTGCAACCTAGAAAAGAAAATATTGCTAGTACATTTTATTAGAGTTCATTTTAAAGGTTACTTGCTTACTCAAAAAGGTAGTGGGTGTGTGAAAGTGGTTATAATAGAGATAGAGTACTGAAAATGAAATATTTACCACCAAACAAATCTTTTTCTTTTCAATGCAAGTCTTAAAATTCTGATCTAGAATGCATGTGCAAATGCAATTTTTAATCTTTCGAATGCAAAAAAGGTAAAAATAAAGTCTAAATGTACAAAATTAAACTCAAAACCTAAGAATGCAGCTACTCAAACCAATAAGCAAAAGAAAACTTGTTCTTTTTGATGCAAAGCACTCTAAAATATTTTAAGCCACTTGCAAGGTACTCTATTCAGAAAATGAATCAAAATTCTTTATGCTTTCTGTTATCCCTAAAGTTGAACCTAGACTACGGGATTCAAGCTTAGGGAAATCTTTGTTCAAAAATGTATAAATCCAATGAAATCAAACTAAAAACACAAACTGGTATCAAACTAGGGCTAATGGAACTCCACGGGACTATAAGGAATTAAGCTAGTATAACTGTTTGTACAGATTACACAATTCTGGTATGAAATCAAAAGCTTTGAAAAACATAACACAATTCACAATAAGCAAAGCTGGTATATGTCACAGATTGGTAAATACAAGTATTTATAAGAAGATTAAAGCATTAAAGTGATAGGCTGGTAAATCAATGAGGGCTGCAAGACAAACTGTAGAAACCATATAACACAAAATACAATACAGCATTCAATAGTAAGGATTCTATGATCTTGAAAACATGAAGTGAAACTGTTATTGTGTATAAACATATAAGGATAATTGTTTCTCTCGATAAGAATTATAGTAATGGAATATGAATGACCATATACTTAACAGAATTACCAGAAAAACAATTCATAAAATACAGAAACAAATCATCATCATACTTCATTCATAAACAGAACCTATTTGAAGCTGCAAAATGTTCATGCTACACAGATGTGCTTACAATTGATCATGCATGACTCCCAAAAATGCCAACCTCCAATCCCCTGCGTTCTCCTGAAAGGAAGAACTCTCTGCTCTCGAACCCTTAGCTGGGACCTCTGCCCTTTTACATTGAACAATTCTAGAATTTATAGCCATTACATCAACTTACTATTTCTAAATTAATTACAACTCCTTACAAGACATTCGAAGCTATTTGGTCCTCTGCATCTTCGATGAGATCTGCCACCTGTAAGGTTAGTTGTTGAAATGTTGATTTGATGCCTGGAAATCTGGAACCAACAGTCATCAAATATAATAATAATTCTTTGTTTTTAGGTGTCTGCCATCTGGAAATCTGATCCTTCTTCTGCGTTGGCTTCCTCATCGTTTTCACCCATCTGTGATTTCCTGGAAACTATGTGCTATTATATGTGTGTATGTCTCGTAGCATGTTTATGCTTTCTTCTACAATAATTTTATTCCTCGACCATAGAGCTATCAGGGCAGCTACGACTCTTCAGTATTTCCAACATTCTCATTTGATGATTTTGTAGCATTTCGGATATAAGTAAGAGGTCGTGGCAACTGTGCAGCGGCTAGACCAGCAGGATTTCCACCAAATGCAGGAACAGAGTTAAGTGCCGATGGAGGTTCATTAAGAGCAGAAGCTGAATTATCAGAGGTTCCACCTGATGACGTATCTCGCCTCCATTGTAGACTGCGAGAACCAAAAGGCCTTGGCATGTAGCTATGCCTCTTCCATATACAGCTCGTGTTGGACGCCAGGCACTAAATGCAATGTTGTTGGAAATATGATAAATCCTGCAAAATCGAGCCTTCCACAACTTTCAATAAGATCCATCTTTAGATAATACATTAATATGTGAAAGTTCTAGATGCAATGGCATTATCAAAGACAGCAATAGAACACTGATATATTTCCCAAGCTCACTACAAAGATGGGCATCAACTAAGTGTACTGCTGCAAGACTATTAATCCATCTTTCTGGTCATTTCAAGAATGATATTTTTGGCATTTGAATGAAGAGTGAAGAGCTCAGCCTGCCAGAGAAAGTAATGATTTTTTGTAAGAGGTTCCAGCTTAGGCTGTAACCAGTCTATGTTCTTCTCCATTGCTTCCCTTCGACATTTGAAACCCCCTGAGCCTCTTCAAGCCTCTGTTAGTAATGTAGATTTAAGATGCCTTCACCTTATACGGCCCCTAGTCAATGAACCCCTGCATGAAAATGCTTGTCACCAATGGAGATAGACAATAGACCAACAGGCCTGTGAATACTGCTTCTTCCATTAACCAGTAGAATGATAATATGCTGCCAGTTTGGATAAATGCTGCCATCTGTAAGAATTCACCATATAACATACACTTTCTTGCACATACATGGGCTCATGGCTTATAAATGAAGTTTTGGATGATTTTAGGAAATAAAAGGAACCCTAAAGACAATCAATCAATCATAAAATATAAAACAAAGCAAAATTAAAACAATAAAAACGAACCATAATAAAAAATTTAAAAATAAACAGGAGAAACAACCCTAGAGATAACATCTGGCTCCGTCTAGGGATGGCATGCTCCCTGTGAGCTGCCAAGAACAAGTAGACCTGTGCCTTGTTTCCATTGGGCTAGAGTCTTCATCACAAATCTCTACTACTTAACAAACCACTGATTGAATCTTTAAAGTGCTCTGCAAATTGACTTATTCTCTCACAACAATCTGGCCACACTGTACAAATGTAAGGAAATGCTTGAAACATCAAGATTATTTATTCACAGCTGCTATACTAATCAAAACTACTTTCTTTTGATCAAATAAAATCATGCTTCCAGTGAAGCCATACAAGTATCTGAATACTTAATGAAAGTCTTGATCTGTGCATTATCAAAATGAAAACAGGAGCAACAATCATCATCTGTCTGCAATTTTGATTGTCAGATTTATCATACAATGTATACTGAAACCTCGAATTGATAAATTCCTTGATGTAGTTAGCTACCGGTTCATGCCATTTTCTCAACTTTGAATTATCAAACTCGTCCTTATTCTCAATCCTGATATTGAAAGACAGCTGAAAAGGGCTTTGAAATGACAAATCCTGTATTTTGACCTCTAAAGCTTCAATCTCTTTCTCAATATGTGCAGCAAATTCTTTTAAAAATATGACTTTAAATTCTGAGTTCGACATTAGATAAGAAGACAAAATGGAAGAAAAATTTTCATCAATGCTCATATCACTCCATTCCTTGAAATTTTTAATGGAAAGAAAATCTTCCCTAAACTCTATCTTCTCCATCCATGTCTTTAGAAATATAATCCACAAATCTATTGATGATCTAATTGACCCCACTGGAAAATCTTCTGATCTGGAAATGGTGCATAAAGGGGACGGAATATGAAAATTCATTTCAGAAGAAAGGAAAAGACAACCTCCCTTTGTCAAAAACAATCTGACATTTGAACTGCTCAAAGACTCCATATAATCAACAAATGGATCAATGAAGTTATAAGGAAATACCTCTTGCTGAAGATCAAAATATCTCTGTATACCCTTTTCCTCATAATGGCTGCCACTTTCAGCTACCTGCAAATTGGATTGCAAATATGGCTGCTCAATGTTTTCTACAGATTCAGGATGGTTGATTTCTACACAATGCTGTTCCTCACCAAAATTTGATTCATAATTATCATACACCTATTAGCTGCCCCTCAAATTAACAAAAGGTGATGTAGGGATCTGTTCTTTTTCATCTGAATACTCATCATAGATTGGGATATGTTCAGGGTGAATCAATTGATGCTGATTCAAATCTAGAACTTTAATGTCTTCTGCTGGAGGTTCCACCGATATGTTAATGTCTTCATCTGGAAGTTCCAAATCTAGAATTTTAATGTCTTCACCATACAATGGAGCATTCTGATCAATTTCTGAAGATTTTTGTTCTATGATGCTCTCATCAATTTTAATATCAGAATTTTGAAAAATTTCTTGTTGTAAAACAGAATTAGGGGTAGATAATGGATCTTCTTCCTCCTTTATATCATAACCATCGACTTCATCCTGACTACTAGAAAAATCTGCTTCTAAACTCTGCATATATAATGCATATCCCCTACAACAATCCTCAAAAATGCACTCATCAGGGTATATCCTCTTAAAATATGAATTAAAGGCATCATGAAAGTCTTTCAAAGAGGAAATACTGGAAGGAGGAAGAGTTTTGTACCATTGTCTCGCACGACCATCTAACAAATACCTAAACATTTTCATCAACACATCTTCATGATGTATATTCAGCTGATCCATGTATTGATGAAATTTAATTACATGATGTGCCGGATTGTCCTCTTCCTTTTCTAGGAATCGCGGAAGAAAATCTCCCCATTCATCAATGGTAGGTACTGTATTTGGAAAGCCAGGAATATCTGAAAAATTGAACGGAGCGAATCTCCATGCCAACATAGTTTCAAAACGTGTTGACATCTTGTAAAATTGTCTCTGGATTCTTTGAACATGGAGTCGCCCTGTGAATAAATCTGTAGTCTAACCAACACCCTGCTCATGTTCACCATCAAGAGCTGGATCTGATCTTTGTCATTCTTTCCTGGGGAATATTATCTTCACTCCTCCGTCCCCGGCAACGGCTCCAGAAGATGTTATCCCTAAAGTTGAACCTAGACTACGGGATTCAAGCTTAAGGAAATCTTTGTTCAAAAATGTATAAATCCAATGAAATCAAACTAAAAACACAAACTGGTATCAAACTAGGGCTAATGGAACTCCACGGGACTATAAGGAATTAAGCTAGTATAACTGTTTGTACATATTAAACAATTCTGGTATGAAATCAAAAGCTTTGAAAAACATCACACAATTCACAATAAGCAAAGCTGGTATATGTCACAAATTGGTAAATACAAGTATTTATAAGAATATTAAAGCATTAAAGTGATAGGATGGTAAATCAATGAGGGCTGCAAGACAAACTGTAGAAACCATATAACACAAAATACAATACAACATTCAATAGTAAGGATTCTATGATCCTAAAAACATGAAGTGAAACTGTTACTATGTATAAACATATAAGGATAATTGTTTCTCTCGATAAGAATTATAGTAATGGAATATGAATGACCATATACTTAACAGAATTACCAAAAAAACAATTCATAAAATACAAAAACAAATCATCATCATACTTCATTCATAAACAGAACCTGTTTGAAGCTGCAAAATGTTCATGCTACACAGATGTGCTTACAATTGATCATGCATGACTCCCAAAACTGCCAACCTCCAATCCCCTGCATTCTCCTGAAAGGAAGAACTCTCTGCTCTCGAACCCTTAGTTGGGACCTCTGCCCTTTTACATTGAACAATTCTAGAATTTATAGCCATTACATCAACTTACTATTGCTAAATTAATTACAACTCGTTACAAGACATTCAAAGCTATTTGGTCCCCTGCATCTTCGATGAGATCTGCCACCTGTAAGGTTAGTTGTTGAAATGCTGATTCGATGCCTGGAAATATGGAAACCAACAGTCATCAAATATAATAATAATTCTTTGTTTTTAGGTGTCTGCCATCTAGAAATCTGATCCTTCTTCTGCGCTGGCTTCCTCATCGTTTTCACCCATATGTGATTTCCTGGAAACTATATGCTATTATATGTGCGTATGTCTTATAGCATGTTTATGCTTTCTTCTACAATAATTTTATTCCTCGACCATAGAGCTATCAGGGCAGCTACGACTCTTCAGTCTTTCCAACATTCTCATTTGATGATTTTGTAGCATTTCGGATATAAGTAAGAGGTCGTGGCAACTGTGCAGTGGCTAGACCAGCAAGATTTCCACCAAATGCAGGAACAGAGTTAAGTGCCGATGGAGGTTCATTAAGAGCAGAAGCTGAATTATCAGAGGTTCCACCTGATGACGTATCTTGCCTCCATTGTAGACTGCGAGAACCAAAAGTCCTCGGCATGTAGCTATGCCTCTTCCATATACAGCTCGTGTTGGACGCCAGGCACTAAATGCAATGTTGTTGGAAATATGATAAATCCTGCAAAATCAAGCCTTCCACAACTTTCAATAAGATCCATCTTTAGATAATACATTAATATGTGAAAGTTCTAGATGCAATGGCATTATCAAAGACAGCAATAGAACACTGATATATTTCCCAAGCTCACTACAAAGATGGGCATCAACTAAGTGTACTGCTGCAAGACTGTTAATCCATCTTTCTGGTCATTTCAAGAATGATATTTTTGGCATTTGAATGAAGAGTGAAGAGCTCAGCCTACCATAGAAAGTAATGATCTTTTGTAAGAGGTTCCAGCTTAGACTGTAACGAGTCTATGTTCTTCTCCATTGCTTCCCTTCGACATTTGAAACCCCTTGAGCCTCTTCAAGCCTCGGTTAGTAATGCAGATTTAAGATTCCTTCGCCTTATACAGCCCCTAGTCACTGAAACCCTGTATGAAAATGCTCGTCACCAATGGAGATAGACAATAGACCAACAGGCCTGCGAATACCGCTTCTTCCATTAACCAGTAGAATGATAATATGCTGCCAGTTTGGATAAACGCTACCATCTGTAAGAATTCACCATATAACATACACTTTCTTGCACATACATGGGCTCATGGCTTATAAATGAAGTTTTGGATGATTTTAGGAAATAAAAGGAACCCTAAAGACAATCAATCAATCATAAAATATAAAACAAAGCAAAATTAAAACAATAAAAACGAACCATAATAAAAAATTTAAAAATAAACAGGAGAAACAACCCTAGAGATAACACTTTCAAAGGTAAGAAACGAAACTGAAACTAACCTATTATCAAAGCAAAGCAAAGAAACTTTCAGGTTCTCTTTATGAAACAGTAAAAGCTACCAAATATTACTTTCAAATTCTTATTGATATAAGCATGCCAACCATTGGGAAAAGAGTACAAAAACTACTTTTAGACCCAAAGGAAGAAAATGACCTACGAAGAAGTATGGTTTGGTAAATTCAGGTCTGCACATAAACAATGCAAACAAGGGCTTGAACAACAGCTAAAACACTTGAGCTTTCACTACAAAAGAAAAACTAAAAGCATAAGGGAGGATAAGAAACCAACCTAAAAGAGAAATTTCACTCAAATAGATACAAACGGGGTCAAAAAGACTCAAGAGGTTTCAAATCCAGTGGAAATGGGGCAAGCAAGTTCAGTTAGACTCAAATTAGGGTACAAAAACACCAAATGGGTCCACAACCCCCCCCAACTTGGGTCAACAAGCCCCAAAACTTTCCAAACAAGCCCAAATTGATCAAAAGAGGTTCAAATCATGAATGTAGGATCAGTACAAGGATGGAAGACCACTTATAGGGGTTTAACACAGACCTAGGGTCATCAGGGACCATAAAAATGCAACCAAAACCCCCAGATTTGGGTCCACAACCCAAAAAAACTCAAAAATTTAAACCCATATTTTGAGTGCTACTGTGTATGACGGAGACTAGAACCCAGGGCGCTACTGTACTACACAAAAATAGCATACAAGTTGAAAAAATTGAAAAAATGGGGTTAAAACCCCCCACACTTGGGTCCACAAGGGTTTGTAAGGGCCGGGAAGGGTCTGTAAAAACCCAGTAGGGTCAAACAGAGCCTACTAACTGATTCTAATCAAGAAATTGAACAAATACCTTCAAACAAAACTAAATAAATGACCTTGGATACCCCTAAGCAGTTAGGCTTTCCCCAGCGGAGTCGTCATTCTGTTGTGGGGAAAATGCACCTATAGTTCAGGGGAGAAACTACAACCTTATGGTGATAAAGATAGACTTACAAGCATTATGCAAGTACAACAAATAAATGAAGAGATTAGGGTTTAGAGATGTAGGCACCTCATTCAGAAGGTTGATCCTAGCTTTGCCTCCCTTGCTCTTCAATGCTTATCCAGTGTCACAATGCCCAGACCTGCAAAACAACTTGATACCTTTCTCAAACACATTTGACTACATATATAAGACTGATATCCATGACATAACAAGACATCAAACTATAATTAAACATTAATCAAATCAGAGAAACATTAATATGTCATATTTGGAAAGAGAAGAACATCTGATCCTTATGAATGAATGAAAGCAAGTACATACAGTTATACCTTCTTTCAAGCTTGGCACTTCACGAAACCTAGATTCAAGGTCTCCTGCTTCTGTTCTCTAAGGATTCTAGCCTCTAATCAACTGTGCTAGGGTTTACCAAAACCGAAGCACAAGAGAGGGGGATAAGGGTCTCCATTCCTCCAGCATAACTTTGTAATTGGGCTTTGTCCCCTCACATGGCCCTTCTACCCTCCTTATATAATCAGTGAAGGATAAGAAAAGAAGTTATAACCGAGTAGGAGGTTCCCCAACCAACTTAACTTCCCAAAATTTCGAGATTTTGACCAAAACAGAGGTGTACGCTACTCTACAATAGACAAAGTAGCGTACATATGGATTTGAGCGTTACTATTTCAACAGTGGAGTCGTGCTCAGAAGGGTTTGAGCGCTACTATTGTACACTAGAGTAGGGTACACACGCTACTGTCATGCCTGTGTACCAACGCTCATGTTAAAAAATGGCCAAAAATAGGCTTTTCTGCTCATTTTCAGGAGATGGTTTGGTCTAGAAAAATGTTCCTAAGGGTCATATACATCAAATGGGTCAAGAATGAGGTAATTTCAACCATTTTTAGTGTCCCAAATGACTCCTCCATCCACAAATGTCCTGTTGTGTGACTGAACTTGATCTCAAAAAGTGTCGTCACGGATAGAGAGGTGTCATTTCAAGCTATAACATAAACAAAGGAAGAATGAAAAGTTAGAGCTAGTGCATACAGATGTATGGGGACCGGCTCAGGTACAATATCTTGGTGGCTCTCATTATTATATTACATTTATTGATGATGCAACTAGGAAAACTTGGGTTTATTGCATTAGACAGAAATCTGATGTGTTTGCTACTTTTAAGAAGTGGAAAGCTTTGGTTGAGAATGAGACAGGAAAAAGGTTGAAGTGTCTCAGATATGATAATGGAGGTGAGTACCGCGGCAAGGAGTTTGATAGCTACTGTTCATACCATGGGATTCGTAGAGAGAAGACAGTCCTAGGAACACCACAAGAAAATGGTGTGTCAGAAAGGATGAACAGAATGATCATGGAGCGTGCAAGGTGTATGAGACTGCATGTAGGGTTTCCCTTACAGTTTTGGGTGGATGCTGTAAATACTATTGTTTATTTAATAAACAGAGGACCTTCAAGTGCTTTGGATGGTGGTATTCCAGAGGAGGAATGGACAGATAAAAAGGTAAACTACTAATTTATGAGAATGTTTGGTTGTGAAGCATTTGTCCATATTGATAAAGAAAATAGAACAAAGCTTGAAGCTAAATCCAATAAATTTACCTTTATTGGATATGGGGTTGATGATTTTGGTTATCGTTTATGGGATTATGAAAATCACAAAATCATTAGAAGTAGAGATGTCATATTTAATGAAAAGGTCATGTATAAATATCAATTGCAGGGAAAGAAACAGGAAAATAAAACCACAGAGTACAAAGTACTTGATGAAATTCAAGAAAATGAAGTTCCAAAGGTGCCAGAAAATCAAGAACAACAACAAGTACCTAAAACTCCTGCAACTGCAAGAAGATCTACCAGGTTAAGTAGGCTTCCTGAACGATACTCTCCTTCAATGTATTACTTGTTGATGACTAATGTTGGTGAACCAGAATGTCATGAAGAAGCAATGCAGGTGGAAACTAGAAAGAAGTGGGAGCAAGGCATGAATGCAGAGATGGACTCAATGGTAGGAAACCAGACTTGGGATCTGGTTCACTTGCCTGCTGGTAAAAGAGCATTGCAGAACAAATGTATTTACAGATTGAAGGAAGAAGAAGGAGGTAAGAAGCGGTACAAGGCTAGACTTGTTGTAAAGGGGTTTGCATAGAAGAAAGGTATAGATTTTGATGAAATATTTTCTCCTATTGTTAAGATGACTTCAATTAGGACTATTTTAAGTCTAGTGGCGATAGAAGATTTGCATCTTGAACAGTTAGATGTAAAAACAGCTTTTCTCCATGGGGATTTGGAGGAAGAGATATATATGCAGCAGCCACAAGGGTATGAGGTCAAAGGGAAGGAGAATTTGGTGTGCAGGTTGAAAAAGAGCTTGTATGGCTTGAAGCAAGCTCCAAGGTAGTGGTATTTAAAATTTGACGGGCTTATGACAGAACAAGGTTATAGTAGATGTCATTCTAACCACCGTGTTTATTTCAAGAAGCTAGACAATGAAAGATATATTATCTTGTTATTGTATGTGGATGACATGCTTGTTGCAGGGTCTAACATGCAGGATATAAATGTACTCAAAAGGAAGCTAGCTAATTCATTTGCGATGAAGGATTTGGGTGCTGCAAAGCAAATCCTTGGTATGAGAATAACGAGAGACAGGAAAAATTGCAAATTGACATTGTCTCAGAGTGAGTACATACAAAATGTGTTGGAGAGATTCAGAATGCAGAATGCAAAACCAGTAAGTACACCTTTGGCCAACCATTTCAGTCTAAGTAAGGAAATGTGTCCCAAGACACAAGAAGAGACAGATTACATGTCCAAGATTCCCTATCAATCAGCAATTGGAAGCTTGATGTATGCCATGGTGTGCACAAAACCAGATATTGCACAAGTAGTGGGAGTTGTGAGCAGATATATGAACAATCTAGGTAAAGAACATTGGAAGGCAGTACAGTGGATTCTCAAGTATTTGAGAGGTACTACCACTCAGGAATTATGTTTTGGAGGTTCAAACACTGTCCTACAGGGATATGTTGATGCAGATATGGCAGGTGATAAGGATAGTAGGAGGAGCACCATAGGGTATGTGTTTATTGTAGGTGGAACAACAGTAAGTTGGATTTCAAGACTGCAGAAGGTTGTTTCACTTTCAACAACGGAAGCAGAGTATGTTGCTATTACAGAGGCTATTAAAGAGATGATTTGGTTGTAGAGGTTTATGGAGGAAGTGGGTAAGAAGCAGAAGGATAGCAGGTTATATAGTGATAGCTAGAGTGCCATTCATCTTGCAAAGAACTCAACATTCCATTCCGGGACTAAACATATACATCTTAAGTACCATTTCATACGCTCTGTTCTGGAAGATGAACTGTTAAAGCTGGACAAGATACATACTAGACAGAATCCTGCAGACATGTTCACAAACGTAGTGACCAGAGAGAAACTGAGTTCCTGCTCGGTTTTAGTTGGCCTTCAAGCATGAAGGTGAAGATGAGAAAAGTTACCAAGTCCAAGGTCCAGCAAGTACAAAAATGGTGGAGTTGTTGTGATCAGTCTCCAAGTGGGAGATTATTGGTTGTGGAGCCAGATCTACCAGTCTCATAGATGATATTGTCTCAGCTGTGCACCCCAGAGGACTGTACACTGATGCCCCAACCTTGGGGTTGTTTTCGGGCCCATGGTTTTGGGTAACCCGTGGTATTTTCCCATTGTATTTCACTTATAAAAGAAATACATTGTAATACGGACAGGGTTAATGATGTATTAGGTTTTATGCATTGTAAAGATCTCTGAGATCAAGAAGAGAGAATGTGAGATAGTGAAGAGGAAGTGCAGTGCCTGTGCTATAGGTTATATCCCTTCACTTTGTTGGACGGTATAATAATAAGGACTGGCAAGTTTAGTGTGGACGTAGCCCAAGTTGGGTGAACCACAATATATCCGTGTCTCTCTTGTAATGTGTATGTGTGATTATATTTCCATTTCTGTTTATTGTTATTGCTCCGCGATCCTGTTTTTCTAACAGTAAGTGCTCTTGAAGAATTAGGAAAGTATAAAAATATGTAAAAAAAACTAAAAATTCACATGATAGAATTTGAGGAGAAAAACAATGATGCAGAAAGAATTATTGCTGACTTAAAAATTCAGCTTCAAGAAGCCAAAAAGGTTGAAAGCAATCTAGAAAAGCAGCTCAAGAAACAAGAGGAAGAATTATAAAAGTTTGAAGCTAAAATGATCTTTCTTAGAAGTAAGACTAATGAAGAATACTTTCAATCAAAATTTAAGAGCAGCTCAAAAACTTTAGATGACATCCTAAGTTGTCAAAGATCATTCAGTAATAAAATTGGACTAGGCTATGACAAGGGAAAGAATTCAAAACAATCCTCTTTCATAAATAAAGAAGGAAATAAAAGAAGGTATGTTGATGCACTTATGAAACCAGTTGTAAAGGAATACAGTAAAAAATTAGCTCACTCTCAAAATGAAAGCAAGACAGATAATGTGTCAAGCAGACATCAGTAACTCTTTTTGGGAAATTGTTATGCCTGTAACAATTTTGGACATATAGCTAGAAATTGTAAACTAAATGCTCCTATTGGGAAAGGCATTATATCACAATATCTGTTGTATAAGAAGAATTTCTCTAGAAGCAATCCAAAAGGAAGAATCTATAACTCTTTTGCTCCTCTACAAAATTATAGTATAGAATGTTACAAATGTGGTAACCCAGGACACATAGCTAGAAATTTTAAGCTAGTGATTCCTATGAAGAATGACACCACAAAATCTCAAGGAAATGAGGAAAAGAAGGTTTGGAAGAAGAAGGAAGATGTGGAATGTTCAATAGCTCTATGTGCAACAATATATATATATATATATATATATATATATATATATGGCATGTGGACAGTGGTTTCTCAAAACATATGACAGGAGACCCACACAAATTTATAATCCTTAAAAGAAATAAAAAATGAAAAGTCACTTTTGGAGATAATTTATCCTCTAAAATAATTGGGAAGGGTACAATGGCTCTTAGAGACAAGATGAAAGCTGAAAATGTTTTGCTTGTAAAGAACTTGAAACCTAATCTTTTAAGTGTGAGCTAAACATGTGATCAAGGACACATATGTATATTTGATTCCAAGAAGTATGAAATCAGAAGAAAATATCCAGGTAAACTTGTTGGGACTGTTGTGAGAACTCCAAGCAATATGTATATTCTATAAAATGAAGAAAAATGTTATATGAGTCAAATTGATGAAAGTTTACAAGAAGAAGAAGAAGAGAAAGTAGAGAATGAAGACTCCCCCATATTAGACACAAAACACCATCCAGACGGGTTCAAAAGAATCATTCTGAAAGTCAAATAATTGGTAATAAAAATTTAGGAGTTCAAACAAGAAGAAAATTATTTTATGATGAAGAACAAGCATTAATTTAGATAATAGAACCCAAAACCTTTAAAGAAGCTTTCAAAAGTATGGATTGGATCAAAGTTATGAATGATGAACTTGATCAAATAGAGAAAAGACAAACTTAGGAACTTGTCCCAAGACCTAAGTACATGAATGTTATTGGAACCAAATGGATATTTAAAAAAAGTTCAATGAGGATGGTCATATGATAAGGAACAACGCCAGATTAGTATGCAAGGGATATGCTCAAGTATAAGGTGTTGATTTTGAAGAAACATTTGCACATGTGGAAAGACTTGAAGCGATTAGGATGTTTTTAGTTTTTGTGTGCTACAAGAAATTTAAAGTGTATCAAATGGATGTAGAATATGCATTTCTTAATGGAGAACTTGAAGAAGAAGTATATGTTGAGCAACTTGAAGGTTTTCTCTTATCAGAAAATAGAGATTATGTTTGCAAACTTAAGAAGGCACTCTATGGTCTTAAAACAAGCTCCAAGAGCATGGTTCTCAAAACTTGGCAAGTATTTAAAGAAACAAGGATATAAAAGAGGGGCCAATGACAATAATATATACATAAAGTTTGAAAACAAAAATATGATCATTGTTGTAGTCTACGTAGACGATATCATATTTGGAAGTGATCTACAAATTCTGAGTGTAAACTTTGCTTCAGAAATGAAGAAGGAATTTGAAATGTCAATGTTAGGGGAACTAACATTTTTTCTTGGTTTACAAGTATCTCAATTAGAAAAAGGAATCTTCATCTCTCAAACTAAGTATATCAAAGAGATGTTGAGAAAGTTAAAAATGGAAGAATCCAAACCTATTAGTACTCCTATGGTCACTGGTTGTAAATTGAGCAAGGATGATGAATCCTTAGAAGTAGATCATACTATGTATAGGTCAATGATTGATAGTGTGAGTATTTTGATCACAGTAAGATATAGGATCTATGGAGAACCTCACAAAATAAAATTATTTGCAAAACCAGTGAAAAAGCTTGAAAAAAAAGGAGACAATTTTACACACAATGTGAGCTTAATATTTGCATTAACTGACTGTCTAACATGTGAAAATGTTAAGAACAGTTTTTTATTACATCCATGAGAAATTCGAGAGCATTAGATAGCTCAAGATGAGTGTACAAGTCAAAATTGCCAAATTGGCCTCAATCCCCCCTAGGTGGGTCCAACTCAGTGCTAATCATCCCAAATAGTCATGAATTCAGGTGTGAAGGTGGTTGAAGCATGCTGGGTCATAAATGAGGCCAAGGCAGGCGTGGGTGAGCAAGTAGAGGTGTTTGGGAGGACCAAGGGAGCAATAAATGCTCCAAATCTAGCCAAAATTGGGCAAAATCCACCCTAGCAACCCTAGTCAACAGAAATTCCCCAAATCAAGGAGAGAGAGCGCTCCAGCATTTAATGAGGGTGCACTTGTGGACAAAATAGGAGGTTGGGTGAACTGGTTTGCTTGGAAGTGGGTGTGAACACTCTCAAATGTGGGTATTTGACCAACTAAAGTCACCTAGTCCAAACTATGGTATAATTAAGCACATGAGCAATAAAAATTGACTATGGTTATGGACTATGGTACTAAGTATGGATTACTGTTCTAACAGATAGTTTATTATATGTAACAACTACAAGACAAGATGTAATGCAGGATATAGGTTTGGTTTCCAGATTCGAATCATCCCCAAAAGAAACACATGTGGCTGCAGTAAAAATAATTCTTAGATATCTAAAAGGTACTATGGATTATGGATTATGGTATCCAAGAAGCAATAACTTTATCTAAGGGAATTCATTGATGCAGATTGGGCAGGAAGTATTGATGACAGAAAAAGCACTAGTGGAGCATCATTTTAATTAGGAGATTGCTTGGTGTCATGGATAAGAAAAAAGAAGTCTTCCATTTCACTATCTACAGCAGAAGCCGAGTATATTGCTATTGCATCATGTTGTACTCAAGTCATTTGGATGAAGCAGACATTGGAAGAATTACTTGTGAAGTATCACCATCCAATAGTAATACATTGTGACCATGCACTCCAAGACAAAGCACATTCCAATAAAATATCACTTTCTAAGAGACCACGTTTCACAAAAGGTTATCAAACTGGAATATGTTGATACAAAGGAACACACAGCTGATATCTTCACTAAGCCACTGCCCAAAGAAGCATTTGAGCATCTTAGACAATGGTTGGGAGTAATCTCCCTACAGTATATAAAAAGGAGAAAAGACATTATGTCAAGGGGAGACTTGTTGACAGGGCAAGCTGTCAAAAGGAGGCCTTTGTCATTAATGTCAAAGGGGGAGAAAATAGAATAGTTGTTGTCATCAATGACAAAGGGGGAGAATGTTGAGTATGATTGTCATTGATGCCAAAAGTATTCATTAATGACAAGGATATGATGATATGGAATATATGATGATGTGGCATGTGTGATGAGTATGAAAATACATCTTATGGGGTTCTAGTACCTTCATGATGTCAGTGTTACAATTTGACATCATTATATAAGGTTTGATAGTTTGGTGAAACTCTAGAAATTGACTAAGTATTGGAAAATTAGTCTAAGTTGCTCTAGCAAAATGCCCGCCATATCTCCTAGGTTAATGATGAAAATTATCTAAGAGTGTCAAGTTGTAGCTTGTTGACTTGTGCATCTGATCATGGTCTTAGTTTGCTTTAAGGGTGTTTGAGGAGAAAGAGAGAGGTCTACCAAAACAAGGGTTCAGGTTGTTTTACTGGTTGGGAACCCAGTTCAATCAAATGCACGCCTAGCTCAGAGGATGATGAGTCTGAAGGTGAAACCAGTTGTGATGAGATCAGTTAGATGGATACCATTTTTTGGTATCATAGTTTCAGTGTTTTGGTGAAATAAAAATTCACCTTGAAAATTGAAAGATTTGGCCAAGTATAAACTCTTCTAGTAAAACTGCCTAAGCAGCCTTAGGAAAATGCCCGCCACCTTCTGTATTTGATTGATTAATAAATTATGAGGATATAGGAATGTAGATGGTTGGTTTTTTAATCTAACCATATGATTAGTTTTCCAAAACAATCATTGAGGGTGAAGATATTGGCTTTCCAAAAATGCCCTCTGGCATGATTTACACTATCCCAGTAAAATGCCCACCAAGGAGAGAGGATGAGGTTGCATAGGATGGAATTGACATGGATGAAATCTACATGATGTCCCCCATGTTGTGGATGCTTCATATTTCCAATATTGGTGAAAATAAAAATCACCTCATGTTGACTTAGGGTTTGATAAAATTGTCTAAGTGTTAAATCAACGGTTTAAGAGGCCATTTGCAAATGCACTCCAGATGCTCTCTTTGTGTCAATAAATTCAGCAAATGATATGGATCTGTTCTTTGTTGAATTTTCCATCCAGCCATGTTCTCAGTTTTCTCTCTGGTGGTCACACGTGTGAGAAATGGACCTGCTAAGTTGAAGAAAAATAATGTCTACATAATGTATGGATATGCCCGCAAGGGGATTTAAATATTCCCGCACAAGGTATTAATACATGCCCGCATAGGGGTTTATATATGCCTGCAAGGGAATTAAATGATATGCCCGCACAAAGCTTATATTAAGCCTGCAAAGAGGTATTTTAAGTATGGCGGGAAAGATGATTCGAGCATCTACAGAAAACTCCTTAGTGCATAATAAAGAGAAGAAGCTCATGACTGCAATGAAAATATGAAAAATGCAGAGGTTAATATTTGAAGAGTTATGATTAATAAAAAGGTGTGATTGTAAAAATTAAAGCAGAGTTAATTACTTTAGTGAAAGGACGCAATTGTGAAAAGACATAAGTTTCCAGAATGAAGAGATGCGATTGAGAAGAGGGATGAGATACATGATGTTTCATATGGATGATAAATATATATATAAATAGATACTTGAATTGGAATAAATATGTCTTTGCAGACCAAATCGAAGTAGCAGCAAGAAAAGACAGAGACCAAGAAAATGAAGAATAACTAGTGACAAAATTGAAGAAATAAGAAGATCTGTAAATATGATAAAAAAAATAAGGGTGGTTGGGAGGTGCAAGGACAGGATGCAAGCCTGTAAGGGGTTGTAGAATCCTTCCATTTGTTGTTGGTAAACAGGGTGTTGGTGCATCCTTCAGTCATTGCTGAAAAATTTGGGTGTTGGTGCATCCAGCAAGTTGGTGCTTGTAAACTATTTGTAAATATAATTTTGTAGTAATAGAAAGTATTGGTGGTTTTCCCAATTGGGATTCCATGATAATATTGTGTGTTATGTATTCATTGTTGATTCTGTTTTAAAGTGATAAAAATTAAAATAGATAGCCTAATATTGATTCATGCCCCCCCCCCTCTCGGTATTACTTGATATTCTAACACTTTGTGTATGCAAATTTGCAGAAGTGAAGCTTAGGGTTGAAGTGGAATGAGGCCATAAAGTCGAGCTATATGAATTCAATTGAAGTTATGTTATGTTCCAGATATGACAATCAGATCCATAGAAGGAGATCAATATCGGTGAAGTTGGGTTGAGGTCGATTGATCGATCCTATGATCAATCGGCGTAGATTTGTAGAGATTGTATTTAACAGAGTCGGATGGTCCAGATCAACGGAGAGAAGAGGCAGATCGACAACTTAAGATAGATTCTGCAAGACCAAGGTACAAGTATGTTAAGCTATGGGGCTAACTGAGATCAGACGGTGGAGATTGAGACCGAAACGATTGATGACCCATATGATATTTCTTTGAGGTGAAATGTGCAGAAGTTAAACCTCCAAAGTCCAAAGTGGATGTTCTACATTGATCATAGATCAACGAACCAGATTTAGCCATGAAGAGATTGGAGGCTTGAAGAGCATTTCACTCATGTACGTGTTCGAGGGTTAATGGAATAAATGGACACGGAATCACCATCAAAAGTATCGTAAGCAGTTCAAATCCACCAATGATTGGACCTATTTTCGATCCGATGGTTCGAAGCTATTGCAAAAAACATACTTGTTGATCCAAAGGTCCAAAGCATTGCGGAAGAAATTTGTGCAAGACAATTTGTGGAAGCCAGTTTCGAGAAAGTTGTGGAAGGCGCTATGCAATTGAGGAAAGAAAACAATTATGGAAGGGAATGTTGTGGACGGAAATTGTGGAAGGAAGTTGGAAAGCACTCCTACAATTGCGGAAGGAAGTCGATTCTGCAAGGATGTTGTGGAAAGGTAATTGTGGAAAGGTGGGTGCGAAAGGAAGATAATTGCGAAGGAAATTTTGGAAAGTGAGGCCCTCATTTATGGAAAGACTTGGATGGGAAAGCTAATTTTGGTGATTCTGTTAAGTGTAGGATCATCCTAATCCTTAGGAAAGCGGGTTGGTGTTACACCAAAATGTCGTCACCCTTATGCAAGTGTCATAAGTGTCGCAAGTGTTGCAAGTGTCATCATCATGACCTAGTGTTGTCATCATGACCATTGCAAGTACCATCATTATGACCAAGTGTGGTCATCATGACCATTGTGATAATGTCGTCATCTTGACCATTGTGTAAACTCTTTGCTATTTTACCTAAACCCACTTTAGAGTAAAAACACATCCCTAAAGTTTCCCATGACTGGAGGGATTAACTGACCTACTTTTCAAGGTCGTCGCAGTCTACCCTTGTGCAACATGCGACATCGTAGGTTGTCCTAATGCAACCTATGACGATGTTAGTTATTTGGATAAAAGAGTATCTTCGAGCCCATTCTCGAAGATGAGTGATGTGGAGGCCTATCCCTAGTATCTAGGTGAGGTGGCATTTCGGTTCCTAAGCTTATGGAAAGATACCTTAACCATCTCCCCCTAATCCTCAACCTACCCTATCTCTTTATCCCTATATAAACACCCACTCTCTCCATGAGAGGGGGGGAGGTCTATGGTACCCTTATGCTAATAGGATCCATATTGGTGATTGGGAAGCTTGTACCATTTTGGAGGCTTGGCTTGGACATGTTGGATGGAGGATGCGACGTTGAGGCTTTAGTTGTAGCTTCATACTTTCTATGTATTCCCACCTTTTTATACAGTTAATATAATATCTTTCCATAAATGTTGTCTCGTTGATGATGTTTAGAACTTTCTTCCTCAACTGTTAGTTTAGATCAGTTATTGTTTAGATATCTTGTACTTCTTGTATTGTTTCCATATTGTCTTGATAGGTCTTGCAGCTAGAGATCTGATGATCGCGAGACTTGGGGCAACAACAAGGAGAAGGATCAGCGATCTGAAAGGTATGATATCTAAGTACTCGATCTGTAACTAGATCTAGGAAATGAGTTTTGTATTCTATTCCATTGTTCTAGATTCACTTGAACTAGGGAGATCCGGCTTGTGTCCGCCCGAGTGGATTGTCCGATAACAAATCTGGTGACCATACTGGGGATGAACATTGTTGTTTTCAATCTGAATGTTAGTTTCAGTTGATTGCTTTTCCAAGCCATCTCTTTGTCCATTTGCTTCTTAAGCCCTTTCACCATCATATCTTCAGTTTGAAGAGTTTGATTTCCTTCCTTTGAGTTTGTACTTCTCATTGGCAGACCTTTTTATGCTCATTATCTGGAGAATTGGTTCACTTTTGGACTTAGATCTCGCCTGTCGCATCTGGTCAGTGTACCCAGAGCGACACTGTGTTGTTTTTTATCTCTGTTATTTTCCTGTTAGTCTATCGTCACAGCCCTTCCATTGGTATACTAAGATGTCGTCGCACTTCCCACACTAGTGAACTGCGATGTCGCACTGTGCATAAGCACAAAGTGCGCCGATATGCCATTTTTTGCCATACAGGCACCTTTTCTCCATTTCTGATTTGAGTTTTGGTTTGTGTACGGACTCCTCTGCACTGTACTTTCCAAGCAGAGCCCCTTTTGTCCAGTAGTGTTTTGTTTGGCTTGTTTGTATTGGTTTTTGGGTCTTTTGTTTTTTGGATTCATGTTTGGCCCCTTGAGTAAAAACTAGTGTTTTGCTTGCATTTTTAGGCGAAATGGGTTCTATTTTTGAAACAAAATTCCCCCTCATGGGAGGCCATGAATCGTGCATTCTTCAGTCGTTTTGACCCATCTCACGGTTTTGAGATCATTTTTGGTTGAGTGTGATTGGCTTGTTATAAAGACCTGAAGAGTGTGGGATATCCATGTCTTTTTTAGCCTCTCTTTCTTGGGTTATGCATCTTGTTTCCCTTACATGCTGAGCTATTCAATCATTTTTGGGGAAGATTGATTCTTTGCCTCCACTTTAGTTCAAAGAAAAGCTTGATTTTGTCACTCTTTTGCTATATTCATGAATTTAGAAAACATAAATATTCTTCTTACTTTATTTTGATCATTTGATATTCTTGGTCTCACACTCATAAGAAGAAGAAAGATTCGTTTCAGATTCGTATGCATTTGAGTTAATAAGATTGTTAAGTGCTTTCCTTTGTCTTTCATTTGAAAAGGAAACGTTAGTGGAATCCTTCTTTACATAGCTTAGATGTGTCTTTTTCAAGTGTAAAAAGAAAGGAAATGAGTTATGATTATTGCATTTGGTAGATTTTGAGCCTTTCTTGAGAGCCTTTGAGTTGTTTGGGTGCTTGCCATTTTTCTTTGGGAATTTCTGAAAGATTAGAGTGTTGTAGATATCTTCTCACTTTCTGTATATAGATATGAAAAGCGTTGAGTTATCAAATTTCATTTTTGGCACATGCATTTGAAAATTGAAAAGTGCTTCATCATTTTGTCGTACACATTGTTAAGATTAGTTGCATCTTTCATTTTATTTGCGCTCTTTAGCTAATTATTGTAGAAAGTTAGAGTTATTGCACTCTAGGAAGGAATTCTTCTTTTTGCTACTACTTAAGTATTTTTTGTTTGAAAGAAAGAAAAATCTCTCCTTACTTTAAGTAGTTTTCATTGAAAAGGAAAGGAAAATGTGCATTATCATGTAGTTGAGGATTGCATTATGTTTACATTTATGTACTCATCTCATGCATCCACCTAACCGTACAAGATAAAATTAATGCTAGATTAGGTTAAAATCATTTAGTAACTGTGTGTAAGTTAGAGACGTGTTTCGGCGTCGTTAAGCGTGGCAGCTATTGTTATTTTCCAGCACTGTAGCCCGGGGGTATTGTAGTCTTCCACGTACTTATCAGTATATCGAGCTCCTTCATGTACCCACCAAGTACCATAATCCGTACTTGGTGTATATCGAAGGGTGTGTCACGTACTCGGTAGTATATTGGAAGGTCTCGTGCCAACAGCTGTGCATTAGACAACAACACTATGGATTTGAGCTCCCATGTACCTTGCATATATCGGGAGACACCATTAGGATTCCTGAAACCAACCGAGTTAACCATTTGGCCATGTTGGCAAAGCAATACACCAAGAACAACACTCAGGGAGATTAGCATGCACGTACTGTCCAGGTAATCGGGTATGCAGGCAAGGGTACGGTCCCAATCCTCCTTGTCGCGTCATATTGTTGGACCCTGCAGTATATCGTTGTTTGCGATGCCTTGATAATCCCGTGAGGTTCCAAACTTTGAATCCACTCCTATTCACACATTTTTCTTGTTTCTTTTAGACTTGAGTAGTGCTTGACTTGTATGGTACTTTAGAGACTCTTAGGGAGTCTAGATATGGGAGACTCTTCCTGGACTACCAACCAGGAGGCACCTTTCCAAGGTATGCCATTTGTTATTCCCCCTTGTGGAATTGTTGGTCCTTCCTTTATGGCTACGTTGAGTCTTCCTAGATTGAGGATAGGATTACCAGTATGGTTATTCTCCAATCCGGTTACACCAAGTGCACCAATTGTGTCGAACCTAGGTCCTTCACCACATGAGCATAGATCTCATGGTGACCCTTCTCCTTCTCTGTCGAAAGTTGAATCGGCTTCCATCTCTTCCTCTTCTTCGACTGAAAACTCTGATGTTAGTAAGAAGGCAGGTGTGAAGAAGAAGAAAGGGAAGATTAAGAAGAAGAAGGTTAAGAAAGAGACCATGCGTCAACCATCTACCTCTAATGGCACTCATTCTATGAGAACACCTCGTAAGCCAAATTTCCCTTGCAAACTTTGCGAGGGTGATCACCTTCTCAAGAATTGTCCCGGTCTTTCCCATGTGTCAGAAGTGTAGTCTAAAAACCCCAAACCGCTTGTATCGTCAACCTCTGACCATCATGTTGATGATACTCCCTCGACCAGTGACCCATTGGTGAAGGGTCGGAAGGGTAGAGCTGCAGACCCTTGCTGGATATGCAAGGGCATGCATCGTACTTACCTTTGTCCAAGCATGGATGAAGCTTCACGGTGGTTGGAAGATATTACTAGTTCTCAACAGGTGCTTCCAACAAGTGATAGTAAGTTGTCCCTCGACCCCCCGCTGGTTGACCAAGTGGTCAATTCAGTTTCATCTATAATTGATCCCACTCTTCCTTCGGAGAGTGAAGTGATTGAGTCGATCTCATCTCCACTCGATCCTGCTCTTTCATTGGAGATAGTCCAGACTGAAGCAGTCACCATGACACAATCTTCGTCTCATTCTTATCTTCCAAGTGAGAGTGAATTGGAAACCGCTGATGTTTTCCTAGTCAGTTCAGAATGTCCTAGGCAAGGGGAAACCCTGTCCATTCCTACAGGACCTCCCCCCAGTACTGAGGTCATCTCCTTTGATTGGAATGATCTAACAGATTCTCGTCTTCCTTTGAGTGTTCCTTTTCAAATATGTGTAGGAGTTTCCGATAAAGAAATCTTTCATATGATAGTTGATGAGGGAGCTTCTGTTAGTATTTTATCCTCAATTGCTTGGCAAGCTATAGGTTCCCCTTAGCTTGTGCCAGTAACTGACCATATTTTGGCTTTTAATAGAAGTCCTACCAGACCTTTAGGGATTCTCCCACAGTTACCTATCACGTTGAGAGGTAAAACTGTTAATGTTGATGTCATGGTTTTCCAAGGTCCTTTAGATTTCAATCTACTCCTTGGACGTGATTATGTCTATTCTATGAAAGCCGTAGTGTCCACACTCTTTCGAGTGATGTATTTTCCCTATAATGGGAGGATTGTGACCATTGATCAGCTTTCCTTCGTAACACCCACTCTCTCCATGGGAGGGGGGAAGGTCTATGGTACCCTTATGCTGATAGGATCCATATTGGTGATTGGGAAGCTTGTACCATTTTGGAGGCTTGGCTTGGACATGTTGGATGGAGGATGCAACATTGAGGCTTTGGTTGTAGCTTCATCCTTCCTATGTATTCCCACCTTTTTATATAGTTAATATAATCTCTTTCCATAAATGTTGTCTCATTGATGATGTTTAGAACTTTCTTCCTCAACTGTTAGTGTAGATCAGTTATTGTTTAGATATCTTGTACTTCTTGTATTGTTTCCATATTGTCTTGATAGGTCTTGCAGTTGGAGATCTGACAACCGTGATACTTGGGGCAACAACAAGGAGAAGGATCGACGATCTGAAAGGTATGATATCTAAGTACTCGATCTGTAACTAGATCTAGGAAATGAGTTTTGTATTCTGTTCCATTTGTTCTAAATTCACTTGAACTAGGGAGATCCGGCTCGTGTCCGCCCGAGTGGATTGTCCGAGTAAATTGTTCGAGTCACTGTCATCTCCATTGATCAGCTTTCCTTCGTGACACCCACTCATCATATGACTCCTAGTGATCATACTTCCCTAAATTTTCCACATGTTTTAGTGGTTTCTTCCCCTTGAGAATAAGGTACGAGCACGGTTTATGTTATGTTTCAAGCTCATTAAAAAATGAAACCAACCTTCAAGCAAAGTTTCTCTTTGATTTCAAGCTTGCATAAAAATGAAACCATTTCACATGAGCATAGTTCCCATTCTATGTCAAGCTCGTTAAAAAATGAAATAGATTCCTATGAGCACAGTTTATGTTATGTTTCAAGCTCGTTAAAAAATGAAACCAAACACTCTAGCATAGTTTACCTTTGGTTTCAAGCTTGCATAAAAATGAAACCATCCATTGGAGCATACTTTTATTCTATTTCAAGCTCGTTAAAAAATGAGATAGACCCCTCTAAGCATAGTTCACCTTTGGTTTCAAGCTTGCATAAAAATGAAACCATCCACTCGAGCATAGTTTTATTCCATTTCAAGCTCGTTAAAAAATAAGATGGGCCCCCCTTGAGCATAGTTTTATTCCATTTCAAGCTCGTTAAAAAATAAGATGGCCCCCCTTGAGCATAGTTTTATTCCATTTCCAGCTCGCTAAAAAAAAAGATGGGCCCACTCAAGCATAGTTATTGTCTATTTCATGCTTGTGTAAAAATGAAATAGATCTCCCTCCCATCGGTTCGAGTCTCTCGCTAGAGTTAGAACTCAAACCTTCATTTCATCTGTTTCTCGTTTTCTCCCCCTTGGTGAACATTTTCATATTAGTAGCCAGGTTGGTAGTTGGGTTAGCAAGCATCATTTTTAGACGAAATGAAGCTTGGGGGGCATACCACATGGCATACCATCAGCAATCATGTTGAGGGAACACTACCATGTTAAGCCACTAGCAATCATGCTGGGGTCACTTACCAACCTATGGGCATCATGTTGGGAAGGAACCCGTCAATGGGCCTTAACCACGAGCAGAGTTTACTTTTGGCTTCAAGCTCGTTAAAAAATGAAGCCAGTAGTTTGAGCATAGTTTACCTTTGGTTTCAAGCTTGCATAAAAATGAAACCAGTTTCATGAGCATAGTTCCCTTTCTGTGTCAAGCTCATTAAAAAATGAAACATATCCTTTCCCTTTGAGTTGAGTCTCCTTGTAGACTTAGTACCTGAACCTTCTTTTCACCCGCCTATGCCTTAGGCAGATGAAATGAAGCTTGGGGGCATGTCTTCAACCTCTGAAAGTTACGTTGAAGTTAACTCGATCGCCTCTCCACACCACGTTGGAGCTAAGTCACTTACTTCTAGCAATCATGCTGGGGGAACGCACCAACCTGTGGATTTCATGAAGGGAAGAAATCCACCATTGGGAACATTTTCGAGCATACTTTCCTTTTTTAGGTTTCAAGCTCATTAAACCATGAAAATTATCCCGAGCATAGTTCATTTTCTGTTACAAGCTCATTAAAAAATGAAGCAAACATCATGAGCATTCTTCCAACCTATATTCGAGCTCGTTAAAAACAGTAAGATGGAATTTGAGCTTACTTTTTCAATTTTTTCGTGCTCTGGTTGAAACATGAAAAGTGGTTTGAGCTTACTTTCTACTTTTTCGTGCTCTGGTTAAAACATGAAAAGTGGTTTGAGCTTAGTTTTTACTTTTTCGTGCTCTAGTTCAAACATGAAAAAGATTTCGAGTGCTTTTGATACCATTCTCATGCTCGTTAAAAATTTGAGTTAAAAAGGTGTGTCTAACGAGTATAGGTTTATCACTTTATCCGGCCTCGCTAGACTATTTATGGAAAAGGAACTGTGCCGAGTTTAATTTTTCCTTTTTCGTACTCGGTTATCAACCATGACAAAGTTGTTCATGGAGTCCTTTTTAAGCTCTTTTCAAACTCCCTAAATAGGAAAAGATTTCCAAGCGAACTTGATGCTTTCACGCTTGTAAAAGCATTTGAATGATCGTCTTTCTGGTAATAGTTTACCCCCTTATTCAGACCAGGAAGCACTATTTATGAAAAAGGAATACTCCAACCAACCATGGCTGGAAGAGTCCTCTCCCGCGTTGTTTAAACCTTTTTCGGGCGATGAGGCTAACTTTACGAAAAAGGACCATTGGAGTCTCCTTTAGTTCTTTTCAGACTCTCTAAACATGAAATGACGCCGAGTTTTCCTTCTCTGGACTCGTTAAATTTTAAACATTGAAGGGCCCATTATGGGATGAACCCCTCCTTTCCTAGGTTCGTGAAACATTTGGGATTGGACTCATCTATGAGATGAGCTATACCGAGCATCTGGTTACCCTCATCAAGCTCGTTAAAAACACATGAGGCACTCATCAATCATGATGGGGAAAAAGGAAATATTTTGTGTTACATCTTAATTACGGCAGTACATAGTCACTCTTGGACATGGCACTCGTTTGCATTTTCATTCAGTACTTGGATAATCTGTTTATCCTCGATTCTTGTTAATTCCATGAGTCGCGTCTCTCCTTTGGATCAGCCAAAGAATGCTTCCACCATGAGTTGCATTAGGGGTTTGTATCATTCTCGTCTTGGACATGGCACTCGTTTGCATTTGCATTCAGTACTTGGATAATCTGTTTATCCTCGAGTCTTGTTAATTCCATGAGTCGCGTCGCTCCTTTGGATCAGCCAAAGAATGCTTCCACCATCAGTTGCATTAGGGGTTTGTATCATTCTCGTCATGTCAATACTGCCAAGTCATGCCATGCCCATGCTCAAGAGATGTTCATTACTCATCATCTGCAGTCAATATACCTTCAATCATGTCGGTCTACCTTGAGTCAGTCTTGCACATTACTGTACCATCCGATCTACTCTACACATCTTTTGTCGTGTTTCGTGTCAATTGATGGGGGATTCATTATGGCCCTCCTTCGATGGATTCATCCTTGTCAAATTCAACACATCATCCGAGGATTGAATCTAGAAATCAACCAAGTACCTTGGCCCTGCATGCCTCAATGGTAGGTTACCTTGCTTTCATCATGAGTTTACATCATTGGCTCTTGATTGAAAGATTTCATCTTGCGTTCGACTTCAAATCATTTATTCACGCTTGATGATATGTACTATGATACCTTGAGAATCATTGACATCAATGGTGATCTCCCTCGCACTTGTTAACGGTTTATATCAATGGTCGGTAATCAAGTGGTTTCTACCATGTTCGACGTCAAGATATTTGTAATCACATGGATAGATTTGTATCATTACGGGCTCATCTTGAAGACCCTGGGGAGTCATGTTTTACCTAGGTTGCAATGGAGTTTGTATTGAGTCATATTACACGGATCCACTTTTGTATTGGTCGTGGCTATGTTATCATCTCATCATGGATCTACGCTTGTGTTTAGTAGCCATGATTGTGTTCAGTTGATCATTACTACCATGGATCTGCAATGTATTGGTTGGCAGCCATGTTTTGTGTTGTATGAAACTTGTGGATCTCAGGTCATTTCTGCAGCAACTCCTTCCAACCAGCAAGTCCTTGCCATTTTTCTTACTACAAAGCATTTCACCTATCTCATTCCGTCAGCTTCATGCTTTGGGGGGCATTCTGTTACACCAAAATGTCGTCACTCTTGTGCAAGTGTCACAAGTGTCGCAAGTGTTGCAAGTGTCATCGTCATGACCTAGTGTTGTCATCATGACTGTTGCAAGTACTGTCATTATGACCAGGTGTTGTCATCATGACCGTTGTGATAATTTCATCATCTTGACCATTGTGTAAACTCTTTGCTATTTTACCTAAACCCACTTTAGAGTAAAAATGCATCCCTGAAGTTTCCCATGACTGGAGGGCTTAACTGACCTACTTTTCAAGGTCATCGCAGTCTTCCCTTGTGCAACATGCGACGTCGCAGGTTGTCCTAATGCAACCCGTGGCGATGTCAGTTATTTGGATAAAAGAGTATCTTCGAGCCCATTCTCGAAGATGAGTGATGTGGATGCCTATCCCTAGGCTCTAGGTGAGGTGGCATTTCGGTTCCTAACCTTATGGAAAGATCCCTTAACCATCTCCCCCTAATCCTCAACCTACCCTATATCTTTATCCCTATATAAACACCCACTCTCTCCATGAGAGGGGGAAAGGTCTATGGTACCCTTATGCTGATAGGATCCATATTGGTGATTGGGAAGCTTGTACCATTTTGGAGGCTTGGCTTGGACATGTTGGATGGAGGATGCGATGTTGAGGCTTTGGTTGTAGCTTCATCCTTTCTATGTATTCCCACCTTTTTATACAGTTAATATAATCTCTTTCCATAAATGTTGTCTCGTTGATGATGTTTAGAACGTTCTTCCTCAACTATTAGTTTAGATCAGTTATTGTTTAGATATCTTGTACTTCTTGTATTGTTTCCATATTGTCTTGATAGTTCTTGCAGCTAGAGATCTGACGACCGCGAGACTTGGGGCAACAACAAGGAGAAGGATTGGCGATCTGAAAGGTATGATATATAAGTACTCGATCTGTAACTAGATATAGGAAATGAGTTTTGTATTCTGTTCCATTTGTTCTAGATTCACTTGAACTAGGGAGATTCGGCTTGTGTCCGCCCGAGTGGATTGTCCGATAACAGTTGGATTGGATTTTTCTATTCCCAACTGCATCATCACTTCATGATGCTGGCGGATGTATTGGTATCAATGCATTGGTACATTCTATTAAATTTGTTGCAATGCATGGCATGCTTTTTTTTTCTTGTTCTTCATTTAAAAGTGAATAGTTGTGCATTGGTTGATGAATTAATGCACCATCAATTGTGCTATGCCATCATTCAAGTCGATCGATTTTACATGTTGTGAATACATTATATTCATTGAACATTTCGATGGTCTAGCATTGGATTTTTATTTGGCTGAACTGTTGTTTCTTCCATATGGATCAATATTGATGGCTAGATGCATGGGATCCTATGTGCATTGCTTGTACATTGCCTTAATACATGCCTTGTTTTTTTTTTTGTAGTTTCTTTCATTTCATTGCAAGGATGAGTATATTTGGGGATTGATGGGTAGACGAATGTAATACCCTATGGTTTATCCCCTAGACATGTTATTATTATTTTGATGTTGTGAGATTATGGCATGAGGTGCCAATACTATGGTTTGCACATTATTATTATGTTATTATTAATAATTAATAAAATAAAACAACCAAATCGATTGATGCCACAAAAGAGAGTATGAGGAACCATGCTGTTATGAGCAAGGGGTTGTGGAAAAGTGTTTACCTATGTGTGTTGAGCCTATGTTGATGTTGTCCACCCTTCTTATGTACTTGATAAACCCTCTTGGTTATGCACCCTGGTGTGTTATGTCACTCCTTGGTTTTATTTACTTTGATATTAATTTTTTATTTGAGGATTGGAGTGTTGGGTGTGTGAGCTATCTCAAAGAAAACACCTAATATTTAATTATCGACCAGGGTTGGTATTCTTAGAGTTGTGGAAAAATATATGCTGAGGTAGAATGGTACCTAAGATTTTGGCTTGTCAGACCTTAGAAATATTTTAATAAATAAAAGATCGAAAGATATTTCAAAATGAAAAACTGAGTCAAACTTCAGAAAGACAATAAAGGAACTAAATCAAACAAACAAACTAGAATAGTATCCAATCATACTACTCTACTTTATAATTGAATAATGGAAACTAATTACAAAGAAAACTACTGACTATGAGAATGAAAACTACCTAATCAATTTCAGATTCTAATCTAGGAATTAGAAGGAACTATGAAACAAATTAAGAAACCTATCTATGAAATGATTTAATTTAGTAATGAATTACATAAACAAAAAACTATGTTAATCAAAGCAAAACGATAGACTATTTAATAAATTCAATAATCATTCAGGACTACACTAGAGCATCTAATTCTAATTCCATTCTCCTTGATGTTGTATGTCAAAAGTAATAGGAACTGGAGTAAATGTATCGTAATGACTTTCAAATGTAATAGCAAAACAAAACGGAAGTAAATCTAATCTAATTTCTGCAAAGAGATGTAAACTACAAAGAGACCAATTACAATTAACTTTAAACATTATGATCTATCTACTATGCATAAGCAAAATAAGATGAAACTAATCAGATCTAGAAGCAAGTAGAAAACTTGATAAAGATATTTACGTTTGAACATAATTTGGAAGCAAGTAGAAAACTTGATAACAATATGTATGTAAAAGCAAGTAGAAAACTTGATAAAGATATTAATTTCTGATTCAAATTCTATTCCATGAACATCTTCATTATCTATCTAAAAATAAGAAACTATTCCTATTCTTAATGAAGAAGCTATTAAAACTAAAATATTTGGAGAATGAAATTATTAATTCTAATCTAAAATAAATCTTAAGAGCATGTGATGAACTAGATTAGGAATAAAACTGATAAATGCTTAAACAATAACATATTGGCAAATTAAATATGAAAGACATAATTTAAAAATACTGTTAAAGCAAACTAAGAATGATAACAAACTTGAATTAAAACTTTATGGAATGTAAACTACGGTCCTAATTATGGTTAAGAATGCTAATTAAGAGCAGGAAAGATTACAATTACAAAAAACTAAGAAATTGAATTTAAATGAGCATAAAACAGTGCAAAAAGAATAAAAGTCCGAATGACGATCCAGATGACGGTCCGAATGACAGTTTGGATGAGAAAAAACGAATTAAACTAGGGAAAGAGGCAGTTTCGATGATATTAACGTCAGCTGGCGAATGCAGATGAACCTACAATGCAAAGAAGTCAGTGAGAAGACTTATTGAGAAGCTACAATAATAGGAAGGAACCTATTCTAATGATTTTTGGAAAGATGAACTATTCCTATTCTATGCTAAAGCAATATTAAGGTGAGAGAGAGAATTAACCTACAACTATAGAGAAGAGAAGCTACAGTCTAATTCTAATTATACATAAGCTTGAAACAAAAGCTAACTAAGCAACAACTAACTAAACAACATTTATCTAGGCTCTATCTAATTACAAAAGACTGAAAATAAACTATCTAATGACAAGAGACTGAAATCAAACTATGAATAATATGCTTGGTCGACCATTTCTAATTCTAGAAAATAAATTAAGTTAGCAACACATTACAAATTACAAAAAGATAGAAAATGACATGTACAAGAAAACAAAATTAATTACATATACAGGAAAATAAACTAATTATTTGCAGAAAAGAAAATGCATAAAAACGTAAACAAAACCTTCGTTTGATGAGGGGCCATTCCCAGCAATCAGAGATTGAAACTAAATTAACTTAATCACCAACAACTGCGAACTGGAACTTCCATTAACTGATGAAAATTACAAAAGCATCTACTATCTTCTACAAACTATCTGCTAATCTGCTGATCCATTCATCATTTTCTAACTTGTTTCTCTATACAAAGAATCTATTTATACATTTACAGTGGGAGAGAAGGTCGACAGCGTCGACCTCTCTAAAAATAGAGGCTTTTATGACTGCAAATGGTTGCTTTGAGTGATGTGTGACAGCACAGGGAGCATCCAATAGGCTTCACGGGGTCGATTCCTTCACGAGGTTGCTGCAACATCGATCTCCCTTTGACATTGGCAGTGAGACAAGATGGCGGACTGAGCGTGGGTGAATGGACTCCTCTAGAACGTTGGCGTGAATAGGCATGCGTAATCCCAGGATGAACGAGCAAGAAAATTGGCACATGGAGTATTGACGCAGAGGTATGATGTGCTGTCAAGCTTGGAAGGTAGGAAGGCGAATCTTCCAGAACAAAAGCTCATTAACCATGACCACCGTGTGGCAAACAAAACCCACGTGCCCATTTTTGTCTTTAATGGCCCGAAGTATGCCAACCGCTGATTCCGCGGGTCGAACGCAAGGCTGAATGACAAGCTGGACGCGGTTGAATGTTGAGCAACATAAACACATAGTCTGAATGAAGGGTTTGAAAAACCGCAGTCTGTAAATCAAAACTAAATGCCAAGTATGCCCTGAAATGTCACATTAAACATCAGCAATTCATAATATAGCAAGATTTGATCAAAATTCATGTGGTAAGTAAATATATGCATACCTGGTCTGTTTGATGGGATGAATGGCGGAAAGAATAACTTATTATAGCAAAAATGATGGAAATAATGCCATTCAGAATAGATTTGATGATAAAAAATGGTGACAAAATGGACACCAACATACTCCCAAACCGGAGACATGCCAAGTCCCACTAAGCAAAACAGAGAAGCTTAGGAAGAAGGCTGAGCTGCGGTAGCAGCTGCCTTTGACTTGGAAGAGGAAATGGTTTTAGCTTGAAACTTATGAAGCTTCCTAACTTGGCCTTTCAAGGTGTCATACTTCATCCGGAGAGTAGTATGGGACGTTGTTCTGGCATTGACCAGGCATTCAATGCTTCTTACTTGTGTACGCAGTGCTTTGTTTTGTTCATGAAGCTCAGAGATTATTTCCACGTAGCTTTGGTTCTAGTCTATCAACCGTGTTATTACTTGAGTTAATTTATCTACTTCTTGCTGTGTCAGAATGGGTTGTTCCCTATGATGTTCAGGACTCTTCGGGGAACTCAACTCTCTTGGAAATGTTTCAAGATTGTCAATATGGTCCTCAAGAATTTTTTCTTTGTTGTGTGCAGGAGAACTTTCATTGGCAGAGACTTCACTCATTCGAGCAGATACGTTAGCTAATGTGAAGAGGGTTGATTCAAGGGTATGGTTGTTTGACTGGACGTTTGAATGCGATGGCTGAATGACAGTCTGAATGATAGACTGGTCGAAGGACTGGTCACAATCCATTCCTATGGATTTAGTAGGTACTGAAAAGAGTGGAGGTTCCGAAGTAGGTTCGCCAAGAGTAAGTTCAGGATAAGGTGGTGACTAGACAAGGTGCACATCACCTGAGGGATCCTCATCAAATCGGACATGCTTAGTGTCTCGTTCTACTTGCGTAAAGGATTGGGTAGGCTCACCAATACCGGATTGGAAACAATGTTTTCGAGAGGGAGAGGATTTGACAGTAGACTTCTCAATCAAATGAGGGTTCAGTGTTTCAAAAAAAAAACGATCCCATGTTTTCCCTCTCTTTTCTAACTAGTAAATGATCAGGAGTTTAATAAGACAATGGTGTTACAGGCTACTAGAGGGATAACTTGGCTGGACATCTTCTCCAAACTCTTCAAGAAATAAAATGGAAATTTGAGGGCCTGACTCTTGACAAAATGTGCAAGCAATCTAAAATGGTAGGCTTTAAAGACAGTATACTTACCGTCACAAGTGATTAAGTGAATGATAACAGTCAAAGGATCTAAGTATTCCGGCTTGACCCATTCTCTGTGAAATCCTTTGGTACCAATAACATGTTGAAAATCGAATTTCAAGGCAAATTTGTGAGCCTTCCGTGGAAGGAAGAGATGTTTGTGCCATCGGGTACCTTCAATTGGGAGCTTGGTGGCCAATGAGATGGATTCTTCTGTCACGGAGAAAGTGAGGTGGAAAACTTTGGCCGTCTTGCCATCAAAACCCTTAGTGAACAGTAATGAAATTTCGTGGTCATGGCGTTGGAGAAGGCGGAGAAGTGGACCCCAGCCTGCTTGCAAAAACACTTCACGACAGGCTTTAAACTCAAAAATGCAAAGGAGGTCCTGGCAGCTTCCAAGCTCATAATGAATTGGCATTGTTGATAGAGGAAGGGGGATGCAAATAAATAAGTACATGGGGTGCAAGAAATTGCAGAGGATGCGGCTCATCAAAAAGATAAAGAGAGAACAGACTGAGGCAAAATTCACGCGATCATCAATTTAAACTAAGGTCCGTTTGAATGTTTGAATGACAGTGGACGAGGACTTAACATGCTTAAAAGATCGCACTTGTCATTCGAATATCTTGAGTCAAGTTTCGGCGTAGAATTGTGTGAATCCAGTGAATACGTGTGGTTTATAGTATATTCAACCATGTCCAAAGCCGAGCTTTGGACAGGTTGAATGAAATTCACATACTGGGGTAGATTACACATGGAGAGATCATGAAGATTCAATCCAAATGCTTGCAGATCGTACGATAGTTAAGACCATGGCGGTCATGCAATGATTCTAAAGATCGTAATGATACATGATTCATTCGTTTTAACAAAGACACGATGGGTAAGGGAATGAGACCATGTATGAAATTGACGTTTGATTGATCCCTGTCATCATTGGTTAATCAAAATTTCAAATATCTTGGCACACTTATTAATATTTATACAAGCTATAGTTTCATTCAGCACTCCATTCAAAATGTTGTTTATTTTCCTCGTTCATCACCTTATTTGGATCGGCATTCGACCCGTCATTCAACCTTTCATACAGACTTTTGTCTATACAAGATCTTATTGTTGATGCTGACTAAAACTGATTTTGCAGATAATTTCTGAGGTTGTTAGTGCATAAAAGATGTTGTAAAGTTTGCTTTCTGTAACTTTAAGTCACATCCTTTGTATTTGTCATTTAATTAGAACAATTTGCCTTCTTCTTTTTTGCATTAATGTACAAACACCTATCATTTTATCAGAGATAAATAAACTTTTCATAAATATTCAAAAAGTTAAAAAAAAAAGTTCTAAAACAGTTCTAATCCTCCCTCAAACCAAAGATATGGCATGTCCTCAAGCCATCAAAGAAAATGATTAATATTAAAAAATTTCAATTGAAAGTCTTACAGATAGCTTCTAAAATACTATGATAATTTTCATAAGAAAATGAAATATTAACTATTAAATGTAAATGATTCAGATATGTACACTCATAAAAAAGAATACAACAGTGCTTAAGAAGACCATGTGAAGAATAATAGTATAAGAGATGCGAAAAAAAAATGTCGTGGGAAAACTAGTCATCCGTGACTCATTGTAAAGATCTCTTGTCATCCAAAGAATATAGATAAGGTTCACCGTAAAGTTTGTGACATCTACTATATTTATGGGTCCCATTTCTAGGATATTCATATCCTAGGTATTTGTTTGAATTATATGACAGGGTCCAAGTCCAACTTACAACCATTATCTAATGACAGTATAAATAATGGGCCTAAACATTTGTTTGTATACTCAGGTTTTTATGACCCATGTGAATAACAATGCATTAACCAAAACTCTTTTACCCGATATTGACCTGCTGCCAGCAATCCTGTTTAGTACTCCAACGGGTTTATCTTGGTACCATGCAAGCATAGCCCCGCTACCAGTGAGCCTGTTTAGTACCCCGATGGGTTTACTTGCACTTACCGAGCTTCCTTGTTTAAGATCTTACTTAGCATGGACCCGCTGCCAGCAAGCCTGTTCAGTACCCCGGTGAGTTTGCTTCGTGTGTGTATATATATATATATATTTGTAAGGAATTTGGTTGGCACTTAGAGTGTGCTAACCTTATATAGCACGAACCTTATGAGTAACTTTATTTATAATGGCCAAAATTATAGATCATGTCAAAAGATAATAACCTAAAGCCATTCTTTGACTTCTCAATACATCCTCTTCATAAAAGATCAGTAATGTTCCCCACAAAATAGAAAATATCACTCACTTTTAGGCTGCCTTTTAAAGGTGCTTTAAGAGAAAAGTTTTGATAATGAATCCAGGAAGAACTAGCAATCCATAGGTGTGAGATAGAGGTTTGTGGAGATCATAATAATTGAAGTAGGTCTTTTAAGCAACTGTTCTAATGATAAATCAAAGGTGTGCATGTCTGAATCAAATGCCATATGCAGAATCATAAAATAAAGTCGTTACAAAAGATATCAAGAATGCTTTATCCTTTCACTGTAAATTTTCAATTTTCAACAATAACCGAAAGAGAAGGAGAACTATAAGTATTTATTTTTAGAGCACTTCCCTTTTCGCATAATATTGCATGAGATGATTAAAAAAAGATAGATTTCTTGTAATTAAGCTGCAAAGCCACTTGTCAGATGATTCAAATTTATTCAAAACAAAAGCATATGTACAAGGAAAGATATGCAAAATTTTCAAAATTAACGAAAGGAAAGAAGTCTTCCTGTTTTGATTGAAATTTTTTAATGAATTGATCATAATAAATTTCCTGTAAAAATGCAATCACTTGTTAGAAATGACCCTTTATTATTGAAATTGAAAACATATTTACATATATACAAAAGAAAATAACCCAAAATATTTCAAGGACTAGGAGGAGGAGGAATGACTTCCTCTTCTACATACTCCATTTCCTCCTATTGTAAGGCATTCTGCACAAAATCTTGTTTAGATATTGGTTGATGATAAAGTCTAAGTCTATGACCATTTAGAACAAAGGAAATTTAAGAATCATCAATTGTCTTAATTTTAACGGATCCATTATCAAAAGCTGTAACAGTTTCATATAGACCCATCCAACGAGTAGTTAATTTACCTTTAAAGTTTTTGTATCTTGAATCGAAAAGTAATGCCCAGTCTCCAGTTTTGAATTGTTTTTTTTTAATGTATCTATCATGCCACTTTTTGCGTTGGTTTTGTATTAAGATTGTGCATTGAATAACATCTTGCCTAATTTCGTCTAATTCATTTATTTGCGGGATTCGTTGTCTCTGTGTTTCTTCTAGATTCATCCCTAATTGTGCAGCCATACGAAAAGTTTTAACTTGAAATTCAATAGGTAAAAGAACTTGTTTACCATAAATGAGTTCATAAGGTGTGTGGCTAGTGGTGTTCCTCCAAGTTATTCTATAAGCCCACAGAGCTTCAGGAAGCCTATCTACCCAATCTTTGTGGTGTAACTGGATAGTCTTAGTCAGGATGGCTTCTAATACTTTGTTGGTGGATTCCACCTGACCATTGGCTTGCAGGTGATATGGTGAAGATTTGCAATGTCTAATACCATATTTTTCAGTAAGCTCTTTCATTAATTTGGAGGTAAACTGAGATCCTTGATCGTTTACAATTTCCCTAGGTACACCAAATCGGGTAAATATTTCTTCATATATAAACTCTACCACTGATTTTTCTTGGCTCGGAATAAAGCTTTGGCTTCTACCCACTTGGTGACATAATTTGTACAAACTAGGATGTACTTCTTCTTACGAGACATAGGGGAAATTGGTCCAACGAAATCTAAAGCCCATTTTTCAAATGGTTCAATCATAACTTGGGGTTGCAAAGGCATCTCATCAGATGGCGTAGGTCTACCCATTATTTGGAAACTGTCAAACCCCTTGACATACTTGGTAGCATCTTTGAATATGCTTGGCTAATAATACCCAGAGTGCAATACTTTGTATGTTGTCCTCTTATCAAAAAAATGCCCACCGGAGGGTCCACCATGACATGCATGAAGGCTCTCCTCCATCTCATCCTCTCGTACACATCGTCTAATAATAAGATCAGGACCGGTATGAAAGAGATCATTATCTACCCAAGAATAATTGGAACTTTGAACTATGATCCTATGTTTCTCAAGTAGAGAGAGATGGTTATGTAGATTTCCAGTTGCTAAATAATTGGCTATGTCTGCAAACTATGGGGTTCGAACAAATAGAACGAATAAATGTTCATTTGGAAATCTATCATCGATAGGGCTAGCATTATCGTCAATTTGAATTCAAGAGAGAAAATCAGCTACTACATTCTCTCGACCGGGACGATCAACAATGGTGATGTTGAATTCTTGTAACAAAAGAAGCCACCGAGTCACTCTGCCATTACTGATTGGTTTATTCATAAAAAATATGATGGCATAGTGGTCAATGTGTATAAAAATTTCATATCCTGTGATATAATGACAAAATTTGTTGATGGAATAGACTACTGCTAGAAACTCTTTTTCAGTAACAGTATATTTCGATTCTGCAGGAGTCAAATTTTTAATAGCAAAGTATATGGCATGCGATGGCTTTCCTTCTTTTTTACCTAATATTTCTCTTATAGCTATATCAGAAGCATCAGTAGATATATGGAAGGGGAGGGACCAGTTAGGTCCCCTAAGAACTAGTGCCACTAATAGTTTTGCCTTCAAAGTTTCAAAGGCTTGTTGACAAGGTTCAGTCCATTGAAATTCTGTCTTTCATGAGTAGTTTGAACATAGGTGTGGCTATTTTAGTGAAATTTTCAATGAAACATCTATAATAGCTAGCATGGACAAGAAATCTTCTTACTTCCTTCGGAGTTTTTGGAGGAGGAAGATTAACAATTATTTCTATCTTGGCAGGATCCACCTTGATACCTTGAAGAGAGACATGATGTCCCAAAACTATGCCCTCGGTTGGTAACATCTTACATTTTTCATGACTAAGAGCTAAGTTCATTTCTTGGCACCAAATAAGAAATGTTTCGAGGTTATCAAGGGCCTCTTGGAAGGTATTACCATAAACTGTAAAATCATCGATCTTGTCGGACATGATCTTCATTTCCATGAAGATCCGATTTCCAAAGAGAGAATATCTAGGTGGGTCCTTTCTTGGTGAATATGAGATGTCCCAACGTTATGTTTCAAGAAGAGTATTCTTCTTTTTAGGAGGGGAATTACTAGGTACGTGGGAATCTATTTTTGAAGGTCCTACTGTTGTTTTCTCAATCTGTGAGATAACTATGTTCACAAAACTCTCAAAAAGAGCATCTACTTGTGCAGGGTCAACAAAATCTACTAATTTTGGACCACCTACCATTGAAAAGGTAGCGTCTTTGGGTTTTTGGACTAACGGAGGGTTAATAGGTCCTGAAGTTTTATCCTTTTGAGTTTCCTCTTGTCCTAGTTCAGTCTCTATATAAGCTTGAGGTTCTTCTAATGGAATTTCTTTATGAACAGACTGTTCTGATGTCCCTATGTTTTCCCCTAATTGATTTCTAGAAAGGATTTCTTTTGCTTTCCAAGTAGGACTATCCCCTTTAGGTGTCTTCCGATACCTTTCAGTTGAGTTAGTAGTTGGGGTGGCACGCCCCCCGTATAGGTTAGTAGGAATTTTAGTAGGGATTTTAGTAAGAGAACTAGTTTTAATAAATCTACCTTGAGAATCTCTAGACCTATTCAAGAAAACAAACTGAAATAAATTCTAACTGCATAACTACTACTGCTGGGTTTTGGGTATGCCCGTTATAACAGATGCGCAGGTTCTTACCTCTCGTTTTACCGCTCACCCGCCACCAGCCTATTTCTAAATTTCAAAAGAGGACAATTCAAATCTATCCCTAAGTTCTAAGAGAAAGTTCTATCTATCTACAACTAAATTCTACCTATCTTCTACAACTCCCTGGCAACAGCACCAAATGTTAGGTGTGTGAGCTATCTCAAAGAAAACACCTAATATTTAATTATCGACCACGGTTGGTATTCTTAGAGTTGTGGCAAAATATATGCTGAGGTAGAATGGTACCTAGGATTTCGGCTCGTCATACCTTATAAATATTTTAATAAAGAAAAGATCGAAAGATCTTTCAAAATGAAAAACCGAGTCAAACTTCAGAAAGACAATAAAGGAACTAAATCAAACAAACAAACTAGAATAGCATCCAATCATACTTCTCTACTTTATAATTGAATAATGGAAACTAATTACAAAGCAAACTACTGACTATGAGAATGAAAACTACCTAAGCAATTTCAGATTCTAATCTAGGAATTAGAAGGAACTATGAAATGAATTAAGAAACCTATCTATGAAATGACTTAATTTAGTAATGAATTACATAAACAGAAAACTATGTTAATCAAAGCAAAACGATAGACTATTTAATAAATTCAATAATCATTCAGGACTACACTAGAGCATCTAATTCTAATTCCATTCTCCTTGATGTTGTACGTCAAAAGTAATAGGAACTGGAGTAAATGTATCGTAATGACTTTCAAATGTAATAGCAAAACAAAACGGAAGTAGATCTAATCTAATTTCTGCAAAGAGATGTAAACTACAAAGAGACCAATTACAATTAACTTTAAACATTATGATCTAGCTACTATCCATAAGCAAAATAAGATGAAACTAATCAGATCTAGAAGCAAGTAGAAAACTTGATAAAGATATTTACTTTTGAACTTAATTTGGAAGCAAGTAGAAAACTTGATAAAGATATGTATGTAAAAGCAAGTAGAAAACTTGATAAAGATATTAATTTCTGAATCCAAATTCTATCCATGAACATCTTCATTTACTATGTAAAAATAAGAAACTGATCCTATTCTTAATGAAGAAGCTATTAAAACTAAAATACTTGTAGAATAAAATTATTAATTCTAATCTAAAATAAATCTTAAGATCATGTGATGAACTAGATTAGGAATAAAACTGATAAACGCTTAAACAGTAACATATTGGCAAATTAAATATGAAAGACATAATTTAAAAAGACGGTTAAAGCAAACTAAGAATGATAACAAACTTGAATTAAAACTTTATGGAATGTAAAACAGGGTCCTAATTATGGTTAAGAATGCTAATTAAGAGCAGGAAATATTACAATTAAGAAAAACTAAGAAACTGAATTTAAATGAGCATAAAACAGTGCAAAAAGAATAAAAGTCTGAATGACGATCCGGATGACTATCCGAATGACAGTCTGGATGAGGAAAAACAAATTAAACTAGGGAAAGAGGCAGTTTTGATGATCTTAACGTCAGCTGGTGAATGCAAATGAACCTACAATGCAAAGAAGTCAGTGAGAAGACTTGTTGAGAAGCTATAATAATAGGAAGCAACCTATTCTAATGATTTTTGGAAAGATGAACTATTCCTATTCTACGTTAAAGCAAGATTAAGGTGAGAGAGAGAATTAACCTACAGCTATAGAGAAGAGAAGCTACAGTCTAATTCTAATCATATCTAAGCCTGAAACAGAAGCTAGCTAAGCAATAATTAACTAAACAACATTTATCTAGGATCTATCTAATTACAAAAGACTGAAAATAAACTATCTAATGACAAGAGACTGAAATCACACTATGAATACTATGCTTGGTCGACCATTTCTAATTCTGGAAAATAAATTAAGTTAGCAACACATTACAATTTACAGAAAGATAGAAAATGACATGTACAGGAAAAATAAATTAATTACATATACAGGAAAATAAACTAATTATTTGCAGAAAATAAAATGCAGAAAAACGTAAACAAAACCTCCGGTTGATGAGGGGCCCTTCCCAACAATTAGAGATTGAAACTAAATTAACTTAATCACCAACAGCTTCGAACTGGAACTTCCATTAATTGGTGAAAATTACAAAAGCGTCTGCTATATTCTACAAACTATCTGTTAATCTGCTAATCCGTTCATCAATTTATAACTTGTTTCTCTATACAAAGAATCTATTTATACATTTACAGTGGGAGAGAAGGTCGACAGCGTCGACCTCTCTAAAAATAGAGGCTTTTATGACTACAAATGGTTGCTTTGAGTGATGTTTGACAGCGAAGGGAGCATCCACCAGGCTTCACGGGGTCAATTCCTTCACGAGGCTGCTGCAATGTCGATCTCCCTTTGACGTGGGCAGTGAGACGAGTTGGCGTACTAAGCGTGGGCCAACGAACTCCTCTAGAACGTTGGCGTGAATAGGCATACGTAATCCTAGGCTGAAAGAGTAAGAAAATCGATGCATGGAGTATTGACGTGGAGGTATGATGTGCTGCTGAGCTTGGAAGGAAGGAAGGTGAATCTTTCATAACGCAAGCTCATTAGCCATGACCACTATGTGGCAAACAGAACCCACGTGCCCATTTTTGTCTTTAATGGCCCGAAGTATGCCAATCGTTGATTCCGCAGGTCGAACGCGAGGCTAAATGACAAGCTGGACGCGGTTGAATGTTGAGTAACATAAACACGCAATCTGAATGAAGGGTCATTTGAAAAACCGCAGCCTATAAATCAAAACTAAATGCCAAGTATGCCCCGAAATGTCACATTAAACATCAATAATTCATAATATAGCAAGATTTGATCAAAATTCATGTGGTAAGTAAATATATGCATACCTGGTCTGTTTGATGGGCTGAATGGCGGAAAGAATAACTTATTATAGCAAAAATGATGGAAATAACGCCATTCAGAATAGATTTGATGATAAAAAATGGTGAGAAAATAAACACCAATATGGAGTCCCTCTCTCACCTAGTGCGCCCTCATGAGTTGGATTAGTGTGTCTCTTGGTGTAGCCAACCGATGTGTAACTCCAGTTTACTATTCTAGGAATGTAACTCTCATGCATGTGTCCCTCTCTCTCCCAATTCGAATTGCTCATGAAGGAATTCGATTTTCTTGTGTTGGCTTGTCAAACTTGTGTCTTGGTTCATGATTTTGCTCTTATGCTTGTGCTTGGCACTTGTGGTTCGATTTTGATGCTCTTGGTATGAGATACTTGTTTTTCATTGCACCTTTGTGGATCCTGTTCCCAAACTGAGTTATTTTGGAGCCATTGGTTTATGCCCTAGAATTTCCTCTGGAGATTCTAGATTGGCAGCAAGGGTGAGGTCCATTGCCGTTGGATTTGAGGTTGGACAGAGTTGTGTATTTCCATTGGATATTCTGGTTTGGTAGCATGGGTGAGGTCCACTTCCTTGTATTTGTGTTTGTCCTTAAGCCACTGGAATTTCCCTGGATTGGAAGTGCTACTTCCCATTGGGTTGTGGTTGGACTATTGCCCTGGAGCCACTAGAATTTCCTTGCAATGGAAGTAGAGGCCACACTTGCCATTGGGTTTTGGTTGGACTAGTTTCTTGAGATAATTTGTGTTTGAGTGTGCTATTTCTTGTGGCATCATGGTTCCGACTCGGGTAACCATTGAAAAGTTAGTTTTGGCTTCCATTGTGTCTACGGCTGGGTGGAACGTGGCACAGTTGATTCCAATTGTGTATTTGGAAAAGATAAGTGCTTTAACTCATGTTTATTTAATTTGACCCCCTAGGGCTATAGTGCGCTTGGAAAGAAAAGTCGGAAGAGGAATAGATACAGTGATGCTTCAATCCTTCCCTCATAGTATGCGGGAGAAGTGGACTATAATGGTAATGCTTAAGAATCAATTATTGCGTTCCTTCCAGATCATGCATGAGAATCTCTTATGTTCCATAAGTATCCAGTAATCGATAAATATAGGAACAAGTAAAATGTATCTATGGTTATATTATATTTTTAAACATATAGACCTGTAGTATAAAAAAATAAAAAATAAAAAATATTCTAATTAGTTAAAAGAAAAACCTCAACATTTGGATTTGATCTGATTTATTTATGGATGCACATGAAATTTTTGATGAAATGTATGAGCTATTTGTGGAATAAATTTCTCATGGAATTCAATCTATTTATGCAAGTAAATTTTGTGAAGGAATTGGAAACTAGTTTTTTGTATTTTGTGCACAAATTGTTTGAGGAAATGATTATTTGGAACATATGATAGAGAAATGATATTTCTTCCTGTGTTCATTATATAATGTGTATTTTTATGGTACAGTAGCCTCGAAATGGTTTAATACACTTCTCTTTGATGCTTCTACCTTTTATTCAAAAACTAGTTCTTCGATTGGATTGTTTTGCATAGTTTGGAGACTTTCCACATTAAGTGTTTGTAAAAATGACCGAGTGATACTTTTATGGTTATGTATGATAAATACACTTTAAATGTGTGTGATAATGTGAGGGTAAATATTCTTTATAGTGTTTTTTAAATTTCTACCGTAATTCTAGATCAATTTCCAATTTCTAGCTCCTTCAATGGAATTGTTTTGAGTATACTTGTGACTTTGGATATGAAGCGTTTGAAGAAATTTTTGAATGAAATATACCGCTTTTATGACTGATAAAACATAGTATTTATAGTTTTAATGGAATTTGAATGATTCTATGAGTTGTGAATTTAATTATTCTAGCGATTCCTAGAATTACTAGTCAATTTAGATGAGTAGAATTAGCTAGTTTTGTGAATTATTTAATGGATTGTATATGGGAGTAAAGATACATCCATATGAATTTAGGTGACCCTGATACGCTATCCATGAGCTATTGTAGTCATATATGTCTCTTCATTTTTCATTTGGAAATTTAAATTGGAATAATAAAAATATATCTCGTTGGTAAGGGTTATTATGTTTTCATTTTTGAAACTATAGAAGACAGAGATCTCATCTTCCAGAATGGGCCATATTTTATGGGTCCCCAAGGTTTGTACATGAATAAATGGATGCCGAAATTTGATCCGACACAAGACGTGCCTTTAGAAAACCCATTATAGGTGCACCTCCCACAACTACCCTTGCATTGCTGGAACCTGAAACCTCTAGAATCCATTGGGAACACTCTAGGGAAGTACATTGATAAAGCTGAAAGGAAGGAACAATACACTTGTGCTCGAATATGTGTAGAGGTAGATATGGAAATAGGGATCCGAGAAACCATAAAAATCACAGTTTCAGATTGGTCTCATATACATGAATAGGAATTAGACTACGAACAACTTCCATTTAAGTGTAGGCATTGTCACGGGTATGGGAACTTCCCCCAATAGTGCAAGAATAAAGTGGAGGAATATGTTAAGAAGGCGAAAGGGGAGCAATGGACACAAGAGCAGAAATAGGCCTCAGAAAAAAAAACCTGATAGAGCAAAAGTGAAAGGGGCTCCTACGGGGCCTGGTGTTCCTTCCTCAGGACAGTTTCAAGGAGAATGGATTGCAGCTCCAGCATGGGTAGATGCCTCCAAAAACGCATTCGAAATGCTAAGTATCCCAAAAGAGCTTTCCGAATCAGCAGTGGTTGAGACCGAACATCAGACCCAACCTCTTGGAACTAAGGAAGGAAATTAAATTGCAGCATAGAATCAACACAACTCTCCTTTAGGAGGTTCCTCCTCTCCCTCTTATGCAGATATGATGAGGAAGAAAAAATTGGAAATCTCTTAATCCTGGGAAGAAGAGACACCCAAGAGGCCTTCGAGAAGGCCAGGAAGGAAATCCCTTAAGGAAACAAGAGAAGAAGAAGCAGAGAGTAAAAAAATGAAGGGAAACCAATCCACTATTGAAATTTCCATTGGAGGAAATACTAGAGCTAGGCCCCCAAAGGGAGGCCCTACACCCTCCATCCATAGTAAATAATGCGAATAGTCTCTTGGAATTGCAGGGGATTAGGGAACCCTTTGAAAGCCAAAGCAATCAAATATATTTTGAAAATAGAAACCCCAGATATCCTCATGCTCCAAGAGACTAAAATAGAAGAGGAAGCTCTTCTTGATTTAAGTAGACTGAAATGGAAGAAAAATGTCGTGAAGGAAGTCAGTGCAAAAGGCTCCTCAAGAGAGATTACAACACTGTGGTTGGAAGAAAAATTTTAGCTGGAAATCTCTTTCGAGACACAACACTGGATATACACCGACCTTTGCCATAATTCAAGTAAGATTACCTTTGCACTTTTCAATTTATATGTTCTTGTCCACTACCTTGAGAAGAAAGAATGTTGGAAAATGTTAACAGATTTCCTAGAAATCTACACTCCTAAGAATATCATAGTAGCTAGAGATTTAAAAATTGTTCTTTACCCAAGGGAAAAAAGAGGAGGCCTAAGTGGTAGGGACCAAATTATTCTTTTAGTCAAAGATATGATACAATAGTGGGACCTCCTAGACTTCATTCCCAAGAAGGGTCTCTACACTTGGACCAACAATAGAATAGGGGCAGCGCACATTGCTACTCACCTGGATAGGTTTCTTGTGCAGAGCTCGGTTTTGTTGGAGAGGAAACTATTATCCTCTAAACTCCTTCCAAATCTAACTTCAGATCACAAGTCCATCCTCTTACAGTTGGAAGAGGAAGAAAACATGGGCCCTATACCCTTCCGCTTTATTCCTCTTTGGAAAGAACATGAAGGGTTCATGGAAATTGTTACAAAGGCTTGGTCCACCCCGGTCATAGGGTCACCCAGCTTTGTGTGGGAGAAGAAACTAAAGGCTACCAATTTTTATTTGAAAGAATGGATTAAAAATCCTTCCATAACCCCCTCTAGTCATAGAAGGGAGACAATCTAGCATTTAACTGATTTGCAGATGGATATGGAGAATAAGGACATCACCAACTTAGAGTTGGAAAAGGAACAATCTTCCAAGTTCTCTTCTTTCCACTCTTTACTCCAAGAAGAAGAATATTGGAGACTCAAGTCCCGCAAGCTATGGTTAAAAGCGAGAGACTACAACACCTCCTTCTTTCACTGGCAATATAGAGCCCGCCTCTCTAGAAATCATATTTATGAAATCTCCTCCCTAGATGGGACAGTCTATAAAGGATTTGATTAGATCAAAGAGGCAACAGAATCTCATTTTCAGAAATTATTCAAAGAGGATGAAATTGGAAATGAGGAGGACACCTTTGACTTTCTATCTCATATTACTTTTCTTGTCAACACAGAGGACAACTTAAGTCTCATGAAGACCTTTACCGAGGAAAAAATCAGCAATGTAATCTGGTCTATCAAACCTAACAAAGCACCAAGGCCTGATGGATTATCAATACACTTTTATAGAGATAGCTGGTTAATAATAAAGACTGATCTACAAAGAATGATAAAATCCTTTCACTAAAAATCCAAAGTGGGAGGTTGCACCAAATCCACCTTTCTCGCTTTAATACCCAAATAGGTGAACCCGGGCACCTTTGATAGATTCAGACCTATATCGCTTTGCAATGCATCCTATAAAATTCTCTCCAACTTGCTCACAAACAGAATAAAGACTTTACTAGAAAAACTCATCTCACCCATTCAGAGTAGCTTTGTTAGATGGAGACACATTTTGGATAACGTGATCCTCATGTAGGAAGCTTTGCACTCCATCCATCAGTGGCGGGAGCAAGGGATGCTCATAAAGTTGGACATGGAAAATGATTTCGACCGGGTAAATCTTTCCTTTCTTTACAAAGTCCTTCTTTCCTTTGGTTTTAAATTTGAATTTGTCAATTTGATAAAAGATTGTACTGAAAAGCCCTGGATAGATCCTCTAGTAAATGGCAAACCTGCCAATTATTTCCAAGCTAGTAGGGGAATAAGGCAAGGCTTCCCCCTTTCACCTTTCCTGTACATTTTGATGGAAGACTCCTTGAGCAGAAAGTTGACAACAACAAAAGAAGTAGGGGTAGATCCAGGTATTAGGGTGATGAAAGGTTTAGACCCTATCAATCATGCCTTGTTTGCAGACGATTCTCTTCTATTGGGAGGAGCTTCCTTAAATATTGAAAGGTTCTTCAATGAGATCCTACAAATATTTTGTAGCATATCTGGAATGCTAGTCAATAAAAGGAAAAGTGCGGTATATGGGTGGAATACATATCAACAAACAATATTAAGAATAGCCCAGTTCTTGGGGTTTTCTGGATTTGCTTCTTGGGAAACAATCAGATATCTTGGATTACCTTTAACATTGGGACCCAACAGACCCTTGCTTTGGCTCGAAGTGATTGGTAATATCAAATCCAAAATTGTTTCTTGAGGAGGTCAGTGGCTCACAAATGCTGGAAAACTCACTCTCATCAAATCGGTTCTTTCTTCCTTCCCTATCTATCTGTCCTCCTTCCTTCTGGCCCCAAAGTCAATCATGGAACAGGTCTCTATGTTGATCAGATATTTTATGTCGCGATGAGGTAAAGGAAATCAAATTGAATTTCATTTAGTAAGTTGGGAAATAGTTAAAATACCATTATTGGAAGGGGGACTACAGATTAGAGATGCTGGTTTGGCCAATATTGCTCTGGGAGGAAAAATCTTGTGGAAACTATTTTCAAATCGTAGCCATCTAGTTAGCCAAACCCTTTGGAAAAAATATCTAAAAGGGGGCTCTCTGAGAAATATTCATATAGACAATATCCCCACATGCACCATAATATGGAATCTTTGTCGAAGAGGGCTCGAATTCTTTCAAAAACATATATTTCTAGTTCCTGGGAATGGAAAAAAACCTTGTTGTGGAATGAAAACATCCTTGGAAAGCCGCTTTTAGAAACCTGTGTTGATATAGAGGAGATTATAAATTGGCTCATTCAACACAAGATTCTTCATCTGGAAAACATTTCTTCTTGGGACATCACAGGGAACCGGACGGCATGGACCATCCCCGAAACTCCAGCACACCTTCTACCACAATAGAACTTGCTCCTCATTGCATTGACGGGTTTGGATCCTGTTATATCCATGCAACCGACAAATGGGGATGGGGAAAGACTAGAGTATTATCTGCAACACACGGTTTTTCCTCGTTAAAATCTATCCAAGCTATGATTCACACCATAACACTATGGAAGCATGTATGGAACTACTTTGATGTATCCAAAGTAAACTTCTTCACTTGGGTATTAATGCACATGAAAGTTTTGACAGGTGAAAATTTGCTTAAGAGAGGTATACTAGGACCTCACAAGTGCCCCTTGTGCTTCCTAGCTCTTGAAAACATTGATCATTTGTTTGTGGACTGCTCCTTTTCCCAAGCGGTCTGGATGCACTCCCTCCAAGGTCTCAAAGCACCAATCCCATCACAATTTTCAGTGGCCATGCTCTTCTCCACCTGGAAAGCAAGGTACCCTTGTGCATTTAAAAGAAAATCCCTCCCTAAGTATATATGCTGGAAAATATGGTTGGAAAGGAACGATAATATTTTCAAGAACACTACGCACACTCCTTTGATTGTGGCAGCAAAAGCAAAAGCGATGCTTTTGGAAACGTTGGACAATCACTCCTCCTCGGCCGAGCCTTCCTTCCTTCCTGAAGAGAGAAGTTGGTTAGGATTCCATAAGATACGAGATAGGAAAAAAGGCATAAAAAGGCCCTTATCCACCTCTGGATGGCGTTTAGGAGACTCGGATGTATATTTCCAAGTATGGTGGAAGAAACAGGGCAAAGCAACTGTCTTCTTTGATGGAGCTTCCAAAGGAAACCCAGGGGAAGCAGGAGCAGGCGGAGTGATTTACTCCCCTAGGGGATATTGAGTAGAAAGCTTCAGCTGGGGTTTAGGATAGGGAACTAACAACTAGGATTAATTTCTTTGCCTCCTCAAAGTCTCCCAGATAGCTAAATAATTCAAGTATAAAGATATACACGTTTTTGAAGACTCAAAAATTTTAATCAAGGTTTTAAATTATGAGGATCAATTCAGCAATCCAGCTCTTAACAAGACTTTGAAAAGGCTCTGGTTTTTATTGCAAGACTTCAATTCCACCTCATTTTTTCACATTCTGCGTGGATCAAATAAGGAAGCAGATACAAAGGAAAACGCGGGTTGTCTTATACCACAAGGAGCATTCAACAAGAACGAAGAAGCACCCACGTGAACTCCCATCCCTCAGACATTCAAGATTTGATTTTTTTTGTTGTGTAATAACTGGAAATGTTGTAGTGTGGTTGAGTGCATCTCTGAACCCATGTAATTTTGGTTGATTTGACTATAGTCCAACCAGATCCATAAAAAAAATGTTTTAGTTAATATATATATATATATATGTTTTCGTAAAAACAGAATGCTACAACCATGTTCTCTATTTATAATATATTATTGTGTTGTAGGTGGCTACTTATAAGGTGTTATCTTTTACTATGGATGCATATATATATAGATATAGATATAGATATAGATATGTTTCCGTAAAAACAGAATGCTACAACCATGTTCTCTATTTATAACATATTATTGTGTTGTAGGTGGCTACTTATAAGGTGTTATCTTTTACTATGGATGCATTTCATTTTGGTTCAGTTATTTAGACTCAATTCATTGTGGTGAATGTTAACTAGTTTCATTGGAATTGATAGAAAATATCACCTTATGTGCAATTGGAATGATATGCAAATAAACCTTTAAATGGTTGTAGGTGCATGATTAAATATTTTTTTAATGGATTTAGGATTTATTTTTGGTTTAATGGCATGGTTACAAGTTGATTTTGTACAAGACTAGCTACTTATATTGGAAAACTAGTTAACTAGTCTTGTGGACTCTCTTTCGTAATCACCATGATTAATTATTGTAATATTGGTAATTAGGCATTATTTACATGTAATTAGATGTTATTAATCCATTGGAATTTATAATTGATGTTTATTTGTTAAACAATTTGATTTGTGATAAGTGTCGTTAAGTGTCGTAATTAACACCTTAATTACTAGTTAACCATAATTAAGAATAATTAGCCTTTAGAAGTGGTTATAATCTATGATATGGCTTGTATTGAAGGTTTGATGGTGTTATATGATGTTAATAATCCTTCCCAGCCCTTAGATTATATTTTGGATGTATTAATGAATTTATATAAAATTATTGTTAATTATTGGATTTTGTGTCGCAATTAATTTTGGGAAAATAGAAATTAAATGTTTATGGTTTATCCACTGCACTAAAAATAAAGTAATTAGCCTCAAAGAGCTACTGATATGTCCCTTAGACACTCTGATATCCCTGGGGTACATTAAAGGTGGTATAAGAGCTTAGGTTCCAACTCTGCGGCTGTTGGGCCTATTACAGATTCATAGCTCTGTTTATATGCATTGGGAATTTTTAAATGTGATTTGTGAAAGAACTTTTAACCTCCCTTATGTTAATGCAAGAATAAGAAGCCTTATTTCAGAAATTAGTTTGTTGTATGCTTTAGAATTAATTAATATTGCATTTTTATTGTTCAATAGATTGATTGGTAAGTATAATGTGGTGCATATCTAATAATCGAGTATACTGATTGGTTGATGCATGTTCATATTTCATTGCCTCTTTTAGTGTTCAATGATTTGATTGGTTGATACTTGTGCATTGCCTCTTTTATTGCTTTAGTGATTTGATTGGTTGATGCTTGTGCATTGCCTCTTTTATTGCTTCAGTAATTTGATTGGTCGATGCATATGCATTGCCTCTTTTACTATTCAGTGACTTGATTGGTTGATGCTTGTGCATTGCCTCTTTTAATGTTCACTAACTTTATTGGTCAATGCTTGTTCATCGTGCATTGCATCTTTTAATGCTCATTGAATTGTTAATATTGAAATGCTTCTTGTGGTATGATTTATTTACTAGTTCATTACGATTATTAATTGATAAGTAAATAATGGTCATTATAATAGTATGCAATATGTACCATTATCAGTATTAATTTAATGCTAAGTTATTAAGATGATATAGTTTTATTATTATTAAATATAATATGAATTATTAAGTGGCATTTTTACCCTATATGGATTTTGGATTTTCTATTGATGGTATGATTTTATAGGCCTATTTATGCCACTTGGGTGGTGGTGGTTACATTGATGAGTAACTCCTTGTCTATTTTGGGAAATAGGCCACTTGTCTTAATAGTGGTTCCATTTTCTTTTTTATTTTTTTTATTTTCAATGTATGTGAGTAACTCCTTGTCTATTTTTGGAGTAAATGAGCCACTTGTCTTTAATGGTTCATATGCTCTTCTATTTTTTTTATGGGGATGTAACCCCTTGTCTATTTTTGGAGGAAATGAGCCATTTGTCTTTAATGGTTCACATTCTCTTCTTTTTTATTTATTTTATTTATGGGGATGTACTCCTAGTCTATTTTTGGAGGAAATGAGCCACTTGTCTTTAATGGTTCATATTCTCTTAATTTTATTATTTTATGTGTGTAAGTAGGTGGTATAGTAGTGTATGATAATGTTATAAATTTAAATATGTATAATGTAATATGTGATGTAAGATAGATGAGGGGTATATGATATTGAATATAGCATAATTTAAATGTTGTGTGTGTGCGTGTGTGTGTGTGTGTCTGTTTTAAAATATGCAATAATTATTAGTATTGCATGTATATGATATTGTATATATACTATATGTATAGATGCGAACATATGTAATAAAGGAAGTGTAAAGTATTTGGGAGTCTTCAGAAGTATTTGAAAGTGTTTGGGAGTGTTTGGGAGTGTTTGGAAGTATTTGGGAATATTCAAAAGTATCTGGAAGTTTTTGGGAGTATTAGGAAGTATAGTGTGATCAGAAGTACTATGTTAGTGTATATTATATAATGCATATTTAATACGATGGTATTGGATTATGTAATTATACCATTGTAATTGTATCGATATTATGGCATAGCATAATAATTATACGGGTGTATAAAATATAGGATATATAGGTTATATGACTAATATGCTACGTATAATATGATATATGATTGAAGAACTATAATATGTATGTAGACAAAATGGACGTATGTATAGAAATAATACATATTAATAGTAAGTATGGTGTATGGTATGAGTGTATGATGGTGTGTTGTATTGCTAGTAATTATTTTATCGCAAAATATTAGACTATTTCGGTGGCAGGATGTTTGGTTGTTTGAGGTGAATATGTATTTACTTTGGTTCGATAGTATAAGTAGTGTGCTACATGTAAATAATTAGCAACATAATGTATGGGTTAGTATATGGGGATTAGATGGGATTGTCGTCAAAGTATGTATGACATTGTTATTGATGGAGTATGTATGCAGGCAAGATGTATGATTGTGTATGTGTTGATTCTTGAATGTTTGCATAAGTGCAGTATTAGTAGTGTTTGTGTGATGTTGTTGGTTGTATACATGTATTACTAATATATGAATATTATATATATCGTCATGTGCTAAGAATTATATATAATGTTATGATAAATATTAACTATTCAAAATGATTTCTATGGTTGATATATGGTGTTTGAATGGTTGATGTATGTTGTTTGATACTATTGGTTGTTAAATTATTGACGTTGGATGATTAATGGTTGATACATGTATGATATTGTCATTATTGTATGTATGGATATTATTGGTTGTTCTTGGTTTTTATGGTTGTTGTGTATATAATTGATGAGTGATGGCTAATGTTGAGTGGATGATGTATGGATGATATTGTTATTCATATGGTTGCTATTGATTGTTATTTGTCATCATTGGTTGGTATTGGTATGATTGATGTGCTTGGGTGATGTTATTGAGAAACTAATTGATGCTTATTAGATGTGTGGTAGATGTGATTGTTAAGGATTAATGTAATTTGATTGATGTATCTTGATTTGATTGATGTGTTCTAGTTGATGTATTTTGGTTGGTGTATTTTGCTTCTGGTCAATGTATTCTAATTGATGTGTTCTAGTTGATGTATTTTAGTTGATGTACTATGATTGATGTTTGTATGGGAAGTTGATGCGTGTATGGTTGTCATTAGTTGATATTGGTGTATGATTGCATATATGATCGACATATGATTGATATATGGTTGAGGTATTATGAATTGATGTATTATGGATCGACACCTGTATGACTGATGTATGATTGATATTGGTTGATGTTACTGGTTGATACTAATTGCTATTTGTTGATGTATAATGGATTTTTGGATGTTCTTTAAAGAATAATTATGATTTGCGTAGAGATGAAACATAATATGTTTAACTATTGGCATTATGGCCCTTTTTTTTGTTTCTTAGTTAGATTGGAATTGTTGCATATAGGTTTGCTTACTTGTTACATTAAGTGTATAAAATTTTCAAATGATCTTTGCGATCTTTTCTAGAAAATATATATTTTTGATCTTTGTTGAAAGGTATTTTAGTGGTATCTTGGTGACATTTCATGTGTCGGTATTCCGATAATATCCCAGTAGTATTTCATATGTCTTGTTGAAAAGTATGTACTAACTGTGTGATCGATTAAAGCATGATTTAGGTACCTTTGTTGAAGATGTACTTCATGTATCCTTCTATATCCAATACTAATAAAAGTATCCTTGTTAGAAAAATATCCTTGTGATCTTTGCTGAAAGTATCTTGTTAGGGTATCCTTGCAGTATATAAAATACCTTTGTTGAAAGGCATATTTGTAAAGTATCGGGGTAAATCTCATGCATCCTTGCAGGGAAAGCATTTGGGTAATAAATCATGTAAAAGCATATTGGTAATGCATCTCATGTTACTGACTAATTGGAATGCAGTTCATATATCTTAGATGCATTTGATGCATCTTATTGATAGAGCATATTCATGATGCATTTCAGGTATTTGTAGGTAAAGTATATGCATTTCATATCATTGATTGAATGGAATGAATTTCATGAAGAAAGAGTACACACTTGATGCACTTCATGAGATTGAATGGTATACTTGACGCACTTCATGAAATTGATTGATACACCTGATGAATTTCATATGATTGAAATTGATTAGAATAAGATTCAGGTAGATGCATTTCAAGTATTTTTTTGAAGAAGTATCTATATCTCATGTACCTTGTATATACTGATATATTTTGTGTGATTTATTTCATGCATCATGTATCTTGAAGATGTATTTTATGTATCCATATGAACAATATATATATATTTGTTGCTAACCGTGTGTTTTTGGAATGTGAAGAAAGTATCATTGATGAAGAATATCATGTTGTTGGTCACTCTATATGCTAATTAATTTCAGTTAACAAACAGAGTGCTCAATATAAATTATCAACCCAGGAAAGTCTGATTGTTTCAAAGGTAACTAAGAAAAGTATATGCATAAACACTTCAGTAGATGACTAAATAAATAAAGAACATTCATCCTACTTAAATGCTAAGCCAAACTCAACTCACTATGAAATCCAATATAAATTATCAATCTAAGAACTCAAATGATTCCTATTTTATTACAACATCAATCCTACAACAACTGATCTAAGAATGAATTAACTAGAATTGCTTTTGCAAGAAGTTAAATCCTAAAATATCAGATTAAAAGTAATTCAAACCATGACCTATCTAATTCAGCAAATTCTATGGAAGATAAATAACAATAATATGCAGGAGCTGAGCTTGAATGTAACAACAATACTAATTAACACACTTGCATAGGAAAGAAAACTACTCTACACAGTCGACTGTTCACACCACACTGTTGCAACAAAACAAAGGGAAACTATAATTATGCAGTTATCCAATTAACTACTGTTTGTAGCAATATTAAAAATACTACCTATTGTAACTCCACATAAACCAAAATAAATTAAAACTAAAATATCTACTTAACTCAACAATCTCTGTGAGAAGGTGGGCTTTGGCCTTCCAATAGAGATGTCGTTGGAGGCTACCAAACTAACTCAGCAAATAACGAATTAGGGAAACATTGCTTCTTTCATTAATGGATAAATTCAATTACAAAAGACTCCCAAATCCTGTTACAATTCTCTTGAAAATAAGCCCAACGTTCTGTATGATCTCGTCTTCCTATATATACTGAGACAAGACCGTTCAGGTTCCTTAATTTAGGTAGCAATGAATATCTCTAATCTTCAGGTTGTCGAATATACAATGAAGAAAATAGAAACAGTTACAATGATTGTTACATTAGAATGGATTCTGCTTCATAATCAATTGCACATTCACAACTGGAACTGATCCAACGCTAAACGAATCTCAGTTGACCTCATATAGGAATAACCTGAGTTGTTTCACCAACGATCCAAACTGAGCCCTGGAAATGTGCAACTGTTTCCAAGTGCTTTAGTGCCCATGTGTATCAGCAAGCCAAGATTCTTGGATTCCCTGAGGTCTTTACTCACTTTTCATAAATTCATCACAAGTCAGCATAACAAGGAATAAAATTCATAATCACAAGCATTTCTAAGCATTAATGTAGCAAGGTAATAATGAATTATACATGTTCGAATACATGCCTCTTCTTGGAAAATATAATGACTTGGTTGTAAATAAAAGATAAAATTAGGGAAAAAGGGTTGAATAGGAGTGAGCAAAAAGGGCATTTCTAGCACCCAACATCTCCCCCCAACTGTCATTTTGCATGTCCACATGCAACAAATTCCAGATAGTATGAATCTGAATCTGACTCTAAGCTCTTTCTGTAGATATTAGTAAGGTTAAAAGAAGTTTAGGGCTTCTCACCCCAGTTCAAAAATCCATTGCAGGAAATCAGCTCTGCCCAACACTTTTTCTCTGCTTTCTTGGTCAATTTGTAATTGCTCCTAAATTGCCTCTTAGACAGCCATATCAGTGGAAATTTTAATTTCAGCCCCAAACAACGTGGTCCACATGTATCCATACATTCAATGTACTCAGGCACCCGATACAGAGCCTACTTGAAGTTCTCAAAACAATAAGGGTCTTTTCCTCTCAAAGATGGAGAAGAGGCTTGCCACCTATGCTTACTGCCTTCCAGGGCATAAGGCTACTACTGGGAGATCATTTGAACACAGGTAGAGATGACCTTCTGTCGTAAAGCTATCAAATGATGAAACTTGATAGGAGATGAAAGGAAACTTTCATATTTTGCAAGAAGGACCATAGGGGATTGTTCGCTTCTAATCCAGAGAGTGGAGTTTTCCTCATTCTTATGAATGGTATGGAAAGCATTCCACCACCGCATATGATTGGTGACAAAAGAGGTGAAATCCCTAAAGTGAATATCTCCAAGGTGAGGCACAGGGTTAGAACAAAAATCCATAAAGCATGACATCTCATGTAGATACAACTCACACAATAAATTATTCCCACTGAAATCACTCTGCAAAAAAGCCTCCAGAAATTGAGGAGAGGTCATAATATGATAAGGTTTCCCCTCCTTCAAATCTCTCAATTTGAACAAAGTCATATGTTCATAGAGGAATACAAAATAGGAAGGAGATGGGGATCTGCAGCTTAACAATTCCTGAGCTAAAGCGTGCATATGCTCTTTATCCTTCTGCATAGACTTGCATCAACAAATTCTACATGTACTGCTGGTTCTTGTGTTTCAACAGTTTCCTCTTTTAGTGCCACAGTCTTATCAAATCCTTCATGACCCAACACTTCAGGAGAATTGACAGTCCCCTTCTGTGCCATTGTTTCAGCACTGTCCTTTTTCTCAGTCAACAATTCAAGAAACTCAATGATTTCTTGTTGTGCCACTATTTCAGAAACTTGTTCTTGGACTGCTATTTCTTGTGTTTCAGCATCCATTTCTAAACTTGTTGGTTCTTAAACTTCCACAACTTCTCCCTGTGCTGCTAGTTCTTGTGTTTCAGCAGCATCTTCCTGAAGTGTTTCAACATTTTCTGAGCATTGCAGCAAAGTCTCTTCTAATCCTTGCAATTCCTACACGGGGGCAAATAAATCCTGTGACATGACATTTTCAGGTTCTTCACTCAGTGATATTTTATTATCCAAGGTAGAAGGGGTTGTTCCCTCATTCTGATGCTGATCATCCTTTACCATTGGCTCTGCTTGTGTTGTTACATCCATTTCCTGTCTTGATTGACCCATTTTCCAAGTCGAAGGCTCCATAAGTGTGAATTTAAATCCTGACCTTCTCAAAATGTCCCCACATTCGGGGCACACAAATTCCTCATGATACAAATTTTCTACTTCAGAGGGCATGTTCTCCACTTGGTCAACTTCATCAGCTAATGTGATTAATCTTTGCATTGCCTGTTTCCTTAACACTTCTTTCAATCCCTGTAGATCCTCCCTAAGCATGTGTACTTCATGTTTCAACAAATCATTTTCAAAGAGTAGGGTTTCCATTTGGATTCTCCCCTCTTCTGCAACAGGTTCTTGTGGATCAACATATTTTTGTAAGGATTTTGAGATACCCCCTGGTTCTTGTGTTACAGGGGATGATCGAGGCTTTAAAATTGGAATTTCAATATCTACCTCAGCTCCTTTTAATGCCTCTATTCCAGTAGTGGCTCTAGTCCTTGCTTTCTTTAATGGACTACTTGACTATTTCTGAGTGATGGACCTCTTCTTCCTTCCCTTTGATGTAGAGGGTGTAGGTTTTTATGGAAGAATTATGGACCCCCTCTTCTTTCTTTGTGATGTAGAGGGTGTGGGTTTTTCTGGAAGAATTTCGATTTCCACTGGGACAAAAAGGGAAAATCGTCCATTGATACTGATTCCTCCTCTTCAACATGAAGTTCCTCCTCTTGAATTATTCCCCGTTGCTCAGCAGAGGACTCAATTTCATGAATTTCCACTAGATGATTTTCAATTTCCTCCCTTTTCTCCTCCATATTTTCCTCTGCTTGCTAGGCTGGGCTTTCAACAGGCTCTAGGGGGTTTAATTTTGTAATTCATCTGCAGTTTCAGCTTCCCCTGAAGTTATTTCCTGTTCATTACCAACATCCTTAGGATCTCCATTCCCCCCCAACTAAATTTGACAAGCTCTGCGCGTCATCTTCCTCACTGCTATCCTCTTCTTCTTCTATAAGCACCTGGTCTACCCTGACCCCAACAAGAAATTGTTGCCAGGGTTGATTCCTTCTCTCCAGGGATCTCAGGACTAGCATTTTAATGAGGCAATAATTGGTAATGGAGGCTTGAGGATGGAGAGACCCTAGGGCATAATGAACCATATTTTGTAAAGTTTTTAAAAGAAAATAGGGGATATTGATCAATGCATTGTGACGCAAGTGGGAGAGTAGCACAAAATCATAAGTGTAAACAACTTTGTACCTACCTTCACATGTAATGTATTTCTTCAGGAATATGGCCACTTGGTCCCAAGGGTGAGGCAGTATTTCCAATTCCATGTCGTGTCGTTTTGGTTGAACGCTCTCCCTTGCTCTGAGGAAATCTTCGACTGCATTCAGATTGGGCCTCTTCCAGTCGAACCATCTTCTCCCAATTCTTGGAAGTCCCGTGACTTCTGCTAACACATGCTCCGAAACATCGACCCTGAGACCCCTAAATTCAGAATGATTGCCTCTTATATTCAAAGAAAACTGCAATGTTATTTCCCCATTAAATCCACTCAACCTTTCAAAGTATGCATTCCATTCGACCTCCTCAAAAATGCTGAAGACCTCTCTGTTTCCGCAAAGGGCATCCATTGATCTTGGCTCATGGTGAACATCAGAACCCCCCATACTTCCTTCTCCTTGATAATATCCGATGAGACGAGCAAACAATTTCCTAATTCAGACACTGGAGTTGCAGCATGCAGCGACAATGTTGAACTGTGGAGAGTTTATTGAGTATTTTTAGAAAGTTGGTGCATTATGGAATAAACTTGTGCTAGAAAGTTCTCACGTGGATTAGGCAAGGTGGCGGTGGTCAATAAATACGGATTGGGTAGTGATGTGGATAGGTTAGTTAAAATTTGATGACACGGATGTACAAACAATATATAATCATGATTATTCTTCCACTTTATCCCTAGTCAGACTTATGATTAGAACTCATACCTCCATACTTACCGTGATGAATCATCATCCTTCTCGGTGGCCTGCCCTTGTTGTCAAATCAGTTGATGAAGACAAATTTGCACACGCGGTTCCATAAATTTGGTTGGCCCATATCCCAAAGTGTGTCCATGTCAGTATCAATTATATGAAAAAGTGGCCATTTAGCGGATCGTCAGCTCCGTTCTTTTTGAAAAACTATAACATGCACTCTAATCAATTTAGTGGGAGGATTGACATTGTTCCAGCAGAGAATTGGTGGAGTTTCGGAAAGAATTGGAAGAGTCGATGAAGCTTTAGTTGAAGATATGGTGGAGTTTCAACAGAAAATTAACAAGGTACAATCGCTAACGGAAATGGGAATAAAGTTTGGCCAAAAAGGGAAATTTTGTTGGAGTTTCAGCAAAAAGCGGAGAGATTAGCAGAGTTTCGTCAGAAAGCGAAGAGATTAACATAAATTTGATGGAGTTTTAACAGTGTTTTTATCCGATCCTTGACTTATCCAACTGGTGCATAGGACTTCCCATGATTTCACAGTCGATTGGCCCATTATGACTGTCTCTTTCCTCTAGGGTCCTTCGCATCTCATCCCTGCACACCATTTTCTAAATAAAAAATTAAATCTGAAAATAAAAACTATGAAGCAGTCCATAAACTAAAACAAAATAAAAAAAGAATAAAATCAAAATGAATTTATTTAGTTAGAAAATTTCTTATGAAAAATATGCACCAAACTCAAAGAGTTGGAGAAACAGGATGAGATTCATGTTCCTGTACCAACTTACAATTTGGATCAGCAACAACACGGGAGATAAATGCATCCTTTGAGATAGGTTTATGATAAATCCGTAGCCGATGACCGTTAGCAAATAAAGGCGTCTAATTTTCATCAATAGTGGTCAAGCGGATGGTTCCGTTGTCGAATACCTTGTCTATTTTGTAAGGTCACAGCCATCTTGTACGCAATTTTCCCTTAAAATCCCTCTTGAACCGTGAATCATATAATAAAGCCTAGTCTCCTTCACATAATACTTTCTTTTTTATGAACCTATCATGCCACTTGGAGAGCTGTAGTTGAATTAATGTTGTCTGATGTATAGTAGCTGTGCGCTTTTCATATAATTCATTTAACTGATTCAACCAGTTCCTTTGAGCCTCCGTTAAGTCCATATTTTCTTTTACAGCTGTCTTCAGAGTTTTGATCTCAAATTCAATAGGAAGGACAACATTCTTCCCATATAGTAGTTCATATGGAGAGAAACCTATAGTGTTGCGCCATGTAGTACGATATGCCCATAATGCTTCTGGAAGTCTTTCAGCCTAGTCTTTGCAGTGACTCTTCACTATCTTTGTAAGGATAGACTCAATTACCTTATTTGTACTCTCCACCCTGCCATTAGATTGTGGATGATATGGTGAAGTTATCCGATGTTGAATATGATATTTCTGCAATAGGGCTTCAATCTTATGGGACACAAACTGTGGTCCTCTTTCTGTTACTATTTCTTTGGGTACCCCAAAGCGGGTGAAGATCTCCTCGTATAAGAAATATATCATAGCTTGATCATTGGATCTTTCTAGAGCCACAACCTCCACCCACTTGGTCATATAGTCTGTGCAAACTAGGATATAAACTTTTTGTTTTTAAGGAGGGTTTTTAGGCCCTGCAAAATCCAGAGGCCATCTGTCAAAAGGTTCAACCACTAACTGTGGCTGAAGCGACATTTCATCCAATATGTTTGGCTGACCCATCCTTTGGTAGTTGTCATAGGTTTGAACATATTTCTTTGCATCCTAGAACATGGTTGGCCAAAAATATCCCATTCTCAATAACTTATGACTAGTTCTCTTATCGGGAAAATCCACCCCCACAGGGCTCATCATGGCATGCTTTCAAGATACTGTGAATCTCATCTTCTCTCACACATCATCTGATTTACAAATATGGCCTTGTGTAAAAGAGATATCCTTCTATCCAACTCTAGCACTTTGTTGTATGATTCTTCATCTTTCTCTTTTTGATAATTGCGTTGGAAGCTTACCTGCAACCAAATAATTAGCGATATCTGCATACTAGGGGGAGTGTGCTGAGACTACAAACAAATGCTCATCAGTAAAAGAATCCTCGACTGGTGAATTATCATCATTATTAGTTAGTCGAGAAAGGAAGTCAGCAACAACATTTTATTTACCTAGTCTATCAATAATAGTAATATCAAATTCTTGTAATAGTAGCAACCACCTAGTCACTCGAGCATTAGTAATAGGTTTATTCATTAAATATTTAATGGTTGAGTGATCAGAATGCATGAAAGTAGAATACCCAATGATGTAATTTTTGAACTTATTAATGGCATAAACAATAGCAAGGAATTATTTTTCTGTCACTGTGTAGTTTAGTTCAGCAGGGGCCAAATTCTTACTAACATAATAGATAGCATATGGGCTACGGCCTTCTTTCTGTCCCAACACTGCTCCAATAGCAGTATCTGAAGCATCAGAGGAAATGTCAAAAGGAAAGGCCCAATTAGGTGTTGATGTATATGTAACTTCGGAATGTATTTCATCTGTGTATTTTATATATATTTATTGTACCCTTATAAGAGATGTGTCATTCCTCTATAAGGAAGTGTCGTCATGTGGATTGACAAGTGTCACAAGTGTGTGTACTTGCCGATGGGTTATTAGACCACCATGTGTGGGGTCGGCCCTGAAATATATATTATAATTTGGATGTACCTAGCTAGACAAGTCGGCCCCATAAGGTCACTGGGCAAACAGATTAGTATAAATAGAGATCATGTGATCTCTATTTATATCACTCGGAAAGGTAACTCACTCTCACTCAGAAAGTGGTGCACTAGTGAGGAGGAGGATCACCTGCTACTAAGAGACTATCTCAATGTATTTTGGTTGTACTTTGGTTGAGCCATTGCTCTCTCTATCTCTGAGGAAGTTGTGGGGTTTTTCACCTTAGGGTTTTCCCCACGGAAACTATGTGTCTCTTGTCTCTCATGCTTTTGATTCTTGTGATGCTTGTCATGCTTATTGTGATTGTCATGCATTGATATACTGTATATGTTATTCTCTCAGCAAAGATCCTAGAGTATTGTGAATTAATCCTCAAAATTTAACATGGTATCAGAGCTAACCTGAGAAGAAGACATTTTGCAGTGACGAAAACTTGAGTTTCTTGTTTATTGGGTTTCTCTCCACATATTTTGAAAAAGCAGTATAGTAGATTGACTCTACTCATCAAGGCACATCTATCTGTCCAATCAGAATTCAATTTTGAGCATTTTTAGATTTGGCCCTAAAAATTAGGGTTTCCACAAAAATAGGCATTTCTGAAATCTGAAGACATAGCTGGAAGCTCCTTGCAAAAATCGAAGTTTAGAGCTTTGGATCGAGATTTTTGGTTGGGTAGATCTCCGGGAAACTCAAACCCTAATTCAGGGCTCTCCCTAGTGAACCCGGGAGAACAAAAAGGCAAATCTGAAGGGTAAAACTTTGCTAATCTAAAATTCTGAATACACTAGGCTGATCAGCTCGTCAAGGCACATCTTTCTATCCTTTCAGAAAATTGAAATTCACATTTTGAATTTTTAGGGTTTTTTCGACAAACCCTAATCCAGGACCAGATCCAGTTTTCAGCATTTCAAGTGGTAAGATCTAAATCTTTTCTATTTCCATTTGAAGTACTCTTTAAGATGTCTCACCACACCAAGCTTGAGGATAAGCTTGAAGGAGCTGATAACCTCCGAGCTTGGAAGTATAGGATTGGGTTAATCCTGGAAGAGAATGAGTTGGACTCATATGTGAAAGAAGACATCCCTATCCCAGAGGATGAAGAGGCCAAGGTATTGCATAAGAATAACTTGGTCAAGGAAAAGAGAATCATTGTTGATTCCATTAAAGACCATCCCATACCCCATGTGTCCTCTCTAAAGACACCCAAGGAGATGTTTGACTCTTTGACCAAGCTATTTGAAGGGAAGAACATAAATCAGAAGATGACCCTATGGAATCAATTGAAAGGAGTAAAGTTTTAGAATGGAGAAACCATTCAATCTTATTTTTCAAGGGTCTCCAAGATCAAGGAACAACTAGAAGCAGTGGATGAAATGGTGGAGAATGGTGAAGTGGTGATGACCACTCTAAATGGCCTACCCAGGTCATGGGATTCCTTCATTCAAGGAATTTGTGCAAGGAAGAAGTTGATCTCCTTCAACAAATTGTTGGAAGAATGCTCTCAAGAAGAAGCTAGGTGTGTGGCCCGAGAAGAAAAGATGGGAAATGAAGATCAAGCTCTCACAGCACATGTCAGGAAAGGCAAGTCCAAGAAGGAATCATCTCACAACAGAAGATCCTCACACCACCATTATCATAAAGATAAGAAAGATCTTAGATGCTTCAATTGCAATGAGAAGGGACACTTTGCTTTAGATTGTCCCAATAAGAAGAAAGACAACAACAACAACTTCAATAAGAAGAAGAAGAATAACAAAAGAAGATATCATGCTCATGCTGCCGAAGATGATGAACCCCCAAAGAAGAAGGCTAGGGAAGAAAGTAATAGTGATGATGACTCATCAAGTGAAGAAGAATATGTTCTAATTTATGCTCTCACAGGTACTATCTCCCATGGTTGTAATGATTGGTTGATTGACAGTGGGGCTTCCAAACACATGACTGGGTTTAAGGAATCTTTTGTGAATCTATCTGAACATGAATCACCCCATAAGGTGAAACTTGGGGATGATTATCAATACCCAATCAAAGGAAGTGGTGAAGCCTCCTACAACCTAGATTCTGGAAAATACTTGAAGATGAAAGAAGTCCTTTATGTACCTGGGCTCAAGAAGAACTTACTCTCCATCTCTGCATTGGATGCAAAAGGTATGAGGGTTGCATTTGTGGATGGCCAAGTCCTAATGTGGCCAAAGGGAAAGAACATAGATGATGCAGTAGTAATTGGAGAGCAAGAGGGAGGTTTGTATAAATTGAAGGGACAACCTAAACATGCCATGGTACATGAATCCATGGAGCCAAGTGAACTTTGGCATAGAAGACTTGCTCATATGCACTATAGAGCACTTTCAATTGCAAGCAAGGCTGTAGAGGGTCTTCCTGAAATCAAGACCAAACATGAAGGTGTTTGCAAAGGATGTGCAAAAGGTAAGAACATTAAGAAGGCTTTCCCAAGCAGTGAAAGCAAGGCAAAAGACATCCTAGAAATCATCCACTCAGATGTATGTGGTCCTATGTCATCCAGTTAGCTGAGTGGGTATGTTTACTATGTCTCATTTATTGATGACTTCTCCAGGAAGACTTGGGTATACTTCTTGAATAACAAAGATGAGGTGTTTGATAAATTCAAGGAATTCAAAACCTTGATGGAGAATCAAACTGACAAGAAGATCAAAACATTCAGATCCGACAATGGTGGAGAATTCACCTCAGGTGACTTCAAGAAGCTTTGTAGTGATTCAGGGATTAAGAGAGAGTTGACTGCTCCTTATAATCCTCAATAGAATGGAGTTGCAGAAAGGAAGAATAGAACTATCATGGAAGCATCAAGGGCAATGCTGCATGACCAAGATCTACCTATGCATCTATGGGCAGAAGCAGCTAGAACAGCTATATATGTGCAAAACATAACACCCCACAAGATATTGGACAACAAGACACCAGAAGAGGTCTTTTATGGTAAGAAACCTAAAGTCAGTCATCTCAGAATATTTGGTTGTCCAGTATACACTCATGTTCCAAAGGAAAAGAGGACTAAACTAGATCCTTCAGGAAAGAAGGGTATCTTTGTGGGTTACAATGAAAGCTCGAAGGCTTACAGAATATACTTTCCAAGGTTCAAGAAGATTGATGTCAGCAGGGATGTAACATTTGATGAAAACTCAGCATTCATCAAATCAAGGAAGGCACCTATCGAAGTTTGTGAAGAACCTAAGGAAACTAGATTTCAAGACACTACCATGACTGAAGCAATTCCAGAAGTTGTTCGTGAGTTTGAAGATCCGCAAGAACCTGTAGATCCACCCCGTGAGGATAACTCTCACAAGAGGAAACCTGCATGGGCTAGAGAGCTCATTCAAGATGCAGAAAGATTTGGCATTCCAGAAGAAGAACACAGAGCAAAGAAGAGAACCGGATCACATACCAGTTATGTTGCTTTACTCTGTGACATTATGAACAAAGAGCCTTCCAGTTATGAAGAAGCAGCAAAAAAGATAGAATGGAAGGATGCCATGGTTGAGGAATACCAATCAATAATGAAGAATGATGTTTGGGATGTTGTCCCAATACCTAAAGAGAAGTCTGTTGTGACTTCCAAATGGATCTACAAAATCAAGCATGCTGCAGATGGCAATGTAGAGAAATACAAGGCAAGATTCATAGCTCGTGGCTTCTCTCGGAAAGAGGGAATAGATTATGAAGAAACTTTTGCACCTGTAGCCAAGTATACTTCCATCAGAACAATACTTTCCCTGGCTGCAGTGATGAAATGGAAAATACACCAAATGGATGTCAAGACTGGTTTCTTGAATGGTGTAGTTGAAGAGGAAGTATATGTAGAGCAGCCACTCGGTTTTGAAATACAGGACAGGGAGTCATATGTGTGCAGATTGAAGAAAGCCTTGTATGGCTTGAAACAAGCTCCCATAACCTGGTATGGTAGGATGGACAGTTTCTTATCTAGTTTTGTAATACCCCAATTTTGACCCTTAGGAAATATTGGCTCTAATGTAAATATTGTAAACACACGATGTATGTTTCCCTAGCGTGGAGCTCAAGGCCAAGGCCCCGCTAGTTTATGCTCGGATTGTATTTAAATTAGACCCGCTTGATGTTTTGTTACCCACGTGCTATTAAGCCATGGGACATTGTAAATTGATGTAAATATTTAACATTGAAATGAAATACCAAACTGGCTATGGAGGAAACGAATGACAAGGGGACACGTGTATCCACTAGGGAGTGGTGAGGGGGCTATGGGACTAAACCCTAGGCTGCCATTTGTCACTATGAGAACCCATTGACTTCCCTAGGTGACATTAATTCCTGTTGTAAGGAGGTGGTTGAGATTTCAACCCATGGCTTCAATGGAGCATGGGCAGCCCTGAAATTCGTATGGGTATTCATGGGCTCTGTTTGCTTGGGCAAGAAGTCACTCAACCTCATGGGAGGTTGCTTCATTCTCACCCCATTCCATGGTGGAGGTAGCTAACATCATTCCCATCCAAAAACGAGTGCCAGTAGTAAGAGAAACTAGAAAATCGCGACCTTGAGAGAACCCAGTTTTTGAAAGACCAAAAACGCCCAGATTTGGCATGGGACAGGGAAAGCCAATGGGGAATCCATTAGCATGAACCTTGGGGCGAATTCTGGAGCACTAGCTACCCCGAAAGCAATAGGGTAACCCAGTTTTTGCAGCCCAGAAAACGAGTGACGGATTTGAGCTACTTGGTGAGCAGGATGGTGAAAAATCAAGTTGGGAATGACTATGCAGAGGTTGGGTGTGCTTGATAAACCCAGTGAAGGCTAGGATTTCAAGGATTAGCAGCTAGACCTTTCTATGCCCATCCTGAAGAGCACTGGAGGGAAGAGTTGCCTGAGGGACTGTGTAACAGAGAAGGGGATCTTCCTTGTGTTGGATGTGGTAGGTAATGTGGGTGCCTGACTGTTGAGCTCACTTGAGATGCCTGTAGCTCTGTGGTTGAGCTCACTGGCTTAGCGTTATCCTCCTCTATCTCCTTGGATGCTTGACCGAAACCATGGCTGAGAGTGAACCCAGCTAGTTCCTCCTTAGTGGATACACAACCCAGCTCGGGGGTGACTTCTCAGCTGAAAGAACACAAGCTGGACAGAGGTCTATGGTTGGGTGGAACGTTGCCCTCACATAGCTAGTCGTTGGACATTTACTTATCAAGATAAGTGTTCTCTGTATTATAAATTATCTGCATTTTTTGTTCTGCAATGCATTCAATCTGAAGGATTACTTATTCCTGTTAATGAAATGAAATGCATCATGTTTTATGCAGTATGATAAATTGTCCATGATTAATGAAATTAATGACTATTACATGTATGGTTGATATGGGTATGCTGAACGCATGAAGAAATTGTGTGCACATGTAATGTTTAGTTTCCGCTGTGTTGATATTGAGATGAATCTGCATACGGACGTTTTTAAATTGTTAGGAATTTATGGGCAAAAATTATTTAGGCTAAGTCTATCCAAAAGCCTGTGTGTTGATTAACGTTTCCTTCCCTGCATTGGATGATGGAAGGGAATGTTACAAGTTTGGGCTTTACCAAGAGTAAAGCGGATTCCAACCTTTATTACAAGGTTGAGGAGGGGAATCCTATGGTTCTACTCCTGTATGTGGATGACTTATTTGTAACAAGAGATGACAGATAGATTGTAGATACGAAGAGGAAGCTTGCTACAGAGTTCGATATGAAAGATCTGGGAATGATGCATTATTTCCTAGGTATGGAGGTGTGGCAAAGTGCAGGTAGGATTTTCCTTAGTCAAGGGAAGTACACAGTAGATATCTTGAAGAGATTCGGGATGATGGATTGCAAGGCCATGGCCACACCTATGGCATCGAATCTAAAGCTTCTATGTGATGCTTCATCTGAGCCGGTTGATGTCTCTATGTATCATCAGATGATTGGGTCCTTGATGTACCTAACGAATACGAGACCAGATATTTTCTTTGCAAGGAACACATTGAGTCAGTTCCTGACAGATCCGAGGAGTGTTCATCTGGTTGTTGTAAAGCATGTTTTGAGGTACCTGAAGGGTACAGTGGATTATGGGCTCAAGTATGAGGTGAATCAAAAGTTTAACCTACAGGGTTATGTTGATTCAGATTGGGTTGGCAGTGCTACAGATAGGAAGAGCACATCTGGGTGCTGCTTCAGTATGGGATCAGGTGTGATCTCTTGGTTTAGCAGGAAGTAGTCCTACGTATCACTGAGTACAGCTGAGGCAGAGTATGTTGCAGCCTGTTCAGCTAGTTGTGAGGCAGTATGGCTACAGAAGCTACTATCTGAGTTATTTGATCTCCCGTTGGATGCTACCGGTATCTTCTGTGATAACCAGAGTTGTGTGAAGCTATCCGAGAATCCAGTGTTTCATGACAGGTCGAAACACATAGAGATCAAATATCACTATATCAGGGATATGGTGCAGAGAGGAGCTGTGAAGCTCCTGTATGTTGCGACGGACGAGCAGATTGCAGATGTGTTGACGAAGCCACTAGCCAGGGTGAAGTTCGAGTACTTCAGAGAGAGGCTTGGAGTTCTTCAGATCGAGGACACTTCGAGGAAGAAGTGATGGACACATTTCCTGAAGCCATTCCAAGCATGTTGGAAGGAGGATCCTTCACATGGCTGTGGATGTAAGCGCTGGATGATGAGCATCAGGATGATGTTCTAGTTTCTACTTGGATATGATCAATTGGATCATTTTTATATATGTATGTACGCATCATGTTGGATGTTGGATATGATCAGTTGGATCATTTTTATGTATGTATGTATGCATCATGTTGGATGCTGGATATGATCAGTTGGATCATTTTTATGTATGTATGTATGCATCATGTTGGATGCTGGATATGATCGGTTGGATCATGTGTATGTATTTTGTATAAGAATCATGTTGGATTCTTGGACCATGTATCTGTACATGTATCAAGTGGATACATTGTATGATCAGGTGGATCATGTATGGTGATATGTATCATGTATTTGTATTTGTATCAAGTGGATACACTGTATGATCAGGTGGATCATGTATGATGATATCTATCAGGTAGATACTTGGTATGCATCAGGTAGGTGCATTATATGATTAGGATGATTACGGATGACGAGCTTCAAGATGTTGCTCTAGATGACATGCAGCAGGATGTTGTAGTGATGATCAGGATGATCACGTGTACATCAGGATGATGTATGGTGAGTATCAGGTTGATACTATGTGGCCGTGGAACAGGTTGTGCAGATAAGCATGTAATTTGTGCCCTGGGATATTTGCAGATGGTCTTTCGAGGTTTTGCCTATGGCATGTAATTCGTACCTTGGGACATCTGGCAAATGCTCTTTCGAGGTTTTTCTTGGGAGGACATATAATTTGTGCCTTGGGAGATCTGCAGATAGTCTTTCGAGGTTTTGCCTATGGCATGTAATTTGTACCCTGGGATATCTGGAAAATGCTCTTTCGAGGTTTTGTCCTATGGCATATAATTTGTGCCCTGGGAGATCCGATAGGTTGAGCCGTGTGCTCGTAATCAGTCCTGGGATGCTCTTTCAAGGTTTTTCCATGACCACATGTAATTTGTGCCCTGGGAGATCCGATAGGTTGAGCCTTGTGCTCGTAATCAGTCCTGGGATGCTCTTTCGAGGTTTTGTGGTGACCACATGTAATTTTTTCCCTAGGAGATCCGATAGGTTGAGCCTTGTGCTCGTAATTAGTCCTGGGATTCTCTTTCAAGGTTTTGTGGTGGGGTCACATGTAATAAGTCCTGGAGATCTGGACAGGATGAAAAAGGCCTCAGATGCTCTTTAGGGTTCTTGCTAGTCAAGAGACTCTTTTAAGGTTTTGTGACGCACGTAATAAGTCCTGATATTTCCACAGTATGGCCAGTGACGATGAAGACCTGCAAGTGGCGGGCCTACATCCAGTATGAAAAAGGATTGGCTCTGTAGAACTTCCTATGACGAGTAGAGTCAGAGATTGGTTGAGATAGCAGCAGCAGTGACGATGATGATGACGATGCATCGATGATGATGATCCCGAGAAGAAGACTTGTCTAGCAGATCTGTGTCGAGAAATACCTTCCTAGTTAAGAGGGAGTGTTGATGTATATGTAACTTCGGAATGTAATTCATCTGTGTATTTTATATATATTTATTGTACCCTTATAAGAGATGTGTCATTCCTCTATAAGGAAGTGTCATCATGTGGATTGACAAGTGTCGCAAGTGTGTGTACTTGACGATGGGTTATTAGACCACCATGTGTGGGGTTGGCCCTGAAATATATATTATAATGTGGATGTACCTAGCTAGACAAGTCGGCCCCATAAGGTCACTGGGCAAACAAATTAGTATAAATAGATATCAAGTGATCTCTATTTATATCACTCGAAAAGGTAACTCACTCTCACTCAGAAAGTGGCGCACTAGTGAGGAGGAAGATCATCTGCTACTAAGAGACTATCTTAGTGTATTTTGGTTGTACTTTGGTTGAGCCATTGCTCTCTCTATCTCTGAGGAAGTTGTGGGGTTTTTCAACTTAGGGTTTTCCCCACGGAAACTCTGTGTCTCTTGTCTCTCATGCTTTTGATTCTTGTGATGCTTGTCATGCTTATTGTGATTGTCATGCATTGATATACTGTATATGTTATTCTCTCAGCAAAGATCCTCGAGTATTGTGAATTAATGCTCAAAATTTAACATTAGGCCCTCTTAAAATAGGTGTTGTGGACAACCTTCCCTTTAGTTCTGCAAACGCAGTCTGGCATGCATTTTTCCAATTAAATTGTGCATCCTTCATTAACAAAGTGAACAAAGGAGATGCTAATTTAGAAAAAAATTATATGAATCGTCTATAGTAACCAACATGTCCAAGAAAACTACATACCTATTTCTGCGTTCTAGGAGTAGGAATGTTTGCAATTACCTTTATTTCACTGTATCTACCTGGATTCTTACAGTAGAGATCAAATGCCCAAGAATTATACCCTCACTCATCATCATGTGACACTTTTCAGTACTCAGGGATCAATGGGTCTGTTCACAGTGTTCTAAAACCTTTTCCAAATTTCTTAAGGATTCGTAAAAAATACTACCATACGAAGTAAAATCATCCATAAATATCTCCATGCAATCATTGACCATTTCAGAAAAGATTCTGATTACAGCTCGTTGAAATGTGGCCGGTGCATTACATAACCCAAAAGGAAGCACCATGTATGCAAAGGTGCCCCAAGGACAAGTGAAAGTGGTTTTATCTTGATCTTTGGGGGCGATCCAGATCTGATTATATCCACTATAACCATCCAGAAAGGAAAAGAATCTTTTTCTAGACAAGGTATCCAAAACCTGATCGATAAAGGGTAAAGGGAAATGGTCTTTTTGTGTTTCCCTGTTCAATTCTCTATAGTCTACACAAACTCGCCACTTCCCATTTTTCTTAAGTACGATTACTAGTGGGGAAACCCACTCGCTGTTTGAAATAGGATAGATGAATCCTGCCTCCAAGGGTTTATGAATCTCTTCTTTCACAATATCTCTTAATTTTGGGTTCATTCTTCATTGAGGTTGGAATACTGGCCTGGAATCATTTTTGATATAGATGTGGTGAGTACACAATCCTGAGGGAATACCTCTCATGTATGTATACTCCCACACAAAAGCCCCCTTATGCTTTTTCAACAATGTAACCCGACGTTCCAGTTCATTGGGCGCAAGATTAGGATTAATATTCAAGGTTTTTCCAGGTTTGATTTCTACTAGGGTACTTTTTGAGTTCTCAATTACTGGAACTGTTTCGGCATTACTAGCTAGGGTCTCTTCGGTGAGTTCTTCTTGTTCCATCTCGCTTAAGGTACTATCCAAGATTTGATATACGTGTTTGGTGACAGACATTGGCTCACTAATAAAACTATTGATAGTGTCATCTTCAGTTTCGTTTTTGAAAGTCAATGCTCTCCCAATTGTTAGCAAAGGCTTAGTGCCTTCCTCTTCCTCCAGATCCATCCACAATGGAGTTTCAACATCTGATCTTGGTCGGGATGGAGGATATAAGGTAAGGATTTTTATATCAGTTCCATCGGAAATTGTCATGGATCCTGCTCTACAATTGATACACGCATCTGTTGTAGCTAACCATGGTCTCCCTAATATTAATGGGTGTACCCCCAGCTGTGTTTTAGGTTGAAAAATAAGGAAATCTACAGGGTATTCCCATGAGTCGACGGAGACTACCAAGTCATCCAAGATTCCTTCAGGTCTGATCGTAGATCTATCAGCTAGTTCTAGTACAGTAGGGGTAGGCCTGAGATTAGTGAGTCCTAACTTCTTTACAGTCTCGATGGTCATAACGTTTATTGCTGTACCTAAGTCAACCAAAACATTGCGGATATGGGTATGCCCAATATATATTGTGACAGTGGGATTACCCGGGTCATCATATTTGGCCAGTGGTGCCCTTCCCATCATTAGTTCAGATAATTTCCCCACTACATGAACTGTAGGAGGGTCCTTAGGCTTCCTTCCTGGAATTTTCACACACAGATCCCCGACAGTTTTGGCGTAGATAGGTACATTGTGTAGGGCTTGTAATAGTGGAATATTAACATAAAGGTTCTTCAATTCTCCTAGGATATTGAAGCGAGGTTTTTCCACTACCTTATGTAAGGCCAAACGTTCAGGATACAACTATTCTCTCGAAAATTCTGTAGGCTGAGTTTCGGTATGTGTTTATGTAAGTGTTTCAACTGGTGTCTCAATAGGTGTTTCAACATCCTCAATAATGGGGATTGTTGTACTAACTGGATTCTTAAATTGTTGATTCATTATCTCGTCGGTCACAGGGGATGGAACATCCTCAATGATAATAGGTTCCACTACCCTCCCCGATCGTAAGTGTAATTCATTGCAAGGGACAAGGGTAATGGAATAAGCTAGCATGTTGGTAGTTTTGAATTGTTGTACTACCTTATTATTAGGATTAGGGTTAGGCTGAGCATGCATCTGAGGTCGTAGTGGTGTATTCGTTGGTGTGGTGTTATTTTGGAGTTGCAGTTGTGGCTATTGATACTGTGGGTGAGGAGTTTGATTGTGGCGAAACTGATTTCCTGGATAAGGATTTCTCCAACCAGGAGACCAAGGAGCTTGTTGGTTTGAGTGTTGTGCCCATGGAGTCCAAGGAATAGGATATTGCATTGAAGGTTGATTCGGTGGATTCCATTGAGTATTAGCATAGGAAAAGTGTGAAGGAAATTGATTATTCATATTATTCCACGAATTGAAAGATGAGGGATCTGGATTCATACCTGGAGCACGACGTTACCATGACTTCTTTCGAGAGACGAAGTAAGATTGCTCCACATCCGAGGTGGATGCCTGAAGGACTGCTTTGAATTTTGGGAGTGAAGGGAATTCTATAGTATTATGCTCCAAATCGCACAGGTCACATATCTCCACCTTATCAAGTGGGCATTCCCTCAATGGGTGCTTCTTTCTACATTTAGCACAAAACACACCTAGTGCCAGATCTTCTTCTGCTTGCCTATGTTTTTCTCTCAAAATATCAAACTACGAGGAAATGGAACTCATCATGCCAGTTTTAATGTTTTCAAGAATATTACCTATATCTTCCCGAGTAGCCCCTCCACTGGTTGACTTATGTGCCCTGGTGAGGACATCTTGATCTCAGGTGTTGGCTCTAGATGACCCCTTTGAGTATCTTCGACATAAGTTGATGATGTGTTCAAAATGTTCTTTTGATATATTCCCTTTTCCCAATAAATTAAGCATGTCCAAGAAGTCTTTTATGATTCCATGTAGTAGAATAATTTTAAGGACATTCAGCATGACCAGATCTCTCCAAATTGTATAAAAATATTTCAACAAAGTCCTCCAAACTCTCCTCTTATTTTTGGACCATCTTAAACAACTCTTCCCTCCTATTCTTATTTGTGCAATAGTCTTGATATTTAGCAAGTAAGATTTGTTTCATTTGATCCCAGGTGGTAATAGTCTCATGACCCAAAATCATGAACCAACGCGGGGCATTTCCCTTTAGGGTGGCAAGCAATAGTTTCAACTTCTATGCACAGTAGGTATAATCATAGATCCGACAGAGGATATCAAATTCGAAAAGGAATTCATCTAGATCTTCGGTGGACTTACCATGAAAATTCAGCAAAACTGAAGGTGAAATATTATTCATGGGAGCATCCCCAGGTGTTTGTCGAATAGGAAATTCAAGTGTGACAATAGTGTCTCCATGCTGATTATCCCCTACTTCCTCTTCATGGTCATTGGGGAGTTCTTGGTGCTCTCCATGATCTCCATTATCCATGTTTTCTTGGTTCCTCTGTTCTTCTCTCCTTCTTTCTTCCTCTACTCTCCTTCTTTATTCCTCCAGTTCTTGATGATGATCTAAACACTCCTCCTTAGTTACTCTATGTTCGTTGATTCGATAAATCTCTACTGCACCTGGAGCACTTCCCTTATCTTCAGGAGGTCTCTTCTTCAGAATGGGAGTTGAAGGTCCCATTGCTTTCTCCACGGTTGATGTTGATGTTTCAAGGTTAGGGAGAATGGAGATTCCTCTTCCTAAAGATGTCCGCGGCAGTTTGGTAGAGGAATCAGCTTTAGCGATCAAATCATCAATAAATGTCGCTCTTCCTAAACCTTGGTTACTGCCACGACCTCTTCCACCTGTAGGATTAGTGTTTTTGGTGGGTTCCCGACCTTTTCTTCTCGTATTCATGCAAGATTCAAATATTCATAGCTAATGAAATCAAATTAATCAACTACCATCTATGTCTACCAATTACCTTCCCCAGCAATGGCGTCAAAATGTTGGTCACTCTATATGCTAATTAATTTCAGTTAACAAACAGAATGCTCAATATAAATTGTTAACCCAGGAAAGTATGACTATTTCAAAGTTAACTACGCAAAGTATATGCATAAACACTTCAGTAGATGACTAAATAACTAAAGAACATTCATCCTACCTAACTGTTAAGCCAAACTCAACTCACTGTGAAAGACAATCTAAATTATCAATTTAGGAACTCAAAGGATTCCTATTTTCTTACAACATCAATCCTACAACAACTGATCTAAGAATGAATTAACTAGAATTGCTTTTGCAAGAATTTAAATCCTAAAATATCAGATTAAAATTAATTCAAATCATGACCTATCTAATTCAACAATTTCTATGGAAGATAAATAACAATAATATGCAGGAGCCGAGCTTGACTGTAAAAGCAATACTAATTAACAGACTTGCATAGGAAAGAAAACTACTCTACACAGTCGACTGTTCACACCACATTGTTGCAGCAAACCAAAGGGAAACTATAATTATGCAATTATCCAATTAACTATTGTTGCAACAATATGAAAATACTACCTACTGTAAATCCACATCAGCCAAAATAAATTAAAACTAAAAAATCTACTTAACTCGACAATCTCTATGAGAAGGCGGGCCCTGGCCTTCCAACAGAGATGCCGTTGGAGGCTACCAAACTAACTCAGCAAATAACAAATTAGGGAAACACTGCTTCTTTAATTAATGGATAAGTTCAATTACAAAAGACTCCCAAATCCTATTACAATTCTCTTGAAAATAAGCCCAACGTTCTGTATGATCTCGTCTTCCTATATATATTAAGACAAGACCGTTCAAGTTCCTTAATTTAGGTAGTAATGAAGATCTACGATCTTCAGGATGCTAGATATACAATGTAGAAAATAGAAACAGTTACAATGATTGTTACATTAGAATGGATTATGTTTCATAATCAATTGCGCCTTTACAACTGGAACTGATCCAATGCTAAACGAGTCTCAGCTGTCCGCATAGAGGAATAGCCTGAGTTATTTCATCAATGATCCAAACTGAGACCTAGAAATGTGAAACTGTTTCCAAGTGCTTCAATGCCCGCATGTATCAGCAAGCCGAGATTCCTGGATTCCCTGAGGTCTTTCCTCACTTCTCATAAATTCATCACAAGTCAGCATAACGAGGAATAAAATTCATAATCACAAGCATTTCTAAGCATTAATGTAGCAAGGTAATAATGAATTATATCTGTTCGAATACATGCCTCTTCTTGGAAAATATAATGACTTGGTTGTAAATAAAAGACAAAATCAAGGGAAAAGGGATGAATAGGAGTGAGCAAAAAGGGCATTTCTAGCACCAAACACATGTATCATATATTTGTATGCCTAATGTTAATCATATAGGTGATTGAAATATGATTTTCAGGTGGATGTATATTTGTTGTAGGTTTGAAGGCCTTGTAAAGAGGATTGAATACCCTGTGATGGGGATTGAAGATCGACAATTGCTTCCTTGAGTCCACTCTACTAGTCTCGGTTCTCTCGTGGGCAATGGAGACAGACATGAAAGTAGGTGGTAGTGGGAAGTATTGTGGTTAGAAATATGTTATCTTTATGAGGCATGTATGGGCATGTCTGTTAGAGTTTGAAAGATGTTATATTTCTAAGGCATGTATGGGCATGTCTGTTACAAGGATAATTTTAAGAACACCCCCAAAATTTATACGTATAATAAATGGGCTAATATTCCTAATATATAGGAAAATTTAAAGGCTATTTTATTAATAATATAATATGTATATATAAGTTTTTGGCTAATATTTCATTCTATTATAGAATCTTGTAAAATCTTGACAAATCTTTCACTAAATTATAAGATATTGTAAAATATTGGCGGATATTTCACTGAATTATAAAATATTGTAAAACCTTGGCGAATCTTTCATCAAATTATAAAAACTTGTAACGCCTTGGCGAATATTTTGCTAGGAAGACTCGACTTTTAATTTTGCAGATTACTAGTGCAATAGAAGAGCATATACCATAGCTCAAATCTCTCGACTCCTATACCCTCAAATGAACAAATGCATGAATGAGGAGAGGAGGGATTTATTTATACATTTCACAAACAGTATTGAGTCACTCACAATTGGAGGTGTTGGTGAAACACAAATACACTAACTAGATTCATGGTATGTGGGGAATCCGCTTTTTATTTTATCCCTTAATGGTCCAAAGGACATGTGGAAACCAAAATCTTGACATACCGACAAATTGATAGAATAGAACACTTTACACTGCTAAGTGATTATAGCACCATGAACCAGTATTACAATGTGGAGTATTATCGAGACCCTTAAACTTAATATAGTGTATGAATTCCCAATTAGCTTATTTTCCAAATATCTCATTTTTAAGATACCCTCTAAGAAAAAAATAACATGATGATATATTTATAGATACGAATGTCACTTTTTTCCTTTATTTTGTTGACAATCAAAATATAAAAATGTCATTTGATTTAGATTTTTTAGAGTTAGTTAGAAACTTGTAGTCGCTATTATAAATAAGAACATACACTAACAAGAGAAAACACATTAATGCATCATCACACATATCATTTGAACTACTCTTTTAAAGACTATTTTTTCTTAGATAAACTAAGGAGGTGGTTGTATCCATGTCCTTGAAATTTTTGAAAGCATGCAAAATGTGGTACAATTGTTTTAGCACCCCCATTGAATGCAAAAGACTAAGTTTCAAATAGCATAATGTCCACATCTTAGGTCAAACATGTCCTGTACATATTATTTACAATCGTGATGGAAATGAAGTATCATGTTCCAACTAAATCATATGTTTATCAGAAATAACTAGATCCATTTCTCAATGATGATAGTAATTACACATCAAAACAAATCACCAAAAAACATTTTACTTCTGAATGACCCTTAAAAAAAATATATATTATAAAACAAGTACCTAACCCGACAAATTTAGTTCACAAATAAAATTAACGAACTTGATAATACGAATAAAAAAATATACCAGTCACGAACTTCTTAATATAAATAAAAGAATCTACTAGAACACTTTGGAAAAGTCTACAAGAAGACATCCAAAATAATGACCATTCCACTGTAGCCCCATCATTATAATCAGTTTTCATTCATTTATATTACAAACAACAACAATAACATACATAAAATATGAACATATACACTCTCATTAATGCCTTAGATCCAATAATAATTGTAGAGCAAGACCCTAATAAAAACACATTTTAAACAACTAGGTCAAATTCAGTTTGAATATATAAAAACCATGTGACATCTCTCCATCAAGAGTAGCATCCACTAACCATCTATCCATCAAGAGCAGCATCCACTAACAACACATAAATGTCAGTCGATAGTTTAAACATGACAAGGAAAAAAAAATCATATATTTTGAGCTCTATAACGCTTTCACGGAACCAATACTCCTAGGATATAATAAAACCCTAATAACACCAAATGAGCCCTAAGAATCAAGAGTGCCCTAGAATTCAACAGGCCTAAAAAAACATTCATGATAAAAAGCATGATAAACGGTAAATTTACAATATAATAATATATTCTAAATGTGGATAAAAGGCATGATAAAAAGCATACCACATTAATTATTGGATAAAAAGTGTGATACGAGTTTGTATTCTCTGATAAATTCCATGTGTGACATGCCCCTTCAATACCTGAGATTTTGGCAATGGAGATGTCACATTAAGATTAAAATGTCGAGAAAGCTAAGAATTAAAAGTGGAATCATATCAACCAAAATCTTCACACTGCAAGCGCAATCTAATGTGGGTGAACCATGAACCATTGTAGCCTTTATATAGAACAAAATAGCCCTCGATTTTCCCTCCAATAATGGAAATCGAGGGCTCAAAGAAGGTATCACATGAAATTGACTAAAAATACAGGAAAATGCAAACATATGCTTGGATTAAAAGGAAAATGGAGGGCGAAATAACCCTTGGGATCCTCCATTATTGAAAATTGGGGGCGAAGGAATGACTTCACTAGAATTTCTCTAGAAATTGGGGGTGAAAGATAGATTGGAGGGAGATTTTGCTAGGGAGAATTTTTTTTTTTTCATTTTCCTCATTAATATATGGGAGGCTATTCATTTTGGATTTATCTTTTTTCTAATAAATATTGGGCGAATATATTTTAGCTGGAAAAACCCTTTCCATATAAGAAAATATCCCACTAAATTTTTGTAACCCGCTATATATAGCCCCTAAAATTATCCATGGTCTATTATCCTTTTGTAAAGGCATATGCATCGAGGGCGATGCATGGTTTAAGGGGAGGGGAATGTAATATCCTCTGGTTTAGCCCCTAGACATGTTATTATTATTTTGATGTTGTGACATTATGGCACGAGGTGTTAGGACTATGGTTTGCACATTATTATTATTATCTTATTATTAATAATTAATAAAACAAAACAACTGGATCAACTGATTCCACAAAAGAGAGTATGAGGAACCATGATGTTACAAGCAAGGGTTTGTGGAAAAGCGTTTATCTATGTATGTTGATCCTATGTTGATGTTTTACACCCTTATTATGTACTTGATGAACCCTCTTGGTTATGCACCCTGATGTGTTATGCCACTCCTTGGTTTTATTTAACTTGAGATTAATTTTTTAGTTGAGGATTGGAGTCTCTCTCTCACCTAATCTGCCCTCATGAGTTGGATTAGTGTGTCTCTTGGTGTAGCCACATGATGTGTAACTCCAATTTACTATTATGGGAATGTAACTTTCGTGCTTGTGTCCCTCTCTCTTCCAATTCGAATTGCTCATTAAGGAATTCGATTTGCTTGTGTTGGCTAGTCACACTTGTGTGTTGGTTCATGCTTTTTCTCTTTTGTTTGTGTTTGGCACTTATGGTTTGATTTTGATGCTCTTGGTATGAGATCCTTGCTGTTCATTTTTCCCTTATGGATCCTGTGCCCAAGCTGAGTTACTCTAGAGCAACTGGTGTATGTCCTGGAATTTCCTCTAGAGATCCTCGATTGGCAGCAGGGGTGAGGTCCACTACCATTGGATTTGAGGTTGGACAGAGCTATGTATTTACTCTGGAGATCATGGTTTGGTAGCAGGGGTGAGTTCCACGACCTTGTATTTTAGTTTATCTTGGAGCCACTGGAATTTCCCTAGATTGGAAGTGCTACTTGCCATTGGGTTGTGGTTGGACTGTTGTCCTGGAGCCATTGGAATTGCCATGGAGTGGAATTAGAGGCCACACTTGCCATTGGGTTGTGGTTGGACTGATTTCTTGAGAGAATTTTTGGTTTAGTGCTCTCGTGCTTGTGTCATCATGGTTCCAGCTCGGGGGGACTATTGCAAAGAGAGTTTTGGCTTGCATTGTGTCTACGGATGGGTGGAACATGCACGGTTGATTCCGGTTGCATATTTGAAAAATATAAGTGTTTTATCTCATGTTTATTTAATATATTTGGCTCTTATTTGAAATGTTGGATTAAATTTATGAGCTATCTGTGGAAGAAATTTCTCATGGAATTCGATCTATTTATGCAAGTAAATTTTGCGAAGGACTTCGAAACTAGTTTTTTGGATTTTGTGCACAAATTGTTTGAGGAAATGATTATTTGGAACCTATGATACATAACTGATATTTATAAACCTGTTAATTATATAATGTGTATTTTTATGTTAAGTATGCTCGGAATGGTTTAAGACACTTCTCTTTGATTCTTCTACGTTTTATTCAAAAACTAGTTCTTCAATTGGATTTTTTTGCATAGGTTGGAGACTTGGAACATGAAGTGTTTGTAAAAATTCCCGAGTGATATTTTTATCCTTATGTATGATAAATAGACTTGAAATTTTTGTGAGAATTTGAGGGGAAATATTCTTGATAGTGTTTGGGAAATGTCTACCGAAATTCTAGATCAATTTCCAATTTCTAGCTCCTTCAATGGAATTGTTTTGAGTAGATTTTTGACTTTGCATATGAAGCATTTTATGAAATTTTCGAATGAGATATACCTATATTATGACTGATAAAAAAAATTATTTAGATTTGGAATGGTATTTGAATGATTCTATGAGCTGTGGATTTAATTATTCTAGCGATTGCTAGAATTACTAGTCAATTTGAATGAGTAGAATTAGCTAGCTTTGTGAATTATTTAATGGAATGTATATGGGAAGAAACCTACAACCATATGATTGTATGTGACCCCTTATACGCTTTCCATGATATACAATAGTCATATAATTTCAATTTATTTTTCATTTGGAAAGCTAAATTGGAAATTAGATACAATATTGCGACGAAAAATTGATAACTAGTTGTGGATTGAAATCTTTGTTTTCGTAAAAAAAGAATGCTACAACCATGTGATATGTTTATAACATATTATTGTGTTGTAGGTTTCTACCTATCAGGTGTGATCATTTACTTTGGATGCATTGCATTTTGGTTCAGTTATTTAGACTCAATTTCTTGTAGTGAATGTTAACTAGTTTCATTGGAATTGATGGAAAAGATCACCTTATGTGCAATTGGAATGATATGCAATTAAAAATTTAATTGGTTGTAGGTTCATGCTTAAATATGTTTTTAATTGCTGTAGGATTTATTTTTGGTTTAATGGCATGGTTACAAGTTGATTTTGTGCATGACTAGCTGCTTATATTGGAAAACTAGTTAACTAGTATTGTGGACTCTCTTTAGTAATTACCATGATTAATTATTGTAATTTTGGTAATTATGAATTATTTACATGTAATTATATGTTATTAATCCATTGGGATTGATAATCGATGTTTATTTGTTAAACAATTGGATTTGTAATAAGTGTTGTAATTAACACCTTAATTACTAGTTAACCGTGATTAAGAATAATTAGCCTTTAGAAGTGGTTATCATCTCTGATATGGATTGGATTGAAATTTTTATGATGTTAGTTGATGTTAAGAATCCTTCCCATCCCTTAAATCATATTTTGGATGTGTTAATTATTTTATATTAAAATTATTGCTAATTATTGGATTTTGTGTTGCAATTAATTTTGGAAAAATAGAAATTAAATGTTTATGGTTTATCCGCTGCACTAAAAATCAAGTAATTAGCCTTAGAGAGATAATGATATGTCCCTTATACACTTTGATATCCCCAGGGTACATTACAATGAAGAAATCCTATTGGCATTCATCTTTTACATAATGCATCGAGCAACTTCTAATTCAGTTTCTTTATGTCTTGAGATGTTGTGAGAAAGCATGTTTCAACAATGATGATATGTTCTTCAAGCAGATGTGTGTGCTAGTGCACATTGTCCTTGCACCAAACACGGTGCATTTTGCATATGACTTGCATCAAATATGATGCACTAAAGAAACATGTGCAGACCAAAGATGGTTCATTGAAAGATGGCATCTGCAACAAACATTTTGTCAATTATTTTCGATCTCATTTTTTAAATTCAAGATTGAATCAATATACTGAATAGTAGTTTATTATACATTTTCCCTATGTGTCTATATTTTTGTGTTGGATTTTATATTTTCAATTAGAAACAAGCATAGCAAGAACAGTTGCATACAATAAAAAATGTGCCCCATAAAAAGGAAACATATTTGTTTCCTGCTCTGATTATTTATGAGAATCACATGACTTAGATATATTTTTGCATTGTCAAGTTCTTTGAGAAGGATAAATTGTTGAAGAAGCCTACATTGAGTTATTTTTTTGGTATATCCATCAATGGTTTTCTTAAAAAAAATCATTCCTTGTTGGCTCTACTCTATGTTTCCATGGGCTTCATAAAGACATTTGTTTGATTGAAGGTCTGTGTAATGGCAAGGGATATTTTCCCCTTTTTCCTAGATTTTTGTGCCTGGTGTTGTAGAAATATGTTAACAAGCATATGTTTGGATACATGTCGATTCAAATATTGTCCAGTAATTGTTACACCTAAATCTTACCATCATGAGACTCAGTGTAAACATCCTTAAAGTTTCCTTGACTAAGTTATTAACTTAGAAGAGATGCAAATCCAATTATATTAGGTTTAGAGAGGTCGTCGCAGGTTGTCCTCATGCAACCTGCGACGTCGCAGCTTGGCCTCTTGCAGCCTGCGACGATGTCAGTTAATGGACTAAAATAGCTTCTTCGAGCCCATTCTCGAAGATAGATGACATGGATCCCTATCCCTGACCATTTGGGAGAGCTAGCATTCAGTTCCTAACCTCTTAGAAAGATCCCCTATCTCTCTCCTACCATATCTCAACCTACCCTATCCACTTAGTACTATATAAGTGAAGCTCACTCCCATACCAAAGGGAGGAAGCCTATAGTGTCTACATGCTGGTGAAATTACCTTAGGAGAGATCTCTACTCATCTATTGGGAGACTCACACTTCCTTGGGAGGATTTGACATTGGTTTGATTGGAGAAGGATTGCTATGTCAAGTCATTGGTTGTAATCTTTTCATCCTATGTACTTCCCTTTCAATACAGTAATATAAGTGCTTTCCACCAAAATCTCATTGTGTTAATGATATCTTGTGTAGTTCGCCTGCTTGACTGCTTACTTAGATCTATTATTGTGTAGATGCATTTTACTTGTTTTGTTATCTTGTTAACTTGACAGGTTTTGCAGCTCAGATCTGAAGATCATCAAGTTTAGAGCAACATTCAAGGAGAAAAGGATCAACGATCTATAAGGTAAACGTATCTAGTCCCTTGATCTCTAATTAGATCTAGGAGAGTGATTTATATTCTTTCCTATTTGTTCTAGACTCGCATTGAGCTAGGGAGATCATGCCTCGAGTCCGCTCTTGGTAGATTGTCTGTCAAACAGTAATACCAATGAGATCTAGCTAGCAACTCAAGGCAGTCATGCTTGCATTGTTTTGCAGAGAAGAACTTTCGAATGTTTTCTTGCTTCTTTGTCTTTGCAGTATAGTTTTTTCCTTTCTAGGTAATGTCCATTTGATGTGTGCATAGAGTATGAATCATATACCATTATTCAAATATTTGGATTATTCAAGTGGCCTATTGTTGTATTTCAATAGTTTTCTATTAGTTTCCATAGCCTTTGTAGGTTGTTAATTGGTGCGCATTGCTTCCCATTCGCTTCATGATTTTTTTTCTTATTTATTTTTTCTAAACTCTTTCCAACAACTTGATTATGGTTTGACCATCACCTTGCTAGATACATGTCCTATGTGGCCATGAACATATCTAGTCATTTGTTTTCCAAGATGTGTTGGACAAAGTTCTCATATAGGGTTATTGGTGTTATCATCCTTATTTTCGCCAGTTTCTTTGCCAAGGACAATTTTCTTTTTATTTACTTATTTCTTTTCTTTATCCCTTGCATTTCCTTGGTCTTTACATCATAAGCTTAGATGAATCCCAAATATTGAAGAAAAAAAGTCAACATAATTTTTTGTTTGTTTTCCCGCATGCAAAATGCATTGAATACTATAAATTCGGTCTTCCGAATTTGTTTTTTTCGTTTTGTTGCAAAAATGTTACTTGTTATTCTCTTCAATACTTGTATATCACGCAGGGGCCTATACACCTGGTAGACTGGAGCAACTTCCAGCATCGGGCTTGCTTTTCCTGGCTTGAAAGACTGAAACTCACACGCCTGCTATCTTTCTTCGACCGCTCCTTAATTTGTCAAACATGCACTGCTGCTCCTTCGAGACTTACTTTGTGACTTATTGCCATTCATGACCAGAACGGTGAATCTTACGAGACAGCAAGGAATTCCAGACCCGGGCTAAAGAGTGATACGGCTTAGACAAACCAGAAATACACAAATTCGAAACTGGGAATGGTACCCAGACTTTGTATTAATTGCAGCGGTATAATTACAGAGCTTTCATATGACAAATAGTTCTCAGACTTCTAATATTCCTCTGTCTTATGCATGTAGGCTCATTTATCTTTGGGTAAGGGCCGAAGTGCCGAACCTACTCGAAGGATTTTGGAAGCACTGCGCAGACAGATCAGAACAACACCTGTCTTGGACACACAGGATAAGACATTCTGATGCAATGTTATACTAGTTCTGGCAACTCGCAGAGCATACGATCTTGCCTAGACACCTATCAGACCTTGCAAGCTTCAACTACTGAAACACTTGTAGACTCCAATTCTAGACTCCTTTAGAATGCGAATATCAAATGAAGAGGGCAAGCTCATATTTATAACATGGAGGAGCCTTGGATCCTTTGGGAGAAAACCAATGTACGTCCCGTGAAATTGAATCAAATCGTCCTTAAAGATGGCCAGTTAGATTTGTGTCGGAGATGTGGGTCAAACCACACCAGAAGTCAGGAAAGTGTCCTGAGTCTCCATGTGACAATCATGATCAGCGAATCTTATAAGACGTGGCTCTTTACAAAGTGGAGATCCTTGATAAGGGATCCCGTGGAAACCACTTATGATGGAGGCGACAATACATAGTGGAGATTTTTATTAAGGAATCCCACGGAAAACCTTTTGTGGGAGAAGTGACATTACACAGTGGAGATTTTGAAAGAGGAATCCCACGGAAAACCTTTCATGATGAAAACACTAGCAATTGTCATCAATCAAAAACTGTAGGCAGTACGAGTCCGAGGCCATTCTATCATATCGTCGTATGGATGGCCATACCGACACTGATAAGTGGGGTCCCACATTTTTGTATAGATGCTCCGGATGATGATGCGTTGCCCATTTCTGTTTTGTACTTGAATTTTGGTCTTCACAAGCCATTGGAATTTATTTGAAATAAAAGTATGTAGTAAATGAGTATTATCACACACATCACTTATATACATGTCTTCCACCTTGGAGCACGGGATACAGTACTGGCTATGTTCGTGCTAAATTATTGCAGGGTCCACTCCGCTTTTGCTGAGGCTAAAATCATTCCACCAACAATGAATCCAGTCAGGAATTTCATGGATCACATGGGCTCGTTGGAGGCCAAACTTGATTTTGGCAAAGTAATCATGGTCTCTATTGTCCTTTTTTAAGAAGTCCCACCACATCTTTTGATAGCTGCCATAGTTGATATCGGTGAGGGGGAATCTTAAGGCACCATCATTTCCGGGCCAAGCTTCCAGACCACGCATTTGATTGATACAATAATATTGCTCAAGGACTTGACCTAAAGCAGATTTTGTACTGATAAGACGCAAGTCTTGGAAATGTGTCTGGAGAGTATGGGAGGCATCTATTGCTTGTCGGACTTGTCGGCCGTAAACCATGTTTGGGACGGTGACTATTGACGTTGGATACCGTCGATGCTCTGGGACCAGGTTTATTAATAGGTTGGGATGCTGCAGATTTTCATCCAATACCTCTGTAGACCTAAGCTGCCAAGTTGGCTTCCATTGGCTAGCATAGTCACTCCAGCTCATTTCTTCATCTAAATATCTGCATGTGTTGCTTCCTTCATGCCATTCTGTGATAATCGCCATTTAACTTGGGGTATGAATTCCATATTTTTCCTGCAAATGTTCTCTGGTTAAAAAATCAGCAATACAATTCTGAGAACCTTTTATGTGTTTAATTTCAAACTCATACTGAGAAAACATTGCCTGCCATCTAGCAAACTTTGCTTTAGCAGTAGAGTTTCGTATTGGATTTTCCAATACAAACTTCATTGCTTGGCTGTCTGTTCTTATTAAGAACTTCTTATTCATTAGATGAATTTCAAATTTTTGAATTGCATTTAGACAAGCCTTTATTTCCTTATCAATGGTATGGTATTTTTTCTGTGCATCGTTCCAAGTTCCTGAAGTGAACCATTCTATTTCTTCATCTTTACCATTGCAGTCTTTCCTGCACTGCTTCAGTACTGCTCCCCAGCCTTCTTCTAAAGCATCAGTTTCAAGGATCTTCATGAGATCTTCATCAATCACATGAAGGATAGGAAGGGTTATCACCTTTGCTTTTATCCTTCGTACCGCTTCAGTGTGTTGCTCTGACCATGGAGGAGGGTTTGTTCCCAATCTTTTATTAAGCAGCTTTCTATCTTGAGCACAATTTTCATAGTAGGCTGCAACATAGTTCAAGCATCCCAGAAATCTCTGTAATTGTTTTTTATCTGTGATTACATCAGGGAATTTTCCTGCAAACTCAATGGCATGCTTCTGAACTTCTATCTTTCCATGTTTAATTCTTTGTCCCAAAAATTCAATATCAATTTGGAACAATTTCATTTTCTTTTCTGAAAGAACAAACCCATTCTTATGTACAACATGCAACAGTGTTCTGAGATGTTTTATGTGTTCTTCAATGGACTTTGAAAATACTAAAATATCATCAATATATACCATCAACCAGTCCATGTATGGTTCCAGAATAGACTCCATAATTCTATGGAACTCTGAAGGGGCATTCTTCAGGCCAAATGGCATTACCTTCCATTCATATTGTCCATGAGGCACATTGAAGGCTTTTTTATACTGGTCTTCTGGTTTTATGCCAATTTTCCAAAAGCCAGACTTGAGATCAAACTTTGAAAAGACTTTGGCTCCTGCTATCCATTTGATCAAATCAGATTCGTTTGGAATTGGATACCGGATCCATTCCAAAGCATCATTCAGAGGTTTGTAGTTGATGACCATTCTAGGAACTCCATGGACCTGCTCTGAATGTTTGTTGACATAGAATGCTGCACATGACCATGGACTTCTTGATCTTTGGATGAGTCCTTTGTTCAGCAAATCTTCAATTTCCTTTTTGCAGAGTTGTCTCTATTCCTTATTCATTGGGATGGATCTACTTCTACTAGGGTTTCCCTGGAATCCTTCTCTATATTTTAGGTTTACCCGAAACTGTTTCCTATGCCACAATGCATTAGGAGATGTGTGGCAAACCTTGTCAGCAAATTCTCTTCTTATTTCTTCATTTTTTTGCTGTACACCGGGATTCTTCAAGTCTTCTTCTAGCCTGTATAGGTGCTCAGCTTTCTTTATTGCTCTAATCTGGATCCCTTTTTCCTTTATTTTTTCCTTTACAGTATTTACTTCTAGGGTCCAGATTGAGTGAGTTTTCTCTTCAGATGACACTAGTGGAAGAAATATTTCTTTTCTTTTAACAGTAAAATGATAACCAATTTGGCCTCTACTATTATACTTGACACCATGAGGAATAGTAATAGATAGCAAACTAGTTCCAATAATACATTCATGAGTAAAGTCATCTTCAACCAGTAGAAAGATACAGTTTATATAAAAATTGCCAAGACATACCTTTCCAAAGCTGGTTTTGTACTCGATTGCTCTTCTTCCTCCAAATCCTCGAACTGGAGTTCGACAAGGTTCCCAATAATGAGGATCAACATACTTTCTTTTTAGAGAACACAAGTCTGCCCTGGAGTCAATAAGTGCAAGCACTTTGACTTCATCTTCATGTATTTTGATATGCAAGTTGACTACAGTTTGCTGATGTACAGCAACCATTAAATGCATATCTTCTTCATACTGTTCAGGCTTTGACTGTGATGATCCTGGATGCTATTTCATTTCTTCAATCAAGAACCTGAGTTCTTTAACTTCCTGTACCAGCTTTAGATGCTCTTTATGAAGGGTGGCCAGGTCAATCTTTTGTGGCTCTTGCTACATTTTAGCCAAGAGAGGATATACATTCTTTTCCATGCTCGGGAGATTAGCAGCTTTCCATGACCACTTGAATTTTTCTTCTCCTGAGCTTTCTTTCTCTGATTCTGTATCTTGGACATATTTTCTCCTAAATTTATGCTTTGGGCTTTGTACTCCTTTTCCCTTCTTGTCGTCCAAGAAAATCTTGTTAAAGCTATTTACCAAGTCATCCTTTTTACTGCCTTCTTTCATTTTGGCAATAGCTTTCTTTATCAACCCTTTAGGATCTTCTTCATCTTCATCATCGGTACCAGCCATGAAACAATTTGCTGCTCCCGAGTCGCTTGAGGAAGAGGAAGACTCTGTTCTAATGTTTTGTTTAGTCCAAGCAGCAAACAACTTCTGTTCGTCTGATTGCAAAGAACTATCTGAGTCATAAGTCACTTGCTCCTCTCGGCATTCAGTACATTTTCCACCACATTTGCAAGGATTATTGTACATCTGGTGGACATGCATGAGATCAGTATTTTCTGGTTCACTGCTTTCTAATTCAGTGATCTCATCTGTATTCTCTTCATCCGATGCTTCTACATGCATCAAGTTGTGTCTTTTTGGAGGGGCTCTTCTAGGTATTCCTCTGAGATTATCATCAAAAGGTTCTACCTTGGGGAATACCTTTTCTCTGTTAGTCCAGGTCCTTGTTCATTTTTGCTTCCTCTGATAATCTTGATTTCGTTTGTAACATTCAGAAGCAGAGTGGCCTTCTTTGCCACAATAGAAGCATTTCATTTTTCTTTTCTCTGGCTCTTTTCTTGAGTCTGGAGGATGTTGAACCTTCCATCTGCTAGAGGACTTTCCGTTATACTTATTTTTTGTTTTATGGCCAGAGTCATGTTTGTGAGCTTTTTTTGGAGGCTCAATGCCGAACATCCGACATACTTCCCTACCACCACGAAAAGAGACTGAGTGGGAGAGGTCTTTATCTAGCTTTTTATTTTCACAATATTGTAGGAAGATTTTTTCTGCAACAGCTCTGAACTGTCCCCATGTGTGGAGGGACAGATCTTCCTCAAATTTATCTCGCAGGAGTTCCCGGAACCCTGAGGGCAAACCAGCAAATATTTTTCTTTGAAAAATCTTTCTTCTGCTCTATCAAACTCAATCTTATAGATTCTTCTGATCCATTGCTTATGATACCAGTGATACTGGGATACTGTCTTGATTCTGAGTTGCAGCAGAATCTGTTTATGTTTTTCTGCAATTGTAGCACTATAGCCACAAAATTCTGCAATGATCGCGGCCAGGAGTGCACCAATGATATTTGGTTCACCATTTTTAGTGTTGTTCTGTATTTCCATTTTCTGAACATTTCGGAGATGGACATTCCACCAAACACCCAAATTTCCATTGAAGCCAGAGACAATAACATTTACTGCCTCTGAATGGTCATATCTGCCTGAAGACATATAAGCTTGAAAGCATATCATCATTTTATTGACCATATCTAATATTTCACCTTCATTCTTATCATCCAAATTCCATGAATAAAAATTCTTTGGGTTAAAAGATTCCTGGAAACCTGAATCTTCTTTGTGGAGATCTGGAGGCACAAATTTGCGCGGCTTATTATAATTCCAACTGGATTCTGCAGCCATGAGAATGACTTCTTTGCGAGAGGCCTTCGGAGTGAGGGGCGCAGAAGGTGTGATAGGTAGTGAACTAGTAAGAGAGAATTCACCAGGATAGCTAAGCTTAGATGCATCAATTTTTGGCTTAGCAATTTCTGCTTGGATCTTGCCAACTGTTTTGGCAGTGTAATTAACTTTCTCTGCTATGTAGGAAAAGGCTTCTCCTACATTTTTGTCTAAGTCAGATATGGAATCTGTCAAATCGTCCTTTAAAGAGTCATTTGTCGTTCTGACTTCTTGAGCAGAGACTGGGATATGTTCAACAGTATTCAATTGAATATGCTGAATTTCATCATGAATTTTTCTGCAAGTATATTGCAGAGAATCAACCTGTGCAGATCTTGGCATTCTATTTTGTATTTCTATGTTTTGGATGGCCAATCCTTTTAATGCCAAGTTTGACCAATTTGCTTGTTTGGCTTTATCATTATTTAGAAGGATGGGATCTGCAGGTGCTGATCCTTCTTCATATTCAAGCTTAATTGGCCTGAAGGGTGGAAAGTTTACTTCTGTGTAGATTTCTTCACCCTGGGGATTTTTCCATAGATGGCCTTTCTGAGTCTTTTCTCCTTTGGACTTAGGCTTCTTGTCCTCAGCCTTTGCAGAGGACTGCATCATTGCCAGTGTCTGTTTGAACTCCTTCCACCATTCATAGAAGGAAATCCATTCATTTCTTAGATCCATCTCAAAGTGCCATCTTTCAGACATCTTTCTCCTTTCTCCTGGGGGCAATGTTTGTTTCCAGAATTCTTCAGCTTCTGGATGAGTGTAGAGATCCCAATAAAACAGATTTTTCATGATATTATCTTTAGGATCAAAAGGAGCATGACCGAACTTAATTATCTCAAATATTTCTTTCTGGGCCAAGGAGGGTTCTTTGATATCTTTCCTGGTACAAGGCTTCATTCTGGATGGCGGGAGTGCCATTCTTTGTTGGATCTTATGTTCTCTAGCCTGAATTCTGTATTGCTCACCCCTTTCCATTTCTTGAGCATGTAGGTCTAGTAATTTTTTGGTTTGGCTGGAGAGTGGGCAGAATCCTAGACCAGATTTATCCATGTGGGGTTTCTGGATAGACAAAATGCGATCTAACTGGGATGTGGCATCAGAAATTTCATCCTTGTGGATTTCAGTGATACCTGTAGATGCTTTTTTGAAATTTTCTTCCCACCAGTTAGAGGGAGATGATGCCATCATGAATTCTGATTCATGTGGATATTGACTCAGAGGAGAAGGTTCACATTCAGGATTTGGACATGGATATTTGTGTGAACTTTCTTTATTTTTTGGTTGCTTGGGAGGGACCAGGTCCTGACATTCAGAACAAACAACAGAAAAGGGATTATTTACAGGAACTTCTTTATGTAAGCAGGCTCGTCTTAAGAAAGGTTCTTTTACAGAGGAGGTCCTGCTTATAGCATGTTCAGAAGAAGTTGTTCGGAAAGAATCATTAGGGTGTGGAGATTGAAAATAGGTAGATATGGGTAGAAGATTCCCACCACGCTGGGCTGTTGGAGGAGGGAAAGAGATAACTACAGAGGAGGAGTCTTCACGAATATCGGAGGTGGTGACAGACTAAGAAAGAGGTTGTTTTGGGGCATCCACCACCCACTCGGGAGGAAAGCTGAGTTGGTTCCAAGAAATTTTTGAAGGAACAAGGGAACCATTCCTGGGATCACTTCTAACCAAGACTGCAGCTGTGTCTTGGTCTCTGGGATACAACTGATTAATTAGATTCTGAGTATTAGTAAATCGGAGGGCAAGACAGTGATGAATCCGGAGGTTTAAAGCTCCAAGCTTCATATCAAAACCAGATGTATAAATTTTTACTTCTAATACTTTATGAATCCATCGATCATTCAAAGAGATGTTAAAGCCAGGAATTATATCTAGATATTGAATGCCATTTGAGAGTGGCATTTGGACTCCGCCTATTAATGCATCCATGAACTTATTGTGTCGGTTATCCAAACAGCAGACAAGGGCTGTGGCATTTATGACAGGATGGACCAGAGGTTCAACACCAATGAGGGCTCTACCAAGATTAACAAAATTCTTTCCATATTTCTTCTTATAACTTTTTACTTCTGCTGGGTCAAGGAGACCAAGGGTCTGATCGGCTGAACTATTATTTACAGTGACTTCGGAAACACCTTCACGAACTTGAAAAAGTTGTCTAGATTTAAAACGAAACATAGAGATATCCTTATATATCTGATCTGCTGAAAGTCGGGGTAGTTCAAAGGGTTTTGTAGGATCATTGTTAACAAACTCAGAACTACCATGATTTATCCATTGAATATCTCGACTGGGAAATAAATCATTCATTGAAGAAGTAGAACATTCAGTAGAAGATTTATTTCTTAACTCATCATAGGGAATATGGGAATCCATGAGAACCTGATTATAGATGACCGATTGGATCTGATACCAATTTCACGCAGGGTCCTCTACACCTGGTAGACTGGAGCAACGGAAAAGAAAGCCCGACGGGGCTTGCTTTTCCGTTGCTCCAATCTACCAGGTGTAGAGGACCCTGCGTGAAATTGGTATCAGAGCCAATCGGTCATCTATAATCAGGTTCTCATGGATTCCCATATTCCCTATGATGAGTTAAGAAATAAATCTTCTACTGAATGTTCTACTTCTTCAATGAATGATTTATTTCCCAGTCGAGATATTCAATGGATAAATCATGGTAGTTCTGAGTTTGTTAACAATGATCCTACAAAACCCTTTGAACTACCCCGACTTTCAGCAGATCAGATATATAAGGATATCTCTATGTTTCGTTTTAAATCTAGACAACTTTTTCAAGTTCGTGAAGGTGTTTCCGAAGTCACTGTAAATAATAGTTCAACCGGTCAGACCCTTGGTCTCCTTGACCCAGCAGAAGTAAAAAGTTATAAGAAGAAATATGGAAAGAATTTTGTTAATCTTGGTAGAGCCCTCATTGGTGTTGAACCTCTGGTCCGTCCTGTCATAAATGCCACAGCCCTTGTCTGCTGTTTGGATAACTGACACAATAAGTTCATGGATGCATTAATAGGCGGAGTCCAAATGCCACTCTCAAATGGCATTCAATATCTAGATATAATTCTTGGCTTTAACATCTCTCTGAATGATCCCTGGATTCATAAAGTATTAGAAGTAAAAATGTATACATCTGGTTTTGATATGAAGCCTGGAGCTTTAAACCTCCGGATTCATCACTCTCTTGCCCTTCGATTTACTAATACTCAGAATCCAATTAATCAGTTGTATCCCAGAGACCAAGACACAACTGCAGTCTTGGTTAGAAGTGATCCCAGGAATGGTTCCCTTGTTCCTTCAAAAATTTCTTGGAACCAACTCAGCTTTCCTCCTGAGTGGGTGGTGGATGCCCCAAAACAGCCTCTTTCTTAGTCTGTCACCACCTCCGATATTCATGAAGACTCCTCCTCTGCAGTTATCTCTTTCCCTCCTCCAACAGCCCAGCGTGGTGGGAATCTTCTACCCATATCTACCTATTTTCAATCTCCACACCCTAATGATTCTTTCCGAACAACTTCTTCTGAACATGCTATAAGCAGGACCTCCTCTGTAAAAGAACCTTTCTTAAGACGAGCCTGCTTACATAAAGAAGTTCCTGTAAATAATCCCTTTTCTGTTGTTTGTTCTGAATGTCAGGACCTGGTCCCTCCCAAGCAACCAAAAAATAAAGAAAGTTCACACAAATATCCATGTCCAAATCCTGAATGTGAACCTTCTCCTCTGAGTCAATATCCACATGAATCAGAATTCATGATGGCATCATCTCCCTCTAACTGGTGGGAAGAAAATTTCAAAAAAGCATCTACAGGTATCACTGAAATCCACAAGGATGAAATTTCTGATGCCACATCCCAGTTAGATCGCATTTTGTCTATCCAGAAACCCCACATGGATAAATCTGGTCTAGGATTCTACCCACTCTCCATCCAAACCAAAAAATTACTGGACCTACCTGCTCAAGAAATGGAAAGGGGTGAGCAGTACAGACTTCAGGCTAGAGAACATAAGATCCAACAAAGAATGGCACTCCCGCCATCCAGAATGAAGCCTTGTACCAGGAAAGATATCAAAGAACCCTCCTTGGCCCAGAAAGAAATATTTGAGATAATTAAGTTCGGCCATGCTCCTTTTGATCCTAAAGATAAGATCATGAAAAATCTGTTTTATTAGGATCTCTACACTCATCCAGAAGCTGAAGAATTCTGGAAACAAACATTGCCCCCAGGAGAAAGGAGAAAGATGTCTGAAAGATGGCACTTTGAGATGGATCTAAGAAATGAATGGATTTCCTTCTATGAATGGTGGAAGGAGTTCAAACAGACACTGGCAATGATGCTGTCCTCTACAAAGGCTGAGGATAAGAAGCCTGAGTCCAAAGGAGAAAAGACTCAGAAAGGCCATCTATGGAAAAATCCCCAGGGTGAAGAAATCTACACAGAAGTAAACTTTCCACCCTTCAGGCCAATTAAGCTTGAATATGAAGAAGGAGCAGCACCTGTAGCTCCCATCCTTCTAAATAATGATAAAGCCGAACAAGCAAATTGGTCAAACTTGGAATTAAAAGGATTGGCCATCCAAAACATAGAAATACAAAATAGAATGCCAAGATCTGCACAGGTTGATTCTCTGCAATATACTTGCAGAAAAATTCATGATGAAATTCAGCATATTCGATTGAATAATGTTGAACATATCCCAGTCTCTGCTCAAGAAGTCAGAACGGCAAATGACTCTTTAAAGGACGATTTGACAGATTCCATATCTGACTTAGACAAAAATGTAGGAGAAGCCTTTTCCTACATAGCAGAGAAAGTTAATTACACTGCCAAAACAGTTGGCAAGATCCAAGCAGAAATTGCTAAGCCAAAAATTGATGCATCTAAGCTTAGCCGTCCTAGTGAATTCTCTCTTGCTAGTTCACTACCTATCACACCTTCTGCGCCCCTCACTCCAAAGGCCTCTTGCAAATAAGTCATTCTCATGGCTGCAGAATCCAGTTGGAATTATAATAAGCCGCGCAAATTTGTGCCTCCAGATCTCCACAAAGAAGATTCAGGTTTCCAGGAATCTTTTAACCCAAAGAATTTTTATTCATGGAATTTGGATGATAAGAATGAAGGTGAAATATTAGATATGGTCAATAAAATGATGATATGCTTTCAAGCTTATATGTCTACAGGCAGACATGACCATTCAGAGGCAGTAAATGTTATTGTCTCCGGCTTCAATGGAAATTTGGGTGTTTGGTGGAATGTCCATCTCCCAAATGTTCAGAAAATTGAAATACAGAACAGCACTAAAAATGGTGAACCAAATATCATTGGTGCACTCCTGGCCGCGATCATTGCAAAATTTTGTGGCTATAGTGCTACAATTCCAGAAAAACATAAACAGATTCTGCTGCAACTCAGAATCAAGACAGTATCCCAGTATCACTGGTATCATAAGCAATGTATCAGAAGAATCTATAAGATTGAGTTTGATAGAGCAGAAGAAAGAGTTTTCAAAGAAAAATATTTTGCTAGTTTGCCCTCAGGGTTCCGGGAACTCCTGCGAAATAAATTTGAGGAAGATCTGTCCCTCCACACATGGGGACAGTTCAGAGCTACTGCAGAAAAAATCTTCCTGCAATATTCTGAAAATAAAAAGCTAGATAAAGACCTCTCCCACTCGGTCTCTTTTCGTGGCGGTAGGGAAGTATGTCGGATGTTCGGCATTGAGCCTCCAAAAAAAGCTCACAAACATCACTCTGGCCATAAAACAAAAAATAAGTATAACAGAAAGTCCTCTAGCAGATGGAAGGTAAAACATCCTCCAGACTCAAGAAAAGAGCCAGAGAAAAGAAAAATGAAATGCTTCTATTGTGGCAAAGAAGGCCTCTCTACTTCTAAATGTTACAAACGAAATCAAGATTATCAGAGGAAGCAAAAAGGAACAAGGACCTGGACTAACAGAGAAAAGGTATTCCCCAAGGTAGAACCTTTTGATGATAATCTCAGAGGAATACCTAGAAGAGCCCCTCCAAAAAGACACAACTTGATGCATGTAGTAGCATCAGATGAACAGAATACAGATGAGATCACTGAATTAGAAAGCAGTGAACCAGAAAATACCGATCTCATGCATGTCCACCAGATGTACAATAATCCTTGCAAATGTGGTGGAAAATGTACTGAATGTCGAGAGGAGCAAGTGACTTATGACTCAGATAGTTCTTTGCAATCAGACGAACAGAAGTTGTTTGCTGCTTGGACTAAACAAAACATTAGAACAGAGTCTTCCTCTTCCTCAAGCGACTCGGGAGCAGCAAATTGTTTCATGGCTGGTACCGATGATGAAGATGAAGAAGATCCTAAAGGGTTGATAAAAAAAGCTATTGCCAAAATGAAAGGAGGCAGTAAAAAGGATGACTTGGTAAATAGCTTTAACAAGATTTTCTTAGACCACAAGAAGGGCAAAGGAGTACAAAGCCCAAAGCATAAATTTAGGAGAAAATATGTCCAAGATACAGAATCAGAGAAAGAAAGCTCAGGAGAAGAAAAATTCAAGTGGTCATGGAAAGCTGCTAATCTCCCGAGCATGGAAAAGAATGTATATCCTCTCTTGGCTAAAATGTAGCAAGAGCCACAAAAGATTGACCTGGCCACCCTTCATAAATAGCATCTAAAGCTAGTACAGGAAGTTAAAGAACTCAGGTTCATGATTGAAGAAATGAAATAGCATCCAGGATCATCACAGTCAAAGCCTGAACAGTCTGAAGAAGATATGCATTTAATGGTTGTTGTACATCAGCAAACTGTAGTCAACTTGCATATCAAAATACATGAAGATGAAGTCAAAGTGCTTGCACTTATTGACTCCGGGGCAGACCTGTGTTTCCTAAAAAGAAAGTATGTTGATCCTCATTATTGGGAACCTTGTCGAACTCCAGTTCGAGGATTTGGAGGAAGAAAAGAAATCGAGTACAAAACCAGCTTTGGAAAGGTATGTCTTGGCAATTTTTATATAAACTATATCTTTCTACTGGTTGAAGATGACTTTACTCATGAATGTATTATTGGAACTAGTTTGCTATCTACTACTATTCCTCATGGTGTCAAGTATAATAGTAGAGGCCAAATTGGTTATCATTTTACTGTTAAAAGAAAAGAAATATTTCTTCCACTAGTGTCATCTGAAGAGAAAACTCACTCAATCTGAAGTAAATACTGTAAAGGAAAAAATAAAGGAAAAAGGGATCCAGATTAGAGCAATAAAGAAAGTTGAGCACCTATATAGGCTAGAAGAAGACTTGAAGAATCCCGATGTACAGCAAAAAATTGAAGAAATAAGAAGAGAATTTGCTGACAAGGTTTGCCACACGTCTCCTAATGCATTCTGGCATAGGAAACAGTTTTGGGTAAACCTAAAATACAGAGAAGGATTCCAGGGAAACCCTAGTAGAAGCAGAGCCATCCCAATGAATAAAGAATACAGACAACTCTGCAAAAAGGAAATTGAAGATTTGCTGAACAAAGGACTCATCCAAAGATCAAGAAGTCCATGGTCATGTGCAGCATTCTATGTCAACAAACATTCAGAGCAGGTCCGTGGAGTTCCTAGAATGGTCATCAACTACAAACCTCTGAATGATGCTTTGGAATGGATCCGTTATCCAATTCCAAACAAATCTGATTTGATCAAACGGATAGCAGGAGCCAAAATCTTTTCAAAGTTTGATCTCAAGTCTGGATTTTGGTAAATTGGCATAAAACCAGAAGACCAGTATAAAACAGCCTTCAATGTGCCTCATGGACAATATGAATGGAAGGTAATGCCATTTGGCCTGAAGAATGCCCCTTCAGAGTTCCAGAGAATTATGGAGTCTGTTCTGGAACCATACATGGACTGGTTGATGGTATATATCGATGATATTTTAGTATTTTCAAAGTCCATTGAAGAACACATAAAACATCTAGGAACACTGTTGCATGTTGTACATAAGAATGGGTTTGTTCTTTCAGAAAAGAAAATGAAATTGTTCCAAACTGATATTGAATTTTTGGGACAAAGAATTAAACATGGAAAGATAGAAGTTCAGAAGCATGCCATTGAGTTTGCAGGAAAATTCCCTGATGTAATCAGAGAAAAAAACAATTACAGAGATTTCTGGGATGCTTGAACTATGTTGCATCCTACTATGAAAATTGTGCTCAAGATAGAAAGCTGCTTAATAAAAGATTGGGAACAAACCCTCCTCCATGGTCAAAGCAGCACACTGAAGCGGTACGAGGGATAAAAGCAAAGGTGAGAACCCTTCCTATCCTTCATGTTATTGATGAAGATCTCATGAAGATCCTTGAAACTGATGCTTCAGAAGAAGGCTGGGGAGCAGTACTGAAGCAGTGTAGGAAAGAATGCAATGGTAAAGATGAAGAAATAGTATGGTTCACTTCAGGAACTTGGAACGATGCACAGAAAAAATACCATACCATTGATAAGGAAATAAAGGCTTCTCTAAATGCAATTCAAAAATTTGAAATTCATCTAATGAATAAGAAGTTCTTAATAAGAACAGACAGCCAAGCAATGAAGTTTGTATTGGAAAATCCAATACGAAACTCTATTGCTAAAGCAAAGTTTACTAGATGGCAGGCAATGTTTTCTCAGTATGAGTTTGAAATTAAACACATAAAAGGTTCTCAAAATTGTATTGCTGATTTTTTAACCAGAGAACATTTGCAGGAAAAATATGGAATTCATACCCCAAGTTGCATGGTGATTATCATAGAATGGCATGAAGGAAGCAACACATGCAGATATTTAGATGAACAAATGAGCTGGAGTGACTACGCTAGCCAATGGAAGCCAACCTGGCAGCTTAGGTCTACAGAGGTATTGGATGAAAATCTGCAGCATCCCAACCTATTAATAAACCTGGTCCCAGAGCATCAACGGTATCCAACGTCAACAGTCACCGTCCCAAACATGGTTTACGGCCGACAAGTCTGACAAGCAATAGATGCCTCCCATACTCTCCAGACACATTTCCAAGACTTGCATCTTATCAGTACAGAATCTGCTTTAGGTCAAGTCCTTGAGCAATATTATTGTATCAATCAAATGCGTGGTCTGGCAGCTTGGCCCGAAAATGATGGTGCCTTAAGATTCCCCCTCACGGATATCAACTATGGCAGCTATCAGAAGATGTGGTGGGACTTCTTAAAAAAGGACAATAGAGACCATGATTACTTTGCCAAAATCAAGTTTGGCCTCCAGCGAGCCCATGTGATCCATGAAATTCCTGACTGGATTCATTGTTGGTGGAATGATTTCATCCTCAGCAAAAGCGGAGTGGACCCTGCAATAATTCAGCATGAACATAGCCAGTACTGTATCCCGTGCTCCAAGGTGGAAGACATGTATATAAGTGATGTGTGTGATAATACTCATTTACTACATACTTTTATTTCAAATAAATTCCAATGGCTTGTGAAGACCAAAATTCAAGTACAAAACAGAAATGGGCAACGCATCATCATCCGGAGCATCTATACAAAAATGTGGGACCCCACTTCTCAGTGTCGGTATGGCCATCCATACGGCGATATGATAGAATGGCCCCAGACTCGTACTGCCTACAGTTTTTTGATTGATGACAATTGTTAGTGTTTTCATCATGAAAGGTTTTCCATGGGATTCCTCTTTCAAAATCTCCACTGTGTAATGTCACTTCTACCACAAAAGGTTTTCCGTGGGATTCCTTAATAAAAATCTCCACTATGTATTGTCGCCTCCATCATAAGTGGTTTCCGCAGGATCCCTTATCAAGGATCTCCACTTTGTAAAGAGCCATGTCTTATAAGATTCGCTGATCATGATTTGTCACATGGAGACTCAGGACACTTTCCTGACTTCTGGTGCGGTTTGACCCACATCTCCGACACAAATCTAACTGGCCATCTTTAAGGACGATTTGATTCGATTTCACGGGACCTACATTGGTTTTCTCCCAAAGGATAAATATGAGCCTATCCTCTTCATTTGATATTCGCATTCTAAAGGAGTCTAGAATTGGAGTCTGCAAGTGTTTCAGTAGTTGAAGCTTGCAAGGTCTGATAGGTGTCTAGGCAAGATCGTATGCTCTGCGAGTTGCCAGAACTGGTATAACATCGCATTAGAAAGTCTTAGCCTGTGTGTCCAAGATAGGTGTCGTTCTGATCTGTCTGCGCAGTGCTTCCAGAAGCCTTCGAGTAGGTTCGGCGCTTTGGCCCTTACCTAAAGATAAATGAGCCTGCGTGCATAAGACAGAGGAATATTAGAAGTCTGAGAACTATTTGTAATCTGAAAGCTCTGTAATTATTCCACTGCAATTAATACAAAGTCTGGGTACCATTCCCAGTTTCAAATTTGTGTATTTCTGGTTTGTCTAAGCCGTATCACCCTTTAGCCCGAGTCTGGAATTCCTTGCTGTCTCGTAAGATTCACCGTTCTGGTCATGAATAGTAGTAAGTCACAAAGTAAGTCTCGAAGGAGCAGCAGTGCATGTTCGACAAATTAAGGAGCGGTCGAAGAAAGATAGCAGGCGTGTGAGTTTCAGTCATTCAAGCCAGGAAAAGCAAGCCCGACGCTGGAAGTTGCTCCAATCTACCAGGTGTAGAGGCCCCGTAGAATCCCTCAATTGAATTTGGTTCCTGACAGCTTCACAATTTACTCCTTTAAATAGAACCGTTGTACTCTCTCATTTGATCAGTTGTCCATTAACAGATTGTGTTTCCACCATGTGTCTAGAGAAATAACCTTTCTAGACTTCGTTGTTCCTACCATTAAGAAATACACTTTATTTCATTAAATTTTTTTAATAGACCCGCAAAAAAGAGATAAAGGCTCTTCATTGACATTGATTTTGACCCCATACAATTCCCATTACTATTTTAAGGTGTTTCTTTCAAGGTTTTCCTGCTTTTAGTCTCAAACAAATTTCTTGTCCATCGCACTAAAATGTATTTCTTCAATTGTTGCATGTCTTTATTCTAGGTTCTTCATTATGAATGTCCAATATATTCATGCCATCTATTAACATTTTTTTTTCATGTTTCCTTTTTTCTTTGCTTGGTTATATGTGCTTGCAAAGGTCTTTCAAGTGGGTCGTAGAGACTTTGACCATGCAATTGCAAATGGCATAAATTTATTTCCTGGGGACGAGCTTTCGATACATCTTCTTCCCTTGATTCAAAGAATTGGTGAATAGAATTTCCATTGTCCATTTTTCTAAACGCACCTACTGTTAGAGTTCCCCTCCTCATAAAAAAAAATGTTGTATGCTTGCAAGCCTCAAACCAATAGAAAAATACAAATGTATTTGAAAACAATATAGAAGTAAATATTTAAAATGATATTTCCTTTTTATATGTTATTGCATTTTCTTCCTTTGTTTGGAAGTGCTTGTACCTATATTGAATTCTTTGAATCTTGTGTTTGTTCTTGTACTGAATAAAAAAAAAATCATCCAAAAGTTGATGGTATGGTCATTGATGCAATATGGATTGTTCATGATGAACGATGTATAGGTTGCACTCCATCTAGAATAAAATAAAATGGTTGTTTTTTAATCGATTTATGCATGGAGTGATTTGAATTGATTTTTTATTCTAAAGTTGTCTTTCACTTCAAATTTGTGATAGTGGTGGCCTTTTTGCCTTCTTCACTTTCTATGTGAATTGTGTATTTCTAATTAAAATAGGCTATAGGCATAACACTAAAGCTATGGAAAGAAGAAAAAAAACCTTTTAAAAAACAAGATTTTTTTTGTAAGAGTGAATACCATTTGAAGGAATGGTTCCTTTTTCTATTCAAACATTGAAACTTTCTTTTTTTCCCTTTGGATTGGAATTAGGTCTTCTGGTTCCTTTTATTTTGTCTTTGTAATGCAATTTATTATACTCATTGACAACAAAACAAGGTCGTCATGTGTTGCGCTTTTTCCCCTCCTTGTATTTGTTGCAGTTACAATGAGTTTATTTGTCTCACAAGTTTAAAAGATGATCTCCTCAATCTAAAAAGGTATTTAGTGCCGGTAATAAAATACATGTAAAATGTTCACTTCTCTTTTTCGATTAAAAAAACAGCTTCATCTTCTTTTTTCTTGTCAAAATTGTTGTTCAGTATAGCTAGCTATCTAGATATTAAGCTCATCTCTGTTGTACTTGATGCAATTCTTTTCTTTCTTGTATGTCTTCTTCCAATTTGTTCTCAACATGCCAAGATCTTCTTCCCCTTGTATTTGGAAGTTAATTGTGGCATGTTTTCATGCACATCGGCATAGAAAGTGAAATGCTTTTTTACTTTTCTCGTTGACCCAAATATGATGGGCTTTGTTTTCAAATTTCTCTATTGATTTTGAAAAAACAATTCTGGCCTTTGGTATTCCATTGGTGTATAGGGAAATCCACTACTTCAATACAATGTTCATTGTATGCTATATTTAACAACACTTCGCTACCATTTGGGGGAAAAAATTCAATGAACCTTCCTCTACAAGACATACTACACTCCTTTTTTTTAACAGAAATAAGGTATATACGTTTGTATTGAAAAAGGCTATGCACAGCGATTCATTACAAAATAGAGAGCCTTGAAACAGAGATAGATTTCACAGTGGAGATCAGGTATATACCCATCCTGGCTCTATAATAGTTCTTGATCTGTTGTCTAGTATTTGTAACTACAGAGGAGGGATATACCCTTACAAACTGAGAGTTTAACAAGATGAAAAAAGCATTCAAATATTCAAACAAGAAGTTACCAACCCAACTAAAGAAAAAGCCCTTCTAACCATACTTCTGCTGTTGAACTGAGGTTTCCTCTGCAATTATCATATCCATGGAAGGGGATTCCTGGCAGCGACTGCATTGTGACATCCTATGCATATTTAAAATTTCCTCTTTTATCATATCCAAAGACCCAATCAATTCTTACAGGTTGCGTTCTAAATTATTTATTCACGAATCCTATCAGGTTAACTGTTAAGAAATTTACCTCATGTCACCAATTGACTCCCTGTGCAATTTGATACCCAAGAAAACTGACTCATAAACCTTTCGCGGGTGTTGTTTGAAGTACTCCACACTAGATTTTAAAAACACTATTCCGTTTGCAAGGCAAACCATTGAACTGAAAGCGATGTTTGTGAGGAGGCTGAGTCATCTTGTTTCCCAACCAAAGAAACTGAGGAAACAAACTGTGGAATTGAACTGGACTCCGAACTGTGAGGATGAGTTGGATAGGCATGTTGAGCTATGAAGGAGAGACTATCAAAACCTCTATGGAACTAAGCAGGCAGAGAATTTGTAGAGAGGTCTGTGTTACGAGGAGGGTTCGTCATAATGCCAATTTTAGGGTCGCGAAAGAAGAAGAAGGCTGAAGCCTTATTTAATGTTGAAGCATGGATTATACCACCGAAGGGACATGCAAGGGTAGGTCCATGTGAAGACCCACACGTCCCTTCTAGAGAGAATGTAAGACCAAGAGGACACTCTACCTTTTCCCCTCTTTCCCACCCTCGAGAGCGGATCTTAGGGGATGCTCTTGAAAATTTCCCTCCCATTACAATATTTTATAACTCCAATGGGGAGATTAACCCCTTGATTGGTAACTTCATCAACTTGTTTGTTGTTTTCCCTGAGTATGTGGAAATAGAGTGTCTCAAAGGGGGAGGTTATCTACTTGATCCTCCTTTGAATTATATTACATATGGAATCTCCTTTAAGTGTCCCTAGCCTCATTTTTTGGACGACGTGTCTGGAGTCTTCAAAAACCTTGAGTCTGTTGATGTTGAGATTTGAAATTATTTCCATGGAATGGTATAGTGCTAACCATTCTGCTTCATTGTTGGTTTTCTTTCTGAATTCCCATGCATAGGATATAATTTTGTTTCCTCCTGGATCAAAGACAATCCCTCCCGCACCTGCCTCCCCTAGGTTTCCTCTAGAAGCCACATAAAAAAACATGGTATGGATTGGTTGCGCCTTCCACCATTGGTTAAAGTATAAGCTTTATTTTCTTATTTCCCATTCAAAACTATCCTTTTTGGATTTGGACTGAAGTGAGCTCACTTTCACAAAAGATTGACACCATTGGAATTCTTTCCAAGATAATGCCTTTGAGTTAGGAAGGTGGACAGCTTTGGCTGAAAGAGATTCAACAATCATATTAGTCACTCTATAATTTTCTCTGTTATAATCTACTTTCTTATTCTCAAATATACTTTTGTTCCTTTCAATCCACACCTTCCAACATATGTTCATGGGGAGAAATTTTCAAATTCGAGCCATTGTAGGTTTTACTTTTGTTGAGCCCAGAAAGTGGTTCCTCCATTTTTCTATCAATTCATTGACTTGATTCAGAATTACCAAATCCTTCCATAAGGTCCCCATGACAATTCCCCAAATTTGTATTGCAAAATCACACTCAAGAAAGAGATGTTGGGCATTTTCTAAGGACCTCCTTCATAACTCACATCGGGAGGGACCCTCTATTCCTCTCTTGTTTAGATTGTCAACAGTTAGAAGTTTATTATGAGCCAAGATCCAAAAGAAGTAATTCATTTTTGGTATACATTCATAATTCCAAACCTTTGCCCAGATATTTTTAGGGGGTTCTCATTGATGTTAATCAAGCTCTCATATCCTTCCTTGACTGTGTAGTATCCAACTCAACTCCATCCTCTGTTGTCTTTGGCCCATATGTTTAGAGGAGCTTTCCCATGTAAAATCTTGAGGAGAAGAAAGTAATCATGCTTGATATGGTCTGGAAGGTTCAACTGCTTCCAACCTTTCCAAGCCCCTGTGTTCCCCCATATTGAGATATTGTAACAAATAAAATAAAATATAAACATATCAATAAACAAATAATTAAATAATTAAACAAATATTAAATCAATTTGATATGTAATTAATCCAATAGATAGAGACGTACCTTTCCATTGAAAATGCACATAAGACCATATTGAAATGGGCCATCAAATTGTAATGTAAGCAATCTCTCATCAATATATATTCAATATTATTTATTATATCCAAATGGAATTATTTTCTATTGGTTGACTATTCACTTGAATAGAATTATTGTGATTCGGATACGATCACAACATGATAATATCTGGATACGAATATTACATTGGTATCAAAGCCCCCTCTTGGGCTTGATTCCGGCCTTTGGCCACAAACCATTCTCAGAGCTTCTCTGATTAAGGATATTTTATCCACATTGGATTTTGGCCATCATTTTTTGGGTTTCCCAAAAATCTAGGACCTTGTCCAAAAGCAGGCTTTTGGCCCAAAGAAGATTCAGTAGGACAACCGTAAATCAAGAATACAAGAAGGGGAAAAAAAAGAGAAAATAAGTAATTATTTACATTGTATATAATAAGAAAAGAACAAGTAAGAAAAACAAATATTACAAAGAATAAGTGGAAAAAAGAATTATCCAAAAAAAGAGTAAAAAGGTAAATAGTTAAAGATTAGCATTCATGAAACCGCACATGGTTTTATGATGCACATGGTTTTACTTCATGTATTAAAATTATAAATGAATTTTATAAGGTATATACAAAGAAAGACACAACCTTCATCACTAATGCTTTGAGGACAAAGTGTTCCGAAGAGGAAGGACATGTAACAAATAAAATAAAATATAAACATATCAATAAACAAATAATTAAATAATAATAATAAAAGTAATTAAACAAATATTAAATAAATTTGATATGTAATTAATAGAATAGATAAGACGTACCTTTCCATTAAAAAGGCACATAAGACCATATTTAAATGGTCCATCAAATTGTAATGTAAGCAATCTCTCATCAATATATATTCAATATTATTTATTATATCCAAATGGAATTATTTTCTATTGGTTGACTATTCACTTGAATAGTCTTATTGTGATTCAGACACGATCACAACATGAGAATATCTAGATACAAATATTACAGATATCCTTCAGACTATGATAACCCTCAATTTGCATCCAATCTCTAATTTCGGATAGTCCTGTGATAATGCTCAGAGGAGGAGAGCCCATTACATTGTCCGTCCATATTTGAATTCTCTTCATGTTTCCTGGTATCCAATAAAGTTTGTATTTAATTAGACGTGCAAAGGTTTTTATAAGATCCCATGTATTAGTTCCTTTCCCCTCCAGCTGATTATCCAGACATCTTAGGTGCGATCTTTTCGTGTACTTTTTTTCTGAGTACTTCCTTCCACCATTATTTTTCCCCTGATATTAACCTCCATGCTATCTTGTCTCCCAGATATTTTTTCATTTGAATCGGTTCCCTTATTCCCAATCCTCCTTTCTTCCTGTTTTCCTTTACAATTCTCCAATTTACCAGGTGGAATTTTTTACTTTGTGTTTTCCCTCCTTGCTAGAGGAATTTTCTAATTTCTATGCTGATATTGTTCATAACATTTTTGGGGGCCAAAAAGATAGCCCCAGTGAAGACTGGATACGAGGATAGGACTACCTTAGTTAGAGTGACCTTGCCTACTAAATTTAACCAATTTATTCCCCAAGAGTGGATTTTTTTTATATTTTATGAATGATGGGGGAAAATGAAGAGGAGGTGGATTTTTTAAGAGTGATAGGGATTCACAGGTACTTAAAGGAGGACCAGTCCACACATATCTTGAAATCAAGAACTACTGCCAGATTTCTTACAACTATGGGCTTTCAATTACATCCATATAATCTGCTCTTGCCGCTATTTATTTTACCTCCCGAAGCTCTTAGGTAATGGTCTAGAATGGTCTTGAATCTACTGGAAATTTGTATTGGGGCACTTCCCATTAAGATGGTATAATCGACAAACTGTGCATGGTTTATCGGCTGAACTCCCCTTGCAAGGAGTAACCCATGAATAGAACCATCAGAGATCGAGTTGTTGAGTTTTTTGCTTAGAGACTCTGCCATAAGAATGTAAAGAAACAGGGATAGAGGGAAACTTTGTCGAAGGCCTATGGTGAGGCAGAAGAAGGAAGTAGGCCTTCCGTTGACTAAGGGGGAAATCCAGGGGGATCCAATACAAGACTTGATCCATTTAATGAACTCGGATGAGAACCCAAACCTTCCCAAAAATATATCTATAAATTCATTCCTGACTCTATCGAAAGCATTTTCCAAATCAAGCTTGATAGCCATGCCTGGTTCTCTTTTCTTTTGGCTTGAGTGTATCGCCTATTGAACCAAAAGGATGTTATCATAAATTTGTCTTCCTGAGATGAAGCCACCTTGATTAGCAGAAATTAAGTTGGGAATATAACCTTTGATTTGTTTGGTATGATCTTGGTTAAGATCTTGTAAGAGGAGTTTCAAAGGGAGATTGGATGGAATATCCAAATAGATGTGGGGTTCTTCTCCTTAGGAATAAGAGAAATAAAGGAGGCGTTTGTTGCTCCTCCTATACGTTCTCTCCTTCTTGTACAATTTAGCATTCTAATTAGATCCTTCTGATGAAATACCAACACCTCCTGTAAAAATTAATGGAGAACCCATTAGGTCCAGGGGCCTTGTCTAGATGTCGGGACCAGAAAACTCTTCTAGCTTCGTCCTCGAAGATTGGTTCGAGGAGGTCCTTGTTATTTTCTTATGATATGAGATGTGGGATATCAGATCTCATTTGTTCCAACTCCTCTCTGCTCACTTCTTCTTATTCTTTGTATAAATTCTCAAAAAAAAAAAAATTTCTCATTTAATTTTCTGCTGATCATCTATTTTCTCTCCATTTTCTTTGTTCAATTCCAAAATAGTGTTTTTCCTTTGCCTTTCTTTGCACTGAGTATGAATTTTTTTTGTATTTATGTCACCTACCTGTAGCCACAAACTCCTTGAACGCATTCGCCACTCACCCTCTTCTTTTCTAGTGAGATCTTGTATCTTTCTATCTAATTCCTTTTCTTTTATCAAGATTTCTTCTCTGATTGGGGATTCCTCCATTTTTCGTTTGTAGTTCCTCTAATTCATCTTGGGCATCATTTAAATCTGATCCCGGATCTTTATAGTTCTCCTTTGCCCAATTTTTCAAGGCCTTTTTGGCACACTTCAAATTTGTCTCCCAAATGTATCTAGGGGATCCCGTAACATATTGTCTCCAAGAGTATTTAATCGCATCCATGCATCCTTCACTTTCCAACCATATAGGGTTGAATATGAAAGGAAAAGGGCCAAGGTTCCCTAAAACAAAAAAGAATAGGGAGATGGGCCTGTGGTTTGAAGTTTCTATTGACAAAATTTTAGATTCTAGAATAATGGGCTTAGATTGAAAGGTGGAACTTACCAAGAATCTGTCAAGCCTTGCGGCAATGTGCCCTGGGCCAACTCTTTTTTTGTTCCACGTGAATTTTCCATGTTTTGGATTTATATCTATTAAGTTCCAGGATGTTTGCAGATCTTCCATTCTTTTCCCGTAAGTATCTCCTATTTTGTATCCTCCTCTTCTCTCATAGGAAACAATAGTTACATTGAAATCCCCTGCTAGGATACAAGGAAGGTTTTCCCTTCCTCGTCATTGTGACATTAAAGAAGTACAGAAAGTTTCTTTATGTCCTGATATTGTAGGACCATAAACATTTCCCAACCAGAATTTCTCATTACTGGATAAGTCCTCTAATTCATCAAATAGACAAATTCTGCTGACTATATAAGAATCACATCTATAGTTACCTTTATTCCACTAGGAGATGAGGCCACCAGAATCCCTTGTTGCACTAACGACTTTCCCTTCACCATTTTCCCAAGCCTTCTTAATTATCCCGATCAAGAAGATTGTATTATTTTCCATTTCTTGATCTTCTTACTGCTTCTCTTTTCTGCTTTCCCCCTAATCCTCTGCAATTCCAGGAGACTACTTTCATTATTTCTTTTACATATGGGTTGAGACCTTGTCCCTCTTTTACTATGTTGCTCCTAGTATCTACTTTCCATTTGAGATTATCATTATGTGTTGATCTAAGTTGGTTTGCTTACCTGCCGCTTTTCTCTAGTTGCTTCATGTTCCCTCAATGTTTTGTTAAGCTTTATTCCTTTTTTTGTTTGTGCTTTCGCCTCTTCCTCCCTACTTTCAGAGGGATCTTGCATGTTTTCCTTGGCCCTTGATCTGGTAACCAAACCCCGCAAACTAAGGTAAATTTCATTTCTTGTTTCACCATTTGGCTATGTGGATATTAATGGTTCACCTGTCTCTTCTTTTTCCTTGTCTTTATTTTCCAATGTAGACTCCTCTTCCTTGTTCTCTATATTTCCTTGTGATGACCCTTGCTCTTCCTCATTATCTTCGCTAGAGAGGGCTTGGAACCTGTTTGAATGCAGCTTCTTCTTTCCAGGAGAATGAAGGGGTTTAATGTCAAGGTTTGGTTTGAAATCTTTTTTCCTGGATACCTCATTCCATTCCCCTCCTTGACCTTCCTCCACTTCCTGATGCTTATTTTTAGGGCATAAGTTTGCAAAGTGTCTGTATTCATTGTAGATTTTACATTTGAAGGGGATTTGTTCATAATCCACCGTTTACAAGTGGTTACATCCTTCCATGGAAATATTTATGGCTTTCTACAGTCCTTTCCCTAAATCTACTTCAACGCAAATTCTTATGCATGAGAACATGGTGGGTCTAGGCTCCGATTTACCTATGTACTTCCTCAGTGAGTTCCCTATTTCGCTTAGGTATTCATCGTTCCAGCAATGTAAGGGTAGATGCGGGAGCTTAACCCATACCAGAACAGATGAAGGGATGTATTTTTCTGGGTTAAAAGAGAGGCCCCATTTATTGATGTACATGCCTCTAAGACCCATGAAGTAAGTCCCATTCCTAAAAATCAAGTCCCTATCTTCTTTTTTATCAAACATAAATATAAATAAACCTTTGCCACAAAAGATTTGCTGAACTTCTCAGTATATCAAAGGCCTCCAATTATTATTCAACCACACCTCGATGGCCCGAGGGGATGCCCATTGTCCTATGAAATGGCCCAATAATCCTTTTTTCAGATAGAGCTACCGCTTTATAATTTGAAGCAGTGGAAGAAATTTTTACATCTGGTATTTTTTATTTCTTGAAAAATTAGAGTCATTAGCAGATGCAGACTTGGAAGAGTTCAATTGAGAAGCAACTACCCAAATAAAGTGCTCATTCAGAAGGTGACACTATTCATCTAGGCCAAGATCTGGCGGGGGAGGAGGGTCTGTGGAAGCCGAATGCAATGCTAAAACCCTAGGTAAGCTCATATATCACAGAAACCCTCACTCAGTGCCAAAGTTGTGTCAGTGCTTCCAATTATAAGACATACTACACTCCTTGCTTGCATCATGCTTTCTCATTTGCTAAATAAATTTGGCCTAACAAGTCATTCTTTTCACTTGTGATAATCCATTGTTTTTACAACATTTTATAGCCTTTCCAGGACTTTTAGACATTCAACATTTGCTAGAAAAAAAAATTCATGTCTTGAATAAGAAAACAAAACATTAAATGGTCTATACATCTCAAAAACAAAATTGTCTTTTCATTTGACAATTTTTTTTTGTTTCTATTATGCACATTCAAATCCATATCATCTCGTATGCAGTTCAAAGCCTTTTTTTTCCTTCTCTTTTTCTTTTTATATGTTAAAAAAAAAAAAAACATTTCCAAGTCCATTGAAACTGTCTCGTACAATCTACATTTACACTATGGTCTTGCTCCTCCTCCTTGTAAACTGTTTAGCATCTTTTGCTTACATCAATTGTTTCAATTGTATTTTTCCTTGGACTAGTGAAAAAAACATGTCTATAATTTTGTTTTGTGTTATTTTTCCTTTTCATAAATAGCTTTTTCCTTTTTTTCCTTGTCTGTTGTTTAGTTTCCTTTCTTATGTTTCCTCCATTTAGTTGTCCAGAACCTTTGCTCATTTTTTTTCTTTTCCTTTTGTGTTTGTCTTCTTACAGGTATTGTTGTCCCCTTTCTCTATGTCATGGATACAATTAAAACTACACATTGTCATGGAAACACGCAAATAGTTCTGTTAATAAAACATGAAGTTGCTAGTGGAATTTATCTTGCATTGTCAAGAAATGATTTGTTTGGATTCAAAGCTTTCCATTTCCAAAATGGGGATTGCCTCTTTGACACATTTTCTGTGTTGTTTCATTTTTGCTACACATCCTGATATTTTCGCTACACATCTTGAGAAATCACAGAAGCAATTATAGATCATTTTCAGCTTGGCCTTGCACAAGAAGATCATTCTGCAATAGCTTCATTGAACTCGGAACTTGCACCTATTTGCTTGTCAGAATTGCATGGTTTCATAAACATGAATATTTATCTTCAACAAATGTCCCAAATTGCTTCAGAACGATATGAACAAAATGTATATGGCATGTGGGGTAACATCTTCTGTATCAAATGGTTTGCAAACTGGATAAATTCTCCTGTCTTTGTTTAGCCATTGTCGACAAAAAGGAAATACCTCCATTTCAATTCTGGGATTTCTAGCTATTGCTACAACATTTTGTTCCATGACCACATACCATTTGCTGGTCACTTTGAACCATTGCTCTCTTGTAAATCAAATGGATTTTTCTACTCTCCTCATCAAGAAATTTCGCACGATAATTTTTAGTAGTTGTTTCTCCAACAAGTCCTCTAAGATACATGCATGTAGACAAATTCTATCACAATAGGGATTTGATATCTTCTCACCAATTGAAGGACATTGTCATGATTATTTGTTTGAATCAATTTCGAGGTTTTCAAAGACCTTCGATACTTTAATCCTTAGAAATACAATAGCACACACATTCTTCAATTGCATACAATCCAATGACAAAAGAGAATTGCATTGTTTATCTACATATATTTCTACATCCACAATGCAAGAAACATGTCTTTTTTCTAGCTGGGAAATCTTTGTCATAAATTTGGTAGAGCCTTTTAGCATTGGCCACATAGAAGGTGGACAATTTGCAATTCAGTGGTTGTGTGAGATGTTGGAAATTAACATTTTCCTTTGGAACACACATTTTAGCAATCAAGCAAGAGATGCAAAGTATTTGAAATATTTCATACTATTGTATAATAAGCAATAAGCGTCAAATCTTATTCCTTACCCTATCGAAATATAAATTCCCTTACAAGGTCAGATACAATCCCAAAAATATGCAAAATATTTATGCAAAGATACAAGTTACCTCCACGGGTTTGAAGTATCAAGTATCCACACACGATATGCAACCACAATGTAGCCTCCAAAGCCTTCTCTTTATTTACTCTTGAACTCAAACAAAATATTACAACATACAAGCAGAGGTTCCACCTTTAGATGGTTTACAATGGACCTAGGCTCCTCAATAAATAGCAAAAGGTAAGCAGCTAGGGAGAAAAACCCTAAGGACCTTGATTGTAGATCAAGGAAAGCTCTCAGCGAATGGAGATGCACCTCCTCATTGGAAAAAAACAAATCAAAATGGAAGCATTTGTTTGAAAGAGTTGGTTGCTCATGCGTGAGGATGAGGATGGCTTGATGTTTCCTTTCCTTGATGGCTTTACCTTGATGAGATGTGATTGGATGCACTAAATGGAAGCTTATCCATGAGCTTTGTGCCACCTCACAATGAGGAAGCCTCCCCCACCAAAATATTTATCATCCAATTCCATACACGGTCATGAGATGAAGCTGGCCACGTGAGAAAATATGTACGGATTTGGTATTAAAGTCTTCAATCTTTAATTCGACCATATCACATGCTTTGATTCCTTAATAAATTCGTCCACCTTGAATTATAACATATGGTTTGAGATATAACTTCAACCACTCATCATATGCTCACGGCCAAGTGGAGAAGGTTGGCCCCACGTGAAGGAGAATCCGTACGGTTTTGACAATTGCTCATAACTTTTCTAAAAATCGATTTTAATACATGCTTTGTCCCTTGCATATAGTCGCTCATGTAATTTGACTTATGCCATGTCAATTTGGCACGTGCCAAATACTTATTTTTTAATATTTTAATTTTTTAATCATGGTGCAATTTGATGCATTTTAGCATTAAAGTGTCATTTTGTAGCTCTGATAGGAAAAATTGTTCCACTGGACGCCTTGGTCACTCGAAACTTAGGAAAACTAGGTACCAAGGTAAAGAGGATGCTCTGAGATTGAAAACCAGCATCCTTGCGCCAAATTCCGACTCTGGATCACACTTTTATCACCTTTTGAAAATTTTCAATTAAATCATTAAAAAATGGCTTAAAAATGCGAAAAAATGTTTTTTCTCAGAATTGACTAAAACTTCTGGGGGACCTGTTGCCGATGGAAAACACACCTGGGAATGTGTGGCAAAAATCTTCAAGCCACAAAGTGTGTCCTTGGGGGCAAGCCTTGAGTCAAGTACTGTCACCTGAATCTTGACTCCTCCATTTAGGAAAACTCCTAACGAAGCCAAGGGGGGTGGACCCTAAAGGACACACTTTGTGGCTTGAAGATTTCTGCCACACATTCCCAGGTGTGTTTTCCGGTGGCAACATTCTTTGGTGCCATTATCGGGGATAAATATTTTTATTCCCGAAGTACGACTTTTGTTTTCTCTTTTTTGCTTTTGTTTTGTTTGATGAATGTTTAGAGTAGATCATTTTCATCTGGCGACTCCACTAACTTTTCTTTTTCTTTTTATAAATTTTCAAAGAAAAGCAAAAAATAGACATTTTTGTGAGTATTTTAAATGCATATTTTTATTCTCGCATGGCAACTCCATTGAAGGGATAAAACCCTTGTTTCTAATAAATTTGTGAAGATTTATTGTGTGTAGATGGGCCCATACAATACATAAAATTTTAAAGGCTCATTGTTAGACAACTCTGCTTTTTCAGTAGCTGAGATCATTGATTTGTTTGGGTTTCCTAATGATTTCTATGATCATCATGGGCTATATAGTGTGGCTCCATAGTTTTGTGGAAATAGTGGTGATTCAGCCATTGATCATATTGCTTCCTTTCTCAAATTGGTGGTTGACTTCAATCTTATTCGTGAGGATCATTTGATGACCATTTTTTCTTTCTCCTTGGTGGGGGATGCAGTGAATTGGTTCTACGACCTTCCTGAAAAATGCATTACCTCCATTTCTAGTTTCTTTGAGATGTTTCTTGAACAGTGGCATGATTATGAGATGATATGAAAGAATTTATAGAAAATTCACTTGCCATCCTTCCTAAATCAAAAGCTATTTCAGAAACTAAAGAAGAGATTCAAGAAAAGCACCCTGAAGATTAAAGAGATGTTATTGAAGCTCCTCCTTGTGTTGTTGTAATAGAAAATATTAAAAATCTGGAGCTATCTCAGTATTACAAAGATGATCACATGTGTATGCCAGATCTACCTCAAGAAGAAACTAATATAGAAGATCATGAAGGAATCCATGATGTAATTTGGGATGTGTATGATGATACTCCTTCATGTGCTCCACATGGTGATGAAGGATTGGTAATTATGAACATGAGGAGGAAAATTATAGCCTGGAGCATGATGTAAGTGATGAAGACTCTCTCATATATGACATAGATGGGGGTGATCACTATTGGGATCTCATTGAAAATCCAACCTATGAGACTTTTGAAAATCTTATTGAGAATCCCATCTATGATATGTCCAACAAGGGGAGTATCTATACAGAAATTTATGGAAGACCAATTTATGATTCATTTAGAGAAGGAAGTGTTGATCTCGAGACTTGGGAAAACTTTGCTATAGAAGAGGAACATGCTAACCTTTTATATGATCAGTATGAGCCATGCATGAGCATCAGTAATGAAAAACTGAAGAAGCAGTACAATGAAGGTTCAAATCAGATACATGTAATTGAAGACCAGTCCCAGCAATCATCTTCATATACAATGGTTCCTTATGATTTGGAGCATCTTGGGGCTTATGCTTTCACAGAAAGTTATCTTCAGAAGAGCCCTTCAGATCAGTATGATGAGGTAGTGGATCTGCCTCATCATTCAGAGTTTTTTCTCAGTCCTATCCAGTCATGGATAGAAGAGTCCTGCAGGAGGACTTACCATTTGGGGAAGCACTTCAAAGATCTATTACATGCTTGTGATTTCCCATCCATCCCTCCCATCCAGAATATCCACGCAGGTTTGCACTTTCTGATAAACATATCCTTGCTCTGGCTGGTAACCAAAGACAAGGAAAAAATATGTTATATTGATGAAATGTTAAGGTGGTTACATTGGATTTATCATTTTACTTAGCATTTTACTTTATACCATGTTTAGAGTAAGAAAATAAGCTCCTCAAAGTGAGCATTTACTTTGCGCATTTCTTTATAGTACTTAGGAATAATAATCTTTTTCCTTAGTTAGTTTTAGTTTTTATGAATAAATGCAATTTGTGATTCATTGGATTCTTCATAAAACTTGTGCTGCTGAAGGTTTTTCTTGTCAAGTTGAGATGTTTTTACAAGTTGTATAAACCAGAGATTTTGGTGTTCTCGCATCCTCTCCTTGCCTGAAGGCCAGATCGAGAACACGTCCCGCAGTTGGAGCCAGATGTTATCCACTAAAATTGAACTTAGTATATTCCGAGTGAACCGTCGAAGACTTGAACAATTTAATTGTTCATCATCAGATTTCAGAGGTCCAATAGGCCTTCTAGGCCCTATTTTATTTTTGTACCACATGTTCATACCCCCTCGAGGAATTTTGTAATAATGTGCTAGCATGGTACCTTGTTTGTAAAATACTCGGCTTCTAGGACTTAAACGTTAATTCGACTAGCCCATAGTGTTTTTTTTCCTTGGAAATTATTGGTTGTTGAACAAACGACTAATATTTTTTGAGTTTTTCACTCAAATCCTCCAAAGTTGGGGTGGTCGACGTAATTTTTAAGCCTTAGGAAGTTATTAGAGTCTATGTGTCAATGTATTAAACCATGCTAGACATATTTTTTGAGTCGTGTGAACATGTCTTAGGTCCCCCTAGGTTTTTTTTAAGTTCCGACGAAAAAATATTTTTCCGTAAAAACAAGCCATTTTTTTAATGGTTTGGCCAAAAAAAAAAAGTGATAAAATCATGGTCTAGGGGTTGTTTTGGCCATGGCGGTGATCTTTTTCTAAACCGGAGCACCCACATTACCCCTAAACCCACTTTCCATATTCATTAGACACTTTATTTTTTTTATCTTCTTGCAAAAATCCAAAAAAAAATGCAAAAATGAGAAAATTAAAAATTTCCAAAATTGATGAGATTTTGGACCAGCTATATTTTTGGGATGTGTAAGGACGCATTTAGAAACCTTTTTGGGAAGCTAATAAAGTGGGATTGACTCCTATTAAGGTGGGTTCTATTCCCCATGTGTTGGGGGTGCATTTCCCAAGGAGGAGTGGCCCACAACTTAAGGAATATTGCAGTTGATTTATCGTTGGGTATTGGGGTTGATTTGTAGCTGATTTGTGGCTGATTTTGGAAGCCAAAATAGAGGGGATTTGGTAGCCCCATTTGCTCCACCATTTCACCCACTATCCCTAACCTAATGCGCCCTCCCTCCTTGCCCATTCTATATATTTGAGGCACCTCTCTCATTCCAAACTAGTTAGAGTTGGATTGAGAGGAGGTTTGCCATATTGTAATCGCTCTATAATTCATTTTGCTAATAAAAGAAGCTTTGGAGGCTAGATGTGGAGTACTTATATGTGTGGATCTACATTATCTTGAGCAAATGAGGTAACCTGTGTCATTTCAATTTCTTACTATCTACTTGATGTATTTGGGTTCCTTAATTGTTTAAGGTAGAGTAATTTAAGTAAGCTTACTTTCTTGTTCTACTTTGATAAATATTTTAGAGATCTAGATCTAACCTGTTTCATAAGTTTATGTGCATGTTGTTTTAGTCTCTATTCATATGCTATTATCAGATCTCATGGTTTTTTGCAAGTTGATTGATTGATTTCAGGTTACAAGGCTTGGAGGAGTTGTGGATCAAGCTTGACTCCACCACATTTCCAAAAAAAATCTAGACATTGTCCGTTGGTACCCCACAGAAGAGCTAATTGGTTGATCTTTTGGCAACAAATTTCCTCATCCTTGCTCTTTCTCTCTTATATAAAAAATTTCTTCTTGGTTACTTTGGTTTGGATAACTTTTAGATCTTATCTGCTTGACTGTCTTATATAAATCAAATCTGAAAATTATTTGCATAGATTTAACATGCTTTAAAGTTTCATTTCATAAGTTTGGGTTGTTAAATTTTCAGAATTTACTTCAATCTAATCTAGGATCTTCACTGAGAGAACAACATGTACAGCAAATCTACAGCATATCAACCATGGACACAATAATGCAAGCACACAAGAGACACAGAGTTTACTTGGGGAAAACCATAAAGGTGAAAAACCCCAATAAATTCCTCAGAGATAGATAGAGCAATGATACAAGCAGAATACAAGAGATAGTCTTCTCCTAGCAGCAGAGCCTCCTCCTCCACAAGTGCGCCACTCTCCCAAGTGTGAGTGAGAGAATAGAATGTGTAAAATGAGAGAGACACACTCTCTATTTATACACTAACTTGACTTGACCTTTACTCAATTAGGTCGGCCTCAACTTAACCACTTAACATAATGCTGACTAGGCCGACCCCTACTAGGGTGGTCTAATAACCCTTTGACCAACATGGCCAACCCCCAATAAGGTGGTCTAATAACCCTTTGACCCACATGACTTATACAGGGCCGACCCCAACAAGGTGGTCTAATAACCTATCAAGTATAAGTTACGACACTTACAATATAAATGACGACACTTCCGTATAGAGGAATAATAACATCTCTATAGGAATACAACCACTTCCGTATAGAGGAATAATAACATCTCTATAGGAATACAATATACATATATGTGAAATACATTCCAAAGTTACATATACATCAACACTCCCTTTTAACTAGGAAGGTATTTCTCGACACAGGTCTTCTAGCATAAGTCTTCTTCTCTGGATCATCGTCAATGGATAATCGTCATCGAGTCATCATCATCGTCATTGTTGTTGCTATCTCAATCAATCTCTGAATCTACTCATCATAGGAAGTTCTACAGAGCCAGTCCTTTTTCATACTGGATGTAGGCCCACCACCTGCAGGTCTTCATCATCTGTGCGAACGGTCTGATAGAGGTGGCCTCTCAGGACTAATTTTATGTGCGGATGCAATACCGGAAAGAGTATCCCAGGAACATTTATGTGCCTAAGCACGACCGGCAAGATCTCCCAGGACTGATTACATGCATCTCCTCCACAATACCTTTAAAGAGCATCCCAGGAACATTTATGTGCCGCAACACGACCGGCAAGATCTCTAAAGAGCATCCCAGGACTTATTACGAGCACACAGCTCAACCTCTCAGATCTCCAGGACTGATTACATGTGGATAGACAAAACCTTTAAAGAGCATCCCAGGAACATTTATGTGCCACAGCACGACCGGCAAGATCTCTAAAGAGCATCCCGGGACTAATTACGAGCACACAGCTCAACCTCTCAGATCTCTAAGACTGATTACATGTCTCCGTAGTAATACCTCATCCCAAGACTGATTACGAGCACACAGCTCAACCTATCGGATATCTGAGGACTGATTACATACTACATAGCAATACCAAAAAGAGTATCCCAGGAACATTTATGTGCTGCAGCACGACCGGCAAGATCTCCCAGGACTGATTACATGCTATTTGCACAACCTGCCACATATCATCTCTGACCTCCAAGTATCAACCTGATACTCATGATCCCACGGATCATCATCGCACAAAGCATCATCCTGATTCTCATGATCACACTGATCATCATCACTGTACCATCCTGATACATATCATCTGGATCAACATCCTGAAGCTTGTCATCATGATCATCCTGATCATACAATGCATCCACCTGATGCATACCAAGTATCTACCTGATACGTATCATCATGCATGATCCACCTGATCATACAGTGTATCCACCTGATACAAATACAAATACGTGATCCACCTGATCATATCTGATACATATCAACATACATGATCTACCTGATCATACAATGTATCCACCTGATACATATACATATACATGGTCCAAGCATCCAACATGATGCATATACAAAATACATACAAATGATCCAACTGATCATATCCAGCATCCAACATGATGCGTATATACATATACATATAAATGATCCAACTGATCATATCCAGCATCATCCTGATGCATATACAGAGTAGTAACTGGAGCATCGTCCTGATGCTCATCATCCATGATCCTCCTGATCATCATAGCATCGTCCTCTTCAGATCATCTCATCGTCCATGAAGCACAGCCCAGATGCACATCATCCAGTACTTACACCACCGACATGGGAGAACACATCTACCACCATTCGAGGAAGGCTCCAGCCCTTACTTTTTCACCATGGGAGAACACATGTACCACCATGTGAAAAATGGCTCAACAATTATATCACGACCAAGGGAGAACACATCAACCATGTTAGAAAAGCTCATGTGCATCTGCATCTTCCGGACTCATCACTTCCCTTTGGAAGGAACCTCGATCTGAAGTGCACCGAGCCTCTCTCTGAAGTACTCAAACTCCACTCTGGCCAACGGCTTGGTCAATACATCTGCAACCTGCTCATCCATCGCAACATACTCTGCTTTGGTTGTACTCAGTGCTACGCAGGACTACTTCCTGCTAAACCAAGAGATCACACCTGATCCCATACTGAAGCAAAACCAGAAGTGCTCTTCCTATCTGCAGCACTGCCTGCCCAATCTGAATCAACATAACCCTGCAGGTTAAACTTTTGATTTGCATCATACTTGAGCCCATAATCAACTGTACTCTTCAGGTACCTCAGAATATGCTTTACAGCAACCAGGTGAACATCTCTCGGATCCGTTAGGAACTGGCTCAATGTGTTCACCGCAAAGCAAATATCCGGTCTCGTGTTCATCAGGTACATAGAGGACCCAATCATCTGACGATACATCGTGACATCGACCGAATCAGATGAAGCATCACATAGAAGCTTCAGGTTTGATGCCATAGGTGTGGCCATAGCCTTGTAGTCCATCATCCCGAACCTCTTCAGAATCTCTACTGCATACTTCCCTTTGTCCAAGGAAGATTCCATCTGTACTCTGCCACACCTCCATACCAAGAAAATAGTGCATCATCCCCAAGTCCTTCATCTCGAACTCAGCTGCAACCTTCCGCTGCGTGTTGGCAATCAATCTATCATCTCTTGTTACAAACAGGTCATCCACATACAATAAGAGTATCCCTGGATTGCCTACCTCAACCTTGTAGTAAAGGTTGGAACCCACTTTACTCTTGGTAAAGACCAAACTGAATAGAAGGATGCCTATCCTACCATACCAAGTTCTGCACATAAATGATTTCCTGTCATGTGTCTCAGAACCAAGTGGCTTCTCCACATACACTTCTTCTTCAAGTACACCATTCAAGAAAGCTGTCTTGAAATCCATCTGGTGTATCTTCTATTTCATCACTTTTATATTTCTCTATGCTACCATCTGCAGCATGCTTGATCTTTATAGATCCATATGGAAGTCATAACAAACTTCCCTGCAGGTATTGGGACTACATCCCAAACATCATTCTTCATGATTGACGGATCATGGCATTCTTCCCATATCCTAGGAACTTCAATATCTTCAATAGATAGTTTTGATGCTGAACAAATGTTGTAGTTCTTTTGTAGGTGATGGCATACGATCTTTCCTACACAACAAGTTAAATTGCATGATTAGAAAACATCTCATAGTTTTCAGAACAAATTCTTACACATAAAGAAATATGTCATACAGTCATGCAATTATCTTAGCCAGTGCTTCAATACAACATTTATCCATATCCTGTAACTTTCTAGATGCCTTCCAATCTCTAACAGAACAATGTTAAGAGTGTGCACAGCTCCCAACATGTTAGCAAAGAGGTTTCATTCTAGATAAGTAGCAATGGAATGTTGTACAGTGCCATAGGCCACTTACCCATGCATATTAGTAGTATACTGTTCATCAATGCAACTATTCTAATATGCATAACACACAACCTAATTCTAGGAACATCAGTATATACATTATTGAACAATATTATTTAAACAATAAAATATGCAAGTAATGACAATTCAAATACTTATCTTTGTTTGTTTGTTGGGTTGACTCCCTCTCAGTCTTTGCTTCTTTTCTGTAACTCCATTCTTATGTGGATTGTGAGAAGTGGTCAACTCCCTCTGAATATTTGCATCCTTGCAGAAACTACTGAAGTGTGCTCCTTTGCTTTCTTGCAAGAACAACTGGAGTGTGCTCCCTCTTGATCTTTGCTTCCTGGATTACTTGTCCTTGAACTTACATCCATCCTTAATCACTATGCATGCTTATTAGTATCATCATTGTGTTATCCTTGAGGTCTCATACATAATCACACATTTATTAGTATAATCTTAATAATATCAAAACACAATAATCTTAAACATGTATATTCATGATCATTCACAGATAATAAACATTAGTATTCAAGGTTTCAGGGAAGTTTTCTTTTACTCATACATATTCTTATTTGATCATAGGACTCTTCTGGTTAGTTGAATCATCAATCAAGATAAGAGATATAATATGCATAAAACCCGTGATTATTCAAGCCTATACCTTCATGATTCTTCTGGTTAGTCATATCATCAATTATGGTAAGAAACATAATATGCATACAACCATGATTATTCAAACCTATGACTTCATGAATAATCATTATCAACAACACAACAGTATAAGATCCTAACACAAGGTAGGATTCTAGCTTGATATAGGAAAAACATACCTGGATTAGCATGCTAGCTAGTTATGTCTAACATACCCGCATAATGTCTTCTGGTTCTCTTCAATGACTTGTGCTAGTAACCTGCATGTCTCATAAGTTAACCATTGTAGAACCAAGTTATACATACCTCGAAAGTAGATCTTCTATGTGATCCATGACAATGGATGAATCTTTGTCTTCATGTCACCATGAGCATATGTTCTTGAAGTAGAACATGATTTGACTTTCTTGGTGTACCTTTTGTGTTAGAAAACAACATAAACCTTATACAACATCACAATGCATTAGTACAATCATAAGTGTCAAAACCTTAATCAATGAATATCTTCTATTAAGGTAATACGACAAGTCTAGTAATTAATCAAGATAGTACTGTAATGATATGAAGACAAACATATCATAAACTTAACCATGAAAAGAATTCGAAACATACCTGTCAAGATTGCTTGTAATCTTTTTATGGAAGGCCTTAGCCTCATCTCCCTCTGAAATAGGAACTTCTTCATTTATGCAGGTGACCAATCCATCCTCTTCTAGGATTAACCCAATCCACTTGATTTGTAGGAACTGGATCTGGAGCTGTAATAGGGTTTGTCAGAGAAACTCCAAAAATTCAAACTTTGAATTTCAAACTTCCGAAAGGATAGAAATATGCGCCTTGATGAGTTGATCGAGCTAGTATATTCAGAATTTGAAAACTGCAAAGTTTCACTCCTCAATTTTGCCTTTGAAACTTTCGGATTCATTGGACGTGACCTCGAACTAGGGTTTGATGAAGCCCACTCTTCTGCCCAATCAAAAGGTTTGATCCAAAGCTCTAAGCTTCTATTTTTATGAGGAGCTTCCAGCCGTGGTCACAGATTTCAAAAATTTCCATTTTTGCAGAAGCCCTAATTTTCCACTTTTCTGATCAAAGTCCCGAACTAGGGTTTGATCAAGCCCGGCCTTCTGCCCAACCAAAAATTCTGATCTTGGTCTCTAAATTTCAATTTTGATGAGTAGCATTCAGTCGTGGTCTCCAATTACAAAAATTCCAACTTTCTCCGAAGCCCTAAATTCTGGAAGCCATGAATGAAGGTGCTCAAAACTAATTCTGATTTGATAGAACTATGTACCTGATTGTTTCTGGTGTAACCTCGAATGTTTCGATCCACAGGGTCTAAAAATTTTTCCTGAGATAGCCCAACCTGTTATCTTTCCATCCCGATAGGTCTGACCTCAATTCGATTTTCTGAGAGAGATTTATGCCAAGTGTCGCAACGTGACCTGTTTATGGGATAATACAGGAGAGCGAACTTGTACGGCATGCCACGTGTCACTGGTTCAACTTCGGCCTCTGAAAACATTTTCTGAGATAGTATAGTTTGTGTACTACCTGTCATTTTTTTATTAAATTTCATTTGGAGCTTCCTAGCCCAAGTTATGACCTTTTTCCCAAGGTCACCTGATTTTGACTCAGATCTGGAAGAGACAGAAACCATATATTGTACAGATCATAAATCAAAAAGTACAATGAATTAGAGGTTGTCCTTTGGACACAAGGTACATGTGGATCTGATCTTCTACCTGTAAAAAGTTCAGATCCTAAAACTTTGCCAAAACAGATTTATAACGAAAGTGCTACGATGACTGGTTTTTTCTATATCAAGCCCTAGCATCGTAAGTGCAACAAGTGTCATACATGCCATATCATGCCTTCTTTCAGGCTAGCTCTGATAACATGTTAAATTTTCAGAATTTACTTCAATCTGATATAGGATATTCACTGAGAGAACAACATGTACAGCAAATCTATAGCATATCAACCATGGACACAATAATGCAAGTGCACAAGAGACATAGAGTTTACTTGGGGAAAACCATAAAGGTGAAAAACCCCAATAACTTCCTCAGAGATAGATAGAGCAATGATACAACCAAAATACAAGAGAGTCTTCTCCTAGCAGCAGATCCTCCTCCTCCACAAGTGCGCCACTCTCCCAATTGTGAGTGAGAGAATAGAATGTGTAAAATGAGAGAGACACACTCTATATTTATACACTAACTTGACTTGACCTTTACTCAATTAGGTCGGCCTCAACTTAACCACTTAACATAATGCTGACTAGGCCGACCCCTACTAGGGTGGCCTAATAACCCTTTGACCCACATGGACAACCCCCAATAGGGTGGTCTAATAACCCTTTGACCCACATGACTTATACAGGGCCGACCCCAACAAGGTGGTCTAATAACCTATCAAGTATAAGTTACGACACTTACAATATAAATGATGACACTTCTGTATAGAGGAATAATAACATCTCTATAGGAATACAACCACTTTCGTATAGAGGAATAATAACATCTCTATAGGAATACAATATACATATATGTTAAATACATTCCGAAGTTACATATACATCAACATGGGTCTTGCTTAAAAGAGGTCATTCGATAATTTTTTACAAGTCAAAATTCTCAGATTTGTTTAATGATTTCTTTTATAAAAAGTTTAAAAGTTCATATCAAGCATTTTAGTGCCTCATTGGCTGCCTTTTAAAGGCTATCCAAATCCTAAGTGGGTGGCTTTTTATCCATTCCATCTTAGTTCATTTTCTTGTACTTAGCTAGTTTTTTTTAACTTAGTTTTTTCTAGAATTTTGTTGTTGCCCAAAATCATTTTTAAAGTGATTTTGGGCACTTTTTGGACTAATAATGTTTGCTGGTTTTTGTACTATGACAGCAGGTAAAGGGATCTGAAGCACTTCTTTCAACCATTTGGGATGATCCAAAACCTCCTTTGAACCGCACCTTTCTTCCGCTACTTTGCTTCTATCTTTGTAACCTCTTCTCTCCAGACCTGTAAGGAGAAAGATGAGTTCTTTACTTTCAGCATTAAGCATTGTAATTGGTAATAAAATTACTCTTGAAGTAAGCACACAGAGCTTGATTTCATCCCCCAGGGGGGATTGGTATCGGTTCGGAATTTTTGTGTTTGTTGTCATTTTTTGCAAACATGAGCGAATTTTAACATTAGATTAGATTAACTTAAAATTAACCAAGTAGATTAAAATCTAACATCTTGGTCCAATCCAAATATTGGGCCATTGACATACTCGGGACGTAGGAATAGTTTGTTTTATTTTTGCAGACCGTATACTTTTTTTTGCTACAATATTGTTTATATTTTGCAAAGAAGTAATTCGGATACTAACCCACTACCTTGGTAGTGTAGGTAATTAGAAAACATTTACTTTTCAGTCATTTACAATTCAAAACACCCCCTTGCTTTCCCGAAGTAAGGTTTCAGGATAAGGGCTTGCCCGAGTACTGGCCCGAAAAGAGACTCTTGGGCCATTAAAAAGTAAAATTTTGTGTTCAAAAATCTTTTACAATAAACAAGGTCTTCTTCCATATGGAAACATAAGTGCATTAGTCCCATGTATATATGAGAAATAACCAAATGAAACATCTATGTTGCAACATTTATTCATAAAACAAAATCAAACTATTGTACATAAGCAAAATTCAAAATAATGTACAAAAGAAAGTAAAACAATAATATACATAAAATAAAACTAACTAAGAAATGAAATGCAGGAGTAGGGTTTAGAAATTTTGATACAAAGCCCCATGGGCATCAAATATTTTCACTGTAGAATAGTTTGAGAAGGCCTCCTTTAACTGGTAGGGTACACTTCTCGCGGTCCATACTGCATAGGTAGAAATCGTTTGTGCCTGCCACTTCATGAATGAGATAAGGGCCTACCCATAAACTGTCAATTTTTCCATGTTTTCCAGGTTTTTCCCTTCTTTTGTCCCGAAGTAGTACTATGTCACCAATTTGAAACACTCTTGGTTTTGATGACTTATCAAAATGCTTTTTAACCTTCTCCTAATTCTTTATACTCTGATTGACCGCCTTTCGTCTGATTTCATCCAACTCAACTAATTGATCCATACTATACTGAGATGCATCCAGATCTGTGCTACACTCTTCTAGTAACTGATACACTGGAAACTTTAAGTGAACAGGTAGAGTAACATCTAATCCATAAACCAGTTCAAAATTGACTTGCCTGTTGAACTTTTGTTAGTAATCCTATCTGCCCATAATGCAAATTTGATCTTACTATCCCATGCTCTTTTATTATCTCCAACAATTTTCTTAACTATGGTCATTAACTTCTTATTACTTGATTCTACTAGACCATTACCCTGGGGATAGTAATTTGACGAATGTGATAGGATGATACCATACTTAAAACAAAAGGATGACACCTATGCTGAGTTGAATGCCTTAGCATTATCTGTGGTGATCCTAGCGGGCACACCGAATCTAGTGATAATCTTATCTTCTAAGAAATCCATGATAACCTTCTTGGTTGTCGCTTTCATGGGGATTTCTTCCACCCACTTGGTAAAATAATCAGTGGCGGTTAGGATCCAAGAATAACCATTGCTAGAATTATACTTAAACTGACCAATGAAATCAAGACCCCACTGCTGAAAAGGGGCTTGGACAACTACAGGTTTAAGAGGAAAGGAAACTAACTTTTGTTTCCCTGTGAAGAGTTGACATTGTTGGCAACTTCTGACATGCTTGTGAACATCTAAGAACAAAGTGGGCCAATAATACCCCGCTCTAAGGACTTTATGGGCTCTTGTCTTAGCCACTTAATGTCCTCCACAAAATCCAGAGTGGAACTCAACCATGAGTTTTTTGGACTCTGGCTCATCGATGCATCTAAGAATTAGACCATCTGGATTTTTCCATCCCAACCCATCCTGGGTGATACAAAATTTTGTGGCTTTTAACCTCAAGGCCCTTATTTTATGGCCAATAAGATGATATGGGCATGTGAGGTTGGTTAGAAAATATATTATGTATGAATACCAAGGAACCTATTCAAGACATTGAAGCTCTTCTGATCTGACCTGTACTGACTCATTGTTCTGACATACCATCCCTAAGGCTTGCTCATTCCCTTCAGCCATCATGTGGGATAAACCCTGACCTTTAACTAACTTGGTTGGTTTGATTTCTAAGTCATACTCTTGGATCTTAAAGACCCATTTACCCCTTATACCAAGACAGTCTTGTTGTGATAAAATATCCGTAACCACCGCATGAGACACATACCCTATAACTTTAGAGTATCCAATGTACATTTTGAAATGCTTAAGTGATTTAACTAAAGCATATGCTTGTTTTTCCATGATAGTGTACTTAAGCTTAGAATTCTGTAAGGCTCTACTCATAAAGGCTATGGGCTGCTCCTGGCCATCCTTATTCTTCTACAACAAAACTTTGGCTATGGTGTCTGGTGATGCAAATGAAAATATCTGGAATCCCTTGGAATAATCAGGACTAATCAAGATAGGTGATATACAAATAGCATCCTTTATTCCACTAAAATATTCCTTTCCTTCTTTATTCCATTCAAACTTAGCATCCTTTTTTAGTATTTTTTGCATAGGTTTCATTAACTTTGTTAAGTTGGGAATAAAGCGTCTAATAAAGTTGATTTTCCCATTGAATGACTGTAATGCTTTTTTATTACAAGGCAAAGGAACTTTCTTTGTGGCTTCTACCCTCTTTGGGTCAATCTTGACCCCATCCTTGGAGATGATGTGACCAAGCAAATTCCCTTTCTCAAAACCTAAGACAGACTTAGTTGGGTTTAAAGATATGCCGAATTTTCGACATCGTTCAAAGATTTGTTTTAGGTGGCCAATGTGGTCAGTTATTTCCTTAGAAAAAACTGTGAGATCATCCTGATATATTTCTATGATTTTACCGATTAGCTCATTGAAAGCATAATCCATGGATCTCTGGAAAGTTGCCCCAGCATTGAGCAATCCAAATGGCATTCTAAGATACTTGAAAGTACCCCATGGGGTAGTAAAAGTTGTCTTATGCCTATCTTCTTCGCTAACCAGTACTTGGTTATACCCCGAAAAACCATCCAACATTGACATCATTCCAGAACCAGTTACTCTTTGAAGCAATGTTTCCATATTGGGGAGAGGGTAGTTATCTTTTAAACATGCCCAATTTAAATTTCTAAAGTCAATGCAAAGTCTTAGGTTTCCATTTTTATTCCTTACAACAACAAGATTTGAACACCATGAAGAATGTCTAGTTGGGGCTATGATTCATGCTGCTAGCATATTCTAAAGCTCCTTCAAAACTATGGGGGCCACCTTAGGATTCATCTGTCTCAACTTCTGGCAAAAAGGTTTGGCATCCTCTTTTAAAAGGATAGTATGCTGGAAAACATCTTCCCGGTAGGACTTGAGCTCATCATATGAAAAGGAAAAAACATCCCGATATTCCCGAACTAGGATTATAAGGTCATTTCTTTCCTTTTCACTTGTACCCTTACCAATTTTGATTAGCTTAGGTTCAGTTTCAGTCCCAATGTTGATCTCTATGTGATTTTCAGCCTTCAATATTTCCTTTTTTGGCTTATGTCTATCTTGTTTGTCAAATATCTACTCCCACTCAACTATACTTTTAGGTATGGCATTCCTAGGTTGATCCTCTTCTTCCTTGTAGTCACACTTTTTCTTCCTTATAGCCTATCTTACAATCAGTGAACTCTTGGACATTATGTATGAATCTAAGGATTTGCTTGTCATCTTTGAATACCTGCCAATGATCTACATTATCCGAGATGGAGGGTCTAAAATTGATCTCAAATTTTCCTTCACCTTTGATTAACTCTTCAGTCGGCTGGAGGGTTGAGGCTGCTATAGCTAGTTGGTCTGCTTCCTTGTTATCTTCCCTAGGTACTGATGTGATGTTTAGGGAATCAAATAGTTCCATTGTATCCCAAGAAGCATTCCTATACTTCCTTATCCTTTCACTCTTACATGCAAATATGTTCTTGATTTCACAAATAACTAAGTCTGAATCTCCTTTTATACTTATAATTTTTATACCCATGTATTTATCTATTTCAAGGCCTTGCAAGAGTGCTTCATACTCTGCAACATTGTTTGAAGCATCAAACTCAAGTCTAAAAGCAAAATTGAAAGTCTGTTGAGATGGAGAATTAATAACAATCCCATCACCCTTTCCTGATCTAGAAATGCACCATCAAAACTCACCTTCCACAACCAATTTACTCTATCATCTTTTATCTTTTCTTTAATAGGAGCTAATGTGTTTGCAAAAATGGAGTAATACCCAAAACCATCTGACTCGTGAACATTTTCGTTATCTAACACATCAGGGTCTTCAACATGAAATTTCCTTTCCTTTTCCCTATATAACCTGACATGAGAATCTTCGTTAGCTAGTATCATGGCATAAGTCTAATCCATCTGGATGCAACTACCAAGGGAGGAAACCCATTTTCTGGATAGCAACATGCACCAGGTGTTAGGGACATCAATTACCACTATATCCATAGTCAAATTCACATCAGGATAGGCTGCTAACTTAACAGGTAAGTTCATGATTATGCCCATGACATCAATTTCTCTGGAATCCATTGCACATACATTCTGATATGGTCTTGTGACTTGCAGGTTCAATTGTTCCATGACTTTTTTGGTCATGATGTTGGATGCGGCCCTTGAGTCTAGCATGCAATTATGGAGTAGCATGTCACTAACAACTAAGGATACATATAATGGAGGATGATCTTCTTTACGAGGATCCATACTATGCAATATACGGGAAGGTCTTCATTGAATTTCTTAGGAACATCAGGAATGACTTGTTTAGGTTTCTTAGGAATGACCTCTTTCGGTTTTTCTTGAACCTTATCCTTAGTCTTTTCTTGGACCTTTTCTGTAGTTTTCTCACATACAATTTCCATGGGCTCTTCAACAATGTTTCCACTAGCTTTTAATGATTCTATCAGTCTATCCTTTTGACCTGACATTTTAATTACTTCAGTTACAGGAACAAGCATTTTAGCACCAGCTAGCCAACAAACCACATCAACATTTAACTCCGGGGAAGGAAGATGAGTTACCTTAGGAATATGCAGATCTGACTTGACAGGAATGGAAGTGTTTCTTCTTTGATAGGTGAAGCCTTTGAACTTCGCTAATTCTCTAATCTCTTCGAGGGTAGGCTTCTCTCCATAAATCTTTGTAACATTGTCCTTTTCCTGTGCCATTTCCTTAGCTTGTTTCCATACCTCCTTTGATAAAGTGTGAGTTTTACCAACATGATTGATATACTCAGGTTGATTTGAATACCCTACATAGTTGTTGACTTCAGGAGGACCTTGTTCATTTATGTAGTTAAACTTAGGACAATTTGACTCATCATGAAATTCGTTACAAGCCCTACATAAAGGGGTCACCTCTTCCATAACCATGTTGGTTGAATCAAGTTGACTAGGGATCCTCTAATTATTGGATGGATACTTTTGCTTCCATTCATTATTCTGTCTAGGAGGATATCTATTGGAAGGGATGTGAGACTTCTCTATTTCTATAGCAATAAGTCTGTTTTGCATGGAATTGAGTTGTACGGCATGATTGGCTTCCATAGCCTTGATCACATCTGCCAATTCTCTCAAAGGATCTTTTGCTAGGTCCTTGATATCTGTTGATGCTGACTTGTCTTTGTTGTTTGACTGTTTTGATGAAGTACCTCTAGTGAAACCTGGAAGATTGGACTTTCTAAATGACTGCATGTTCTTATCAATCTTTTTAGCTATAACTTGGGCTTTCTTAAGATCAGCAGGTTCTCTATCCCTAAGTTGATATCTCATCTCTCCATTGAAAGATTCAATATAATGTATGAGGATTGAGCCATCAGGAGGCTTAATATCGGCAAGCAAGCTAGAGATGAGATTGTTGAATGTTTTGTTGAACTCTTCCATAGTCTCATTCTCATTCTTCTTCATGTTGTTTACCGATGCTAACAGGTACCTATCTTCTTTCTTGTCTCCCCATTTGCTTAGGAAACCCTTTTCAAACTCTTTGAAAGTTTTGAAGCTGTCGGTATCTAGGTCTGAGAACCAATCAAAGGCATCTTCTTCTAAGGATAGTGCAAACAGCTTCATCTGCACATCTTCATATTTAGTGTTAAGATACCATTTATTGAAGCATTGTGAAAACAGTTTTAAATGTGCCTTGGTATTTATTGCATTATTTCCCCTAAATGAAGGCAACTTTTCAATTTCCTTCTCAGTTATGACATGAGGGTACCCTACGATTGCAGTAAAGTATAGAGGGATGAAAAAATCTCCCATGTCTTTTGTTGGATTAGACTCTTTAAAAAGATGTTGAATATCTAAAATTGACTCAAGTCTAAGTTTTTCGAGTATTCTCCGAGAGTTTTGTTTATTCAATATTCTTCTATATACCTTTTCAGGTTCAGGAATAAAATTGAATACTTCGTTGAATTGTTTAAAAGTGGAGTCGTCAGATGGACCGAGTAAATTTTAAATGTTCATAGGATACATCAAACAAAGTAAAAAATCAAAAAGAAACAAAGGCAGTGACCCGGGAATAGAAAGGTTTATCCCTGGCAACGGCGCCAAATGTTGTCGCCTAATATACACCTGGGGGGACACGGCAGGAAACCTTCAAGCCACTCGATGTGTCCTTGGGGGCAAGTGAAATTCAAGTGCTGTCACCTGATTACTCGACTCCTCCATCTAGCCTTACTCCTACCGAAGCCAAGGGGGGTGGTCCCTATGAAAAATAAACTAAGGCTTTTAATCTACAACAAAAGATAAAAGTCTATTCTAGGAATTATGAAATGACGAGATGGAGAAATAAAAACTAAGCACTGCTTGAAAATTAAATCAATTAATTAACACCACACAAGATAGATAAGCATTCACGACATTCAAGATTTGAAACTTAAAACATGGAAAATTAATGACCAATGCCAAGAATGTGAAATGTGTGAGATTGTTGTTTTGTAGGGTTGCTTGTGTGGTCTCGGTGAAAGTATTGCAGTGTCTAAATTGGTAAATTTTAGGATTATTAAATGAGTGGATTAAGGAATGGGTTAATTCTTGGTTTGGCCCAACCGGATCTAACTCTTTGGACTGAGTGCTTTAGCGGCTTAACCGAGTGTCCAACCAGGCGAGGATAAATCTTCTTAAAGTAGCCTGCTTACTCTACGGCATACACCCATGCAACCTCCTGAATCCACTAAGAAAGATGAGATTGGGTTGTCCTATTAATCTAATTACCTTGCACCCGTTTCTAATTGGTCCAGCTGTTCCAACTAAGCTACAACGGCCAAGAGCATACTTTGGGCTTGGGGTGTGGTTCGTTTTATTAAAATGAAGTGGATGATTAATCTACACTAAACCCCAAGAATATCTTTTCTTCGCACCAAATGGTGGATTACTTCGGTAGATCAAGGGGGGTTAATTTTAGGATTAAATTTTAAGAACAAAGTAATGATTGAATGAAACACAAAAGAATATAACAAATGATAAATGAGTCCTCGGAGGACGTTGTGTGCTTGAGTGAGTTGTTTAATTACTACTGCTCAAATGAAACTAATCTAAAACGAAAAATTAGAAAGAAAAAAAGTGAAAAAAATTTTAAAAAAATGAAAAAGGAGTGCGAATCCCCCCTGGGGGATTGGGGTCAAGCGCTGGAATTTTCCTGTTGTGCTCTTTTTATTTTTTTGGTTTACAAAATGAACTAGAAATGAAACATTGCTTGCCTTTTATGCTTAGGGAACAAGTCAGTTTAAAATTATGGAAGTAAAACACAAGTGCTTGGAAAACTGGTTCTCGGGATGGTTCAGGAAGCTTTCGAATGCTTGTCTTGTGAATTTTTTAGCTCCCACTTGTTGGGAAAATAAATCAGACCATCAAGAAAATTTTAATTAAAATGACAATTAGAACACTTTACGAGTATTTTGACAATGCTAGAAATTGTAAAAATTGAAATCTAGCTAAACTAGTATGTAAAAAAGGGTGTTTTGGACAACTTTTTTTAGTCTTTAAATGATTTTAAAACTATTTTCTGATATGTAGAACCAAAAAACCAATGAGCTAAAAAAGGGTGAAATAATCTCTAAATGATCTAAACTAGCTTTTACTTCTAGGTGCAAACTATGCTAAAAATTAAAGTTTGAAAGATGAAAAAGATAACCAAAAAATGAACTAGTAAGACAAGCTAGAGAGCTTGTCTTGTTAGGATCTTTGGCTGCCCTTTTTTCAAGTTGGAAGCCAAATCATGCAAGCCTCATGAGCTAGATATGTCTTTTAGAAACACTTTTTCACTAACGAACTTTAAGATTTGGATTTAATAATATGATAGCATTAGTAAAAGAAACTAGATCTACTTCTTAGGACTTTAAATTTTAGATCTAGAACAATATAGAAACCATAACCAAATTAAATTTGAAAGTATATTGAGCCAAATGTAAGAAAAAACAAGTTTTGAGCTTGAAAGAGATGGGCGAATGGAGCCTTCATGAGAGTGAGTACAAGAGGGACTACACTTCCATTTGAAATTTGCTTGGGAAATGGCAAAGCTAACATGCATGCCTTCTCCTTAAGCTTAGATCGACCTGCAAAAGACCTCACACACAACTTGCACAAGAGGATTAAAAGCACTGATATAAATAAAACGAAAGACTTCTAAATACAAGCATTCAAACAAGAGATGCAAAGTATTTTAAATATTTCATACTATTGTGTAATAAGCAATAAGCGTTAGATCTTATTCCTTACCCTATCGAAATATAAATTCCCTTACAAGGTCAGATACAATCCCAACAATATGCAAAGATACAGGTTACCCTCCACGAGTTTGAATTATCAAGCATCCACACACGATATGCAACCACAATGTAGCCTCCAATGCCTTCTCTTTATTTACTCTTGAACTCAAACAAAATATTACAACATACGAGTAGAGGTTCCAGCTTCAGATGGTTTACAATGGACCTCAGCTCCTCAATAAATAGAAAAAGGTAAGCAGCTAGGGAGAAAAACCCTAAGGTCCTTAATTGTAGAGCAAGGCAAGCTCTCATCCAATGGAGATGCACCTCCTCATTGGAAGAAAAAAAAATCAAAATGGAAGCATTCGTTTGAAAGAGTTGCTGCTCACGCGTGAGGATGAGGATGGTCTAATGTTTCCTTTCCTTGATGGATTTACCTTGATGAGATGCGATTGGATGCACTAAATGGAAGCTTATCCATGAGCTTTGTGCTACCTCACAATGAGGAAGCCGCCCCCAACAAAAGACTTCTCATCCAATTCCATACACAGCCGTGAGATGAAGTTGGCCACATGAGGAAATCCATACGGATTTGGTATTAAAGTCGTCAATGTTTAATTGGACCAAATCATATGCTTTGATTCCGTAATAAATTCGCCCACATTGAATTATAATATATGGTTTGAGATATAACTTCAACCGCCCATCATATGCTCACGGCCAAGTGGAGAAAGCTGGCCCGGCGTGAAGGAGAATCCGTACGGTTTTGGCAATTGCTCATAAATTTTCTAAAAATCGATTTTAATACATGCTTTGTCCCTTGCATATAGTCGCTCATGTAATTTGACTTATGCAATGTCAATTTGGCATGTGCCAAATAATTATTTTTTAATATTTTAATTTTTTAACCATGGTGCAATTTGATGCTCTTTAGCATTAAAGTGCCATTTTGTAGCTCTGATAGAAATAACTGCTCCACAGGATGCCGTGGTCGCCTGAAACATGGGAACATTGGGTACCAGGGTAAAGAGGATGCTCTGAGCTTGAAAACGAGCATCCTTGCGCCAAATTCCAACTCCAGATTACACTTTTATCACCTTTTGAAAAATTTCAATTAAACCATTAAAAAATGCGAAAAACAAAAATTCTCGAAATTGACTGAAACTTATGGGGGACCTAGTACATGACCAAATGATAAAAATTTAGCGTATAGCATGTTTATAAACATTACAAAATGGGCTCTAATAATCCCCTAAGAATTAACCCTTTGGAGGTGCAGGAGAAAAACTCATCAATTATACTCGGCTAAAGGCAAAGCAGAATCGACAAGGGAAAAAAACTCCTTGGAATACCTTATTTGGTTTTCAAGTCCTAGGGAACCAAGTCACTCAAAAAACCACCATGCTAGCACACTTATTACAAACCTCGTGGGGCACGATCATGTATTACAAAACATCAAAAAAAGGGGCCCTGAACAGGCCAAACTTGGAACTTCTAAACTCCGAAAAAGGCACAAGTAAATGTGCAATATTGGCGGCTCGCTGAAATCCAACTGTAGTGCAACTCAGTAGGTAACATGTGGAACTCTGTTATGGAGGTCTGCAGCATAGTTGACAGCTTCTGCCCAAAGTCTAGGAGCCAATACTTTAGACTCAAGCATGCATGAGGCCATCTCTTTCAAAGTTTTCGTCTTTCTCTCAGCTACACTATTCTGTTGTGGTGTGTAAGGAATGGCGTGCTTCATTTCAATACCTTCATCAGCACAAAATAACTAAAACTCATTGTTCACATACTCTCCTCCATTATCAGTACGAAGGACCTTGATCTTTTTGTCAGTGAAATTTTCTACAGAAGCTTTAAAAAATTTGAAATATTCAAAGACTTCTTATTTCAACTTTAAGAAATATACCCAACTGAATCTCAAATAGACATCTATGAATGTTAAGATGTATCTAGGATTATTCAGGGATAGGTGAGGAATAGGTCATGATATGTCACTGTGAATCAATTCGAGAGGATATGAGGCTCTCTTTGCATTTCCCTTTTCAAACTTGTGCTCCGGATGCTTACCAATCAAGCAACCTTGACAAGTGCCCTTAGCAAATATGATGTTCGAAAGGCCTTCAACCATTTTCTGATTCTGCAGTTCTTGCAAATATTTATAGTTGAGGTGCCCAAACCTCTCATGCAAAATTTTGCTCACTTCATTTGCATAAGTAAGAAGAGCACTTTGTGTTGAGTAAGGCAGGAAATGAGAGAACTCATAGAGTTTGGAATAATGATATGCTATTCCTTGTGCAATGATCTTCCAAGAAGATATCTCTTGAATCTCAACCACATTACGAGTAAAAATTACTTTCTTTGGAACTCCTATATGGGTCATTTGATAAACTGAAAGGAGGTTAGCTGCCAAGGTAGGAACATAGAGCACATCACGGAAGCATCCATGATCAAGATTGATCCTTCCAATTCCTTTTGAAGGAACTTCTGAATCATCGCCCATTAGGATGGAAGGACCAGCAGTAGGTTCAAGTTCAGAGAATAGATCCTTGGATGCAAACATGTGTCTGGAGGCTCCATAATCTATGATGAAGGAGGATGCATTCGAAGTGCCAGCCATGAGTGCATGACACCTCTATTTATCCTCTGATTTAGGATTAGCTTCTTTCCTCCTGGCACCTACAGGTATTGGAAGGTTGTTTTTCTCTAGAAGTTGAGCAATAAGATCAATTGTTTTCTTCATGTAAGCACTTTCTATATGGAAACCTCTACTGCAGTATGGACATTTGGTCTTCTCCTTCTGATTTTTCTTTCCTCTCTTAGAATTTGAAGTTCCCTCTAACTATTTGGGATACTCCTTGGCCTTTTGCTCATTTTGTTTCTTCTCCTTTCCTTCGTACTTTCCTTTACCATTCTCATTATTACCTTCTCCTGCAGCAAGAGCTTGATCCCTTGATGGTTTTATGACTCCCATCTGCACCAATTTGTCTTGCTCCTTTGAGAGAGATAGGATGAGTGCATCTAGTGTGGGCATTTTCCAATTTGGGATGGATAACTTTGTTGTTTGGAAGGTGGATACAAACACAGAATAGTCTAGTCCCAATTTTTAAAGAATAGAAAGAATAAGTTGCTTATCTTCCTTCTCAATTCCACATAGTTTTAGCTGCACAACCAAGTTCTTGAATCTTGTGAAGAAATATGTGATGGACTCGAAGTTGTTGGGGCTCAGAGAGATCAACTTATTTTCCAATTGATGCCCTATCAAATCATCTTGTTTTCCAAGCAAGGATTTGAGCTTTGTCCAAACCTCCTTGGGATTTTTCAGACCAGAGATATGAATGATTAGATATTTGGAAATGTTGATACACGACAATCCATACGCTTCATCAAGCTTGTTTAGATACTTGGCCTTATCTGTATAACCATTTGGTTCGACTTCAATTCCCTTTAGCACCCTGTAGAGACCTCTGTTGCACATGAAGATCTCCATTTGGTCCTTTCATTCAAAGAAATTGAAGGGATTAAGCTTTGGAATTGAAGCTAGATCCATAGTTGATGACTGAACGCGCTTCTAATGATGGAATAACCTGCAAAAACAATGGAAAAATATGTGGAGGATTGTTATAAAATCTACTGAGCACTGCTTTAGGACAATAGGAACTTTTATCCGGATCCTTCACACCTGGTTAGACCTCAAAGGATTTCTCCAATGAATTCAATGCAATGGCACCATTATTTGTTGTGGAAATCCATAGGCTTCTGATACACTACTGAAAGTAAGATGCTCTACCTAAGCTCTCACAAGCTTTGATACCATTTAAAATTCCACAAGATAGATCACTAAGCTTGAACAAACCTCACAAATTTCACAATGTTATTACTGAGAAGAATTAGAAAGAAACATTGATCAATTCACTAATAAAACTGAAACACAGATTAAAAATTGTTGTTGATACATTAATTAGCAAATAAGTTGGAATTCAAAAGTTGTTACAATAGAATGAATTTGACAGCCTCTGATAGGATTCGAATTCACCTCAAGTCTAGTCTTAGTTTGCGTTGGAACCATCTCTCGATAAGGTTTAGTGGTCATCGGTGATGAATGATCAGTTAACTAAGGTAGAACTGAGCATGATTGAGTCATGTGGGCACCAAAATAGGGATGGAGACTCCAAGGGGGCGCATATATGACCGACAGTGGTAAAAAAAGGCACTCCTAGACTCAGTAGCAATCAAACTAGGTGTAGTAGACAGTTAACTAAGCAATCAAGGGGGTAAGATGCCCCAAATCTAGGAACTGATGGTATAGATCCCTAAAATCATGCAGGAGTGCACATTTAAAATCGAGTGATGTAAATAAGGCGCTCTGAGTGGATAAGAGGGCTAGTGATGACCAAAATGAAGCTCTAGGGAGCTAAACTAAGGACTAAGTGCTATGAGACTCAGTTGTCAATGCATGGATGCATGGATGCATGGAGTGCATGTATGCATGAAAAATGCATGCAAATCATGCAAAACCAAGATAAGATGGTGATAATATTCCAACAGCAGTGCAGAGCAAGGAGTGGAAAGAAAGTGTTGTGCAGGAAAAATACCTTATAGTGGGGAGACGACACTACCAACTTGGGTGGGGTGATAGGTAAATACATTCATTGTCTTTCATTAGTTACTACAAATGGAAAGTGATCGAGATATCGAAAGATGTACCTTTTTATCGATGGATGGTCCTAGCTTTCGCTTGATCTTCTGTTATGATGAAACTGCAACAAAAAGTTAACCTTCCTCGGCGTATCTTGATTGTAATAAATATGATGAAATCAGAAAACAACTTAACATCAAGTACAATCAGACATCAAACCAAATGAACATTCAATCCAATAGATATTCAATTTGGGACAGGAAGAGTATTTCCACCTTTTATTGTCAAAGAAATGTAGATAAGTACAGATATACATGATCTGTTGAGACACTTTTACAACCGAGTCCTCGGCTCTTGCTCTTCACAATGACTTGGGAATTCCTCTAGCGTAACAGCAATTAAAGCATTCCTTCTAGGTCCCTCTCTCATGGATCCTCCTTGTATTTAAGGGACAAGGTAGGCAGTTGAATTCGAGAGGTGGTTGAATTTGGAGGTTGGGGAAGTTGCATAACCTGTTAATTTTTGAGCATTAATTCAACATACTCTAGGATCTTTACTGATAGAATAACATGTACAACATATTAAGTATAACAATGCATATCAATCAAACCAAGCAATCACATGAGACAATAGACACACAGAGTTTCACTGGAGAAAACCATAAAGGTGAAAAACCCCACAACTTCCTCAGAGATAGAAAGAGCAATGATACAACCCAAGTACAAGAGATAGTCTTCTACTAGCAGCTACTCCTCCTCCTCAACTAGTGCGTCACTTTCCGAGTGATGTAGAAGTGAGTAATGAGATGATCAAATAGAGATCTCCCGATCTCTATTTATACTTGTCCTGACTTGCCTAATAAACTAGCAGGGCCGACTTGTCTAACTCAGTCTAATAACCCATGGTTACATTAATCTGGGTCGACCCCTCAATAGGTGGTCTAATAACCCATCACAGCAAGTTACGACACTTGCAACACTTGTCAATACAAATGACGACACTTCCGTATAGAGGAATAATACATCTCTATAGGAGTACAATATACATAGATGAAATACATTCTCAAGTTACATATACATCAACAGAACCAACTTCAACTAATCCCAATTCGTAATCTTAATATATTTTTTCATTTCATCTTAAGGTGTGCGCAGGTTTCATGCAACCAGAGTAGCGCATAGTGAGCAACTTTTGTACTTTACAAGCATTTGCAACATTTTAAGGGTGTGCGCTGGTTGTCTTTTAGGAGAGTAGTGTTTAGAATGCTTGTTCACTGTGCCAATAGTAGTGCACATGTGATGAAAACTGTAGAAAAAATAAGTTTTTCAGCTGAAGAGTGTAGTTTCAGCAATAACTCATCCAGGTCAACCTAGCTCTTCCATCGATAGTGTCCTTTTGTGTGGTCGACAGAGGAATGTGATCACGGACGGAGAAATGCAGATTTGACCTATAACAGATGCCCCCTAATGTGTGAGGTTAGAGGGAAACGATGGCCGAAATACATTATAATTCCAAGTCAAAGGAGGAGCAAGAAACTGCAGAACCAAGTCACAAAAGTACCTAAAACAACGATCAAGGTCAGCGAGCAATTACAATCTTGACATCATATAGATGTGTAGCAGGGTACAACATGATTTCCGATACATAAATAGTAGATGTATATATAGCATGGCCACTTAAATACAAGCGTGGATCCATGTCAAAATGAGAGATCATAGCCATAACAAAAAACTGGATCTATGTCTCATGAAGAGCCAAAATGAGTGAGGCTCAGTCTTGCGTAGCTTGGGTGATAACATAAATGTGGTGATGCTATCAAGGTCCCAAGGTCTTCATTAAAAAAAAAAAGGTACAAACCCTAACCATGTTGAGCTGAAGTCGAACATGCGAGGTATCGTTTGATTACCGATCATTGTTGTATACCATTAAAAAACTCGAGGGCTTCCATCAATAATGATAGTGGGGCCCAAGGTACCTAGTACGTTTCAACAAGTGTGAATAAGTGGACTTGAAGTCAAACACTTGAGGAACCTGTCGAATAAGAGACATTGATGTATTCTCATTATTCAATAGTGAGGAAAACTGCCACTAATGACTGCAATCCCCAAGGTACTAACCGAAACTCTAAACTTCATTTCTAGAGCATGATGAGTTGAAGTCGATGGGAAGAAGTTCGTTGGAAGGGAGGCCTTAATGCATCCTCCATCATCCAACGCGAGGAACATTCACAAGTTTGAGTTGATGTGGAGTAGGACAAGTAACAAGATGAAACAAACTGACACCAGGATGGCTGACACATGAAGTCAAGGTAAACTGCAGAATGGCCGAAACAGGCTGTATCCTTGAACAGTGAGAATGACACAAAGTGACTTAGGCAGCTTTTAACTTGAAGGGGAAGTGATATAAGCCTGTAATGTAGGAGACATTAACAGACCCTCCATATGATTGGAAGAATAACCAACCGAGGGAGTAAAAACTCAGAGATCAAGTTCACCCTAAGATCAAAAACTAAAACCCAACTAAAATGAAAGACTCAAATAGGTGATGTGTTCAAGGACATGACTAACTTAACTGCCTTTGAAACTGAAAAGATGTGATATACCCTTCTCATCCCTTATTATTTTTGGTAAAAGAACGTCCTTCTTGTTGTTTTAATGAGTCCAAGAAATAAAACTCAATAAACCCAACCATGCAAAAGTTTAACGAGCCCATGGGAGGAAGACTCAGGACCTTCTTCATTGTTTACAGAGTTTGAAGAAGAGATAGAAGAATACTCTATAATACCGATCTCTGGATTTTAATATCGAGCAGAGATTTGTTCTTGCTTGCCGGTGTTTTCAATTTTAAGGAGTCTGAAAAACTTAAACAATAACTCCATACACCTACCCGTGGATTTTAGTATCGAGCCCGGGTTGGTATATGCTCGCCGGTGTTTTCCTGTTTATAGAGTCTGAAAAAATTAAGCAATCCTCTATATTATTCCTTTTTCGTAAGAAATCCACAAAAGTCCGAAAAATGGTTAAACTTATATTTAAGCGGATGTACCTTCAATTATTTTAATGAGCTTGAAGAGAACAAGTATGCTCGACCATCTTGTTTAGTTTTTTAAAATAGTCAAAACAAGAGCTTAAAACGACTTAAAAGACAACTTCTAGGATCGTAAGTTCATGACCTACCAGAGAATAGAATCTCAACAACTGAGTTAGTAACTATTGACAAATTTTCTAAATGACATAATAATAAAACAATATGGTACCTTTATTGATCTGTCAATAAAGACAATAAGTCATATCTGGTTTAATACTTTGAACTTATAGTGAAAATTTGAAATACATAGTTTAATTTAATTCACCAAAATTTGTAAATATTAGTGATTAAATAGAAGATTTTACAAACAAATTGAAACTATACACTTTTAAAAAAAATGGGTAAAAATCAAACTCAATTTTTATAAATAGTTTCAAATTTAGAAATCAAATATCACAATTGAATATTTTAGGGCACATTGGAGCAAAACCTTGATCTTAATCCATTCGTTGCGAGCAAACCAGGCCACCAATCGATCTTGTACTTCCACCAAGTAAGTTATTTCCTCCCATACTTGCAATTTCATATAATTTTTGTAAATTTTCATGGTCAAAATCATTTTTTAGCACTATTTCAAATGCATTTCTGCGTGTGCACTGCTATGTTTGAGTGAAACTAGCACATTCGACACAAATGCGCTAGTTTACTTCAAACACAGCAGTGTTCGAGCGTGACTGTGTAGTGAAAATAGTAGCGCACACCGTTGAAAGTAGGGTAAAAAATCAAAATGACCAACACTTGACTGTTTGCTTGGCAGGATGGTTCTCATATGGCGTGAAAGGGAGCATGAGGAGATGGATCGAGAAGCATTACAAGATCCATTGACTCTCCATGCGCTTCGAAGATGTGGATTGTTGAAATTTTATGGAACGGTCAACATGCAGGCACAAATCTGCTTGCTTGAGAGGCTTGTCCAATACTGGGATGCAAATGCATTGGTGTTCGATATCCAAGGAGAAATACTGGAACTTACCATAGATGACATCTATTTTATCACGGGCCTCTCTTGGAGGGGAGATTTGGTGAACTTGAAAGGGTCCTCTCGGAATGTGGGTGCCTTGTCCCTGCAGGATTATGTCAATGCCTACTACCTATCGGGAACTGATAAATCCGGTAGTCAAATTCTTATCTCGACTATTGCAAGCTTCCCCCTCAAAGTCATCGTGAGTATTCTTAACCGGATGGGAGGGAGTGCTTGTTATACCTCAATATTTCACAATAAATCCTAGTGTCGCATCCTTACACCAAGCGACCTTAACGACACTTCCCCTTGATGATCATCTGGACACCCAGAAGTGAAGTCTATTGCCTGAACACTGAAAGCAAACATCTCAACTTCCACGTGTCACCCAGAAAGACCTCATCTGTAGGAATTATCGCACTTTCCCAATCTGCTAGGTCACAATAATTAGGGTTACCGCACTTTGCTCCTATGCTAGGGCATGATAATACCGTGTTATGTTCAAGCCTGGGGGCGTGATAATCCACTTTTTTCCTTTTTTCCATGGATTTTGGGATTACACCTTTCGAGAGATTTTCTTGGGTACCAGATTTGATTCGATCCCAACCCCTCTCTTTGTTTAGTAGGCATGATCCACTAAACACTCTAGATCCATTTTACTCTCTTGTTGGTTAACTCTCCCAAACACTATAAAAGAGAGATGCTCCATGGGCCAAAGGGGGGACATTTGGGGCATCCAACCTATGATCATAAGCCTTTTGCAGAGATAGCTAGAGGGAGGACTTGGAGCTGGAGTTTGGCTTGGACATCAAGCAACCTTTGTAAGAATCTTCAAGTTGTTATAAAATTTAACTTGCCTTGTTTCCCAACTCATGAATGTTGATTGTATTTCAATTTCATGACTTGTGTCTATATCGATTTGAATTCTAACTTGTGATTCAGGGATATTGGAGAATTGTATATGATTGTCTATTGTTTGATCTCTACAGGTTCATCGCGAGGACTTCGGGATCGGAATGACGAGCGAGATAAACATCAGGGTGAAGGTGAGTTACTTTCTCTCATTATCTTTAATACAAGAATTCTAAAACACTTGTTTAATTCAGGAAATGAGATCACATTTGTTTCTTTTTTGTCTTAGTATAGAGTTAGTCTTTGTCACTTTATCCTAAGAGGGCTTCTTCTTACCCATAGGAAGAAATCTCTTGCTTCGAGACAATACATGCATATAGGTACTGAATGCTTGCAAGGAAAAGTATATGACTGGTGTTCAAGTCTTTTGGAGAACATGAAGCTTTAACTTTCCGGGTGTAAGACCGGGAGGATGAAGAATTTTGGGTACGGAAGCATACTTTGCACCTTTTTCTTTGAAAGGATTCCTGCTATAAGTTTGGCATGACCTTGCCCCCAGTAAACCCTTGTGAGCCAATGCTGGCTCGTTGGGGTCAGATCTTCCTCCGTCAGCGTGGTCGCGAGAGCAACTTCTGTTATCATGAGGATGATTTATGGGGTTGGTGGGAACGACAAGTGCCAGCTCTTGAGCAGTTTCCATATGCGGGCATAGACTTCTGCAACAATCTTGAGCTGATCCTTCCTCCAGGAGAAGCCTAGGGAGATATGGGTATGTTTATGCTTTTGAAAAATTATTTAATTTTTACATTTTATATATATGATTTTTATGATGAGTTTAAAGTACTGAAACAAAATGTCATATGTAGATGATGGACCAGTACTTCCTAAGGGACACCCCCGTACCTTCGTGAGACCAATGGTAGTGGGTGCAGCTGATGCCATGCTGGAAAACATAGAGGGAAAGATGAGTGGGTTGACTCATGACATTGCGACTTACAGGATCGAGCGGATGTCGCTCGACATGCTGGAAAATGTGGTTGGTTTGCCCCCAGCATGGATTAGGCTACTGCGGAAAGTAGCTAGGCTGGTCATTTGCTACCGAGAGGCAATAGAGGCAGATGAGTCCCCTTCAGAGCACAGGAACAACTAAGGGCAAGTAGAAGCCCTGGCTATGCCGGAGGTTCTGATGTTGAGGTAGTTTTGCTCCTCTTCTAATATCACGTCTAGGATATCTTGGTCCCTGATCATCCGGTAAACATCTCCCCACCGGACCTCGAGAGGGACGCCAGTGGTGCACTTCGTATCTTGAAAAAGAGTTTCGGTCCTTGGTTGCACTGGCTCTAGCTCCATCATTTTAGCTTTCTTTCTACCACCTTTTGGCATCATGGCTTATCCCTGTCAACAACCATATGTGAATGAATATAAAATTGTAAATCGTTATGAGAGCGTAACATAGAGCAAAACAGATTTAGCATGTTGATGATAAATATAAGAAAATTATAAGGCTGCATGCTGGGGAAGCAAACCAAACATAGATTATCCAAGAAAACAAAATATGGTCATCAGACTTGATCGTTCTAGGGAGGCAAAGGAAGGAAGGAACCTTTTGAGATTTTTTTGAAAAAGGTGACGCATAAAACTTATTTCCCTCCTCATCTTTGAGGATAGGCTTCCCTAAATTATAGGCAATTTTAATGGTTAACACGTGAAGGGCAGGCTAGCTTGGTCTGGGAAAACATATGAGGAAGCCGAAAACATATAACGAAACTGTTTTTTCAATAATCAGTATCTAGGCCAAATAAGTGAGCATTTGAGTATCCAAGCTAGCTATGACTGATATTGCTTCTTGTTCGATAGTATTTGAGAATCGGCATATAGCCGGCATAAAAACATGGACTTGAGTACATCTGGGCAAGAGCACGACAGAACTGTAGCCGGTGGAACTGACCAGGCTCGAATGACTCAGGAACAAAGGGTCAACTGGGAATGACTCGCATTGGTTATGACTCCTAGCTATCAGTAATGAGAATTCTATGTGGTTGCAACGGCTGTAAAGCTTTAAGATTAGTCTTCTACAAATGCCTACAAGCCACGTAATAAGACAAAGAACGGTCGAGAAAGCCTCGACGTATAGATAAGACAAGATTAATGGTTTAAGCACCTACCTGGCAATGAAATCACGATGAAAACGGGGTTGGTTCGGCGGTAAATGAGCTGAGCTAGAGCGAAATGATTCGAGCAGCTTCGAACGGCGTTCTCCGAATCCAAATCTATCAACAAGGACAATAAAACCCCACCGCCCTTATATGAAATTCAATACGTGCGGGCATTTAATTGGGTAGGTGGCGACATTAAAACGAGGTTGATTACTTGTATGGCGAGGTCTTTTCAAACTTTCGGCATTTATGCGCAACCGTCAATACCGGGAGGAAAAGGTGAGTCTCGTCTGCTGTTGCGGACGGATTTTGTGAGTTTCTTCCGAAACGCGGACGGACTTTATGAGTTTGGGCACAACTGCTTGCTTATTGCGGGAAAGAGAAAGAAAGACGCTCTGCTTTTGTGGAAAGGTTTGACGAGTTCTTCCGAAACCGTCGAGCTAAAAAACGTTTGCGGCGCAAGTTCGTGAGTTGTCCCGACGTTTCGGGAGGACTTTGCGAGTTCTTCCGAAAATGAATCTCCCAAAATTTTATCGCGGCGGAGTTTCTTGAGTCGTTCCGCCTTTGCGGAAAGACTCGGTAAGTTCTTCCGCAAATGACGAAGGAGTTTGGTAAGTCTTTTCCGCAAAGGGGATGGCCTGGGAACTCGGTAAGAGGGCGCCCATTGTGGCGAAACTTTTCAAGTACTTCCGCCGTTTCGGGAGAGAAATTTGAGTTCTGCCGAAGTTCAAAGAATATGTAAGTGCCTTCTCTATTTCGGGGAGAAACTTTAAGTCTTTCCGCAATTGCAGGTGAACATCCTGAGTTCTTCCACCGTTTCGGGAGAGAATTTTGAGTTTTTTCTTAGAAGAAAAACTTCAAACCTTTTTTAAAAATCGGTTCCCCACTTGAAAAAAAACTAAGTTCAAAAAGTTTTCCAAAGGAGGCTTAATTCTTTTAACCAGACTTTCTTAGGAAAATAAGGAGGGGCCCCAATATCTACAAAATTTTGGGGAGGGATGTTGCTGCAACAACAATTGGCAAGTTGTTGGCGAACACAGATCTCTGAAATATCCTTCTCGTTAATCGAAAACTTTCTTAAAAGCTATCCTTCTTATATGCAATATTCAGCTGAGCATTCGAATCTCAACAAAGGAGGGGGTCATTTTATCTATTGGCCATTGGGAAAAGGAGAGCTTTGATGAAGACATCTTTAAAACTTTCAAAGGGCCAACATATGGGATTCATTTTAGAAGGTTCATCTTTCAGATGGCCACTACTATCGGACTCCACAAGATTTGCAACAGCTTCACATAGACACTATTGCTCTTGTTCCTCATTCCCATGTCGCTTGCATCCTTTTGGAAATTCATTCATTTGACAGCTTTGCTGTTTGAACCTTCCAAAAATATTTTCTTTAAAATATGATCTTTGATTTCGGCTCCTCAATCCATAATGTCCTTTTGTGTGAGAGAGATTTTATTGATTTATCCAGCCTCACGGATAGAGAGGAGCCTAGCTTGAGCTAAGACTTTTGGACAGCTTTCTTGACTTATATGCTTTGCTTTTGTCTCATCCATGCTTTGATTGAGGCGAGAATCTCTGGAAAACAGACCCTTGATTATAAGCCATTTTGGCTTTCAGATTTGCAGCATGGAGTCATTTCAATACCCTATGTCTTCGAGATGTGCTACCTTTCGTGGGTCCAACTTCAGCGATCTTCTTGAGATGCTTTTAAGTGTGAGAGTGTATGGAGCCCAAGGATAGTAATAAAGATAATCATAGATCTCTGCTATTTAAACAAGGGTTAGTGTGACCAACAGAATAGACTCTCTTCGTTCTGGAGAACGATCAGCCAAAGCAAGATGCAAGGATAAACTTTCATTTGAGGGTGTTTTCCGCTTCCCAAGTTGTGAGATTTCTTCAAGAGATGTAACTTTATGAGAGGCCCGACTGTAGGCATTTCAAAAAACAAACTGTACAAGAGTTCAAAAGCCAAGAAAAAGAGACAAAAAGTTGAAACAAAGAAAACAAGGGACTAAGTAAAATGAAAGAAAAGCTTTATTTATGTACAAAAAGTCTCATTGAGACTACGCAAAGTATTGTTTCAAGGCGAGGCCATTGAGAGGAAGGGTTACTTCCTCTCCCTAGAGGTCTGTCAGCTTGTAAGTGGATGGGCCGAGCTTTGCAGAAATTTGGTAAGGGCCTATCCATAAGTGTTGAAATTTTGTGTGCATTCCCTTGCCTTCGTGATTATGATCCCATTTGAGAACCAAATCTCCTACTTCAAAACTTCTTTTCCCAGACTTCCTTTTATCAAACCACCTTTTGACTATGTCTTGGTGCTGATGGAATCGGTCTTTGGACCTCTGTCGGGCTTCTTCAAGCTGAAGCAAGGTATCAATCCTGGATTGTAGAACCTGACTACTAGATCCTCGAGAGGCTTGGGATAACTGTAAGGATGGGAGTAAGATATTGGGAGGGAGGATGGCTTCCTTGCCATAGATGAGAGTGTAAGGGGAAGACCCTAATGCGTTCTTTGAAGTCACCCTATCCGCCCATAAAGAATTTGGGAGAGCTATATGCCAACTTCGCTGATTTTCTATCACAGTCTTCTTGAGAATTCGAATGAGATTTTTGTTTGAAGATTTAGCCAATCCATTTCCTTGAGGGTAGTAATTGGCTGAATAATGCAGTTTAATTCCCTATTCATAAACAAATTCATTTATTTTAAAAGACGAGAAATAGGTGGCATTATCAAATACTAGGAAAATTGGTACCCCAAACCTGGTTATGATGTTCTCTTTCAAGAAACTGATGACTGTATCTTCATTGATCTTGCGCAATGGGATAGCCTCCGTCCATCTGGTGAAGTAGTCCGTGGCTGTGAGGATGTATCGATGTTGAAGAGAAGAATTTGGCTTTATCTCTGCAATGACATCTATACCCCATTGTTCGAAAGGTTCTGAGATAATAACCGGCTACAAAGGTCCTGCTGCCTTAGGTAATTTCCCAGCACTTCTTTGGCAAATGTCACAGTTCTGAGCATAAGCATGAGCATCTCAGAATAAGGTGGACCAATAATATCCAGCTCTGAGTATTTTGTGAGCTGTTGTCTCCCCTAAATAATGCCCACCAGCAGGACCATCGTGTAACTCTTTGACAACCTTGCTTGCATCTTCCTTCTCTGGACATCTGAGGAAAATTCCATCGTAATTTTTTCTAAAGAGTACTCCATCAATGATTTGATAAGCAGTTGATTTCAAACGGATTGCCCTTCTTTGCTTAGAACTCCAGTGTTCTGGTAGATATCCCTGCTGCAAATAGTGCACTAGATCTCTATACCACAATTCAGGAGCTGTGAAAATGGGACATACCTCAACCGAATTCAGCTCGGCTTCATTCTTCCAGTGCTGCTCTTCATCAATTGGATGCTCTGTTAGCAATTTACACAGGCCTTGTCTCTTGATGATGGTGGATGGTTTAAATTCTAAATCATATTCTTGAAGAGCCGTGACCTAGTTCCCCCTCCTCTCTCCCAATTCCTTTTGAACGAAAAGGGATCTAACCGTTGGGTGACGAATTATAACTTTAGTTCTGTTCTTAATAATATATGGTCTGAACTGTTTGACCGCTTTGAAGACAGCATGCGCATGTTTGTTGAAAACAGGATAGTTCAGTTCAGCACCTTGCAGACCAGTGCTCATAAACGGGATTGGGTATTCATCCCCTAACTCTACCTTTTGCGTGAGCACCGCTACAAGTGAGTCATCTGAAGCAAATGTATACAAGATGAAGTCTTTGTCAAAATCTGGGCTTCTTAAGGAAGGAGCCTTAGCTATGGTTGCCTTAATGTCTCTAAATGCATCATTTTCTAAGTCTGTCCACTTGAACTGTATGCTTTGCTTGACCATTTGCTGCAAAGGTTTAACAATTTGCGCGAAATCCGGAACAAATCTTTGGACAAAATTGATAGTGCCCATAAACGACTGCATGGATTTTTTGTTATGGGGCATTGGAATTTTATTGATAGCTTGCACTCTTTCTTGATCTATTGATACTCCTCTTTTGGAAATGATATGGCCCAACAGTTTACCTTCGGGAACAACGAACACACTCTTCTTGGGATTTAGAGAGATACCATATTTCCGGCAACGATCAAAAATATGCTTCAAATAAACAACATGGTCTTCTCTTTTCTTCGAAAATACTATCACGTCATCTAGATAGACAACGACACAATGGCCACCCAATCCTCGGAAAGCAATATCCATTGCTCGCTAGAATGTAGCTCCTGCATTTATTAGGCCAAAGGGCATTCTTCGGTATGCAAACATTCCCCATTTAGTGCGGAAAGTATCTTAAGACGGTCTTCTTCAGCTACCAATACTTGATTGTAACCAGAGAAACCATCAAGAAGAGAGAATAGTTCAGATCCTGATACCATCTAGAGAATTTGTTCCATTGAAGGGACCAGATAGTTGTCTTTATCTGAAGCTTTGTTTAAATTTCTGAAGTCGACACAGAGTCTTATCTCTCCTGACTTCTTTCTCACGGGAACTAGGTTAGCAACCCACTCAGAATGTCGTTCCTTAAAGATTATTTTAGCATCCAGTAACTTCTTCAATTCCTTTTGGATCAGAGGTTCAAGAGTGGGATGCATCCTTCTTAATTGCTGCTGAAATGGCTTGACAGCTGCTCTCATTGGGATGACATGCTGAATAATACGGATGTCATATGTTTTCAAATCATCATAAGTCCATGCAAAAACATCCTTACATTGCCGAAACAGCTTGATGAACTTATCTCTTTCTCCCGGTGAACAACATTTGCCAAGTTTAACAAATTTTGGTTGAGCTTCGGTGCCCAAATTGACTAATTCATGTTGCATTGATGAGCTATTGGTCTTGGTATTCGCTGGCCTTTTGAACTTGCTCTGAAGATCAAACAGTATTTCAAGTGACCTTACTCCTTTGGGGATGAAATTGCCTTTAGCTGTATCTCTCTTTTGTAAATCAGAATCGTGTTCTTTTCATCTATCATAGCTTCATGAAATATGTCTTCGTTTGTTAGAAAAATGATAATCTGTTCGTCATCATCAAACACTCTGAAGTTTGTGATATTATCAGGGACAGAAGGCCTGAAAATTAATTCAATTGAACACTTGTTATTAGTTAGCACCAATCTGAAAGCGGATGTTGCTAGTAAATTAGCTGCAGAATTTTGCAGTCTAGGGACAAATTTTATATTGAAAGCATCAAAATGCATTATTAAATCCCATACCTCAGCCTAATAACCTTTCAAATGAGGTGAGAGACAGTGAATGGTATCTCTTACCTGTCTCACAACTATTTCTAAGTCACCAAAAACCTTCAGGTATTTAACATTTAAACGGATGGCCTTCTTTAATCCGTGTACCAAAGCTTCATATTCAGCAGTGTTGTTAGTACAATCAAACTCTAACCTACAGGACAAAAAATACTTATTTCTTTCCAGATCCATCAGAACACAACCGGCTCCAGATCCTTCCAAAGTTTTAGAACCATCAAAGTACAATGTCCAAAAAAGATCGTTCGATCTAGCTAAGTTAGTATCTTTATGATCTAAGTCAGTGACTAAACTAACTATATTACAGTCAATATCATCAGTCCGGGAAAAATGAAGGAGATCGGACTGTTTATCTGATTCATGGCTAACAGTTTCAGACTGATAATTACCCGAATCAATTTCTAAGAAATAATTTCCCAAGACTGAGGATGAGAAGGCTACAGCTTCATTCTTTCCTTCTAGTTGAGTTACATTTTGTTTCATGTGCGGTTCTCTCAGAACCTTGATCTGATTTTGTCTATTTTGATATGGCAACCACAAATGGGACCAATCAGTTGCAAAGTAACCATTCAACTTTGTGGACCAATCCCTACTTAGGATCAAACCATAGGCTTCGGAAATGTCAACTACCATTATATCAATGAACTGACAAACTCTAGAATCTGCTGACAACCTAATGAGGACATCTTTCATTTCCCCGATAACCTTGACAGCAGTCCTATCTAACTGAATAATCTGGGCGGGAGATGGAATTGGTTGCCCATTAATTTTTTTACAGATTGACAGTGGCATGACATTCGAAGATGCTCCGAAATCTACAAGACAATTGTGAACATTGTGATTGAAAATTTCAAAAGTTAAAAGAAACGGCAATGTCTGAGATTTGGATTTCCCGCCGATACTAGCCTCATTAATTTCAGGATCTTCTTGAGTATCTGTTAATGGAGTGCTGGGCTGGGATTGAAGAGCATGCAACAACTTGTCTCGTTGTTGAGGCAAACTGCACATATCGAATATTGATACATTTGCCTTTACTTTCTTTATATATTCAATAATGTCATATCTTATATCAAATTCTTTTACAATTCTAGTTGGATGGTCTGTCTTATTCATCGTGACCTTCGGTTGTTGAACTGTTGTGTCAATGCTTGGTTGCTTGGCCGTTGTTGGGTTGGCTTTAGGTTGCAGTGGAATGATTGCTATGTGTCTTCGTGGTAATTCTTTTGAAATGTTAGGCTTGAGAATACTTGAGCTTGGAACTGGATCTGCAATGGGACCTTTACTGCGAGTAGTAATGTTTACAGTAGAGACTGGGATTTCCACGGGATCATCTTCTACCAAGTCAGTTAAAGGTACCCAATCCCATAGCACCATGGTAGTGTCTGGAGATGGTTCCTCTACCTCAAGGCTTGATTCCTCTAGAGGATCATCTTGATCTGGAATCTGTGAATCCAGCATTTGGTTCATGACTAAACTCATAGAGTTAATCCATGTGGGCAGCTCTTTTCCAAGTGCGGCTCTTGATGAAATGTGCAAAAGTTTTCCATCCCTATTTCATTCAAATTTAAAACAGGGGAAGTGTTCATAGGTGGATGAGGTTGATCGTTGTCTTCTCTCTTCTTGTAGAATGGCTTGAAAGGTTTCCTAGATGTACTAGCTGCTTTATCTTTCTAGAGATCTACAATTTTATTGGACAATTTCTGCATCATCTTAACTACATTCTCCATGTCTGCTGATGACTCTTCTTTATTCCTGGTGAGTAGCAAGGTTTTTTTACTAGTTGTTGGTTTTGTCTTTGCATATAAGGCATGCTTGGAAATGATGTCTGCTTCTTCTTCCACCTTTCTAGCTTCTTCAAAATTTTCTATCAAGGTGGTTTTCTTAAATCTTTTGACGAACATCGCTATAGGCCCTTCAAGAGCTGTTGTATAATATTCGACGAGCGATTCTTCTATTGGTTTATTTGCTTCGCTGAAATTATTTAAGAGTGTTGTGAACCTTTGGTTGAAGTCTTGAACCTTTTCTTTCTTTTCCATTCTCATGGACAATAATTCTTTCATGAGTGTAGCTACAGTCTTTTGATTTCCATACTTCTTTAAAGAAACATGTTTCAAATTCATCCCAGCTGGAAATTGAGCTAGGTTGTAAGCTAAAATACCAGGAAGAAACTTTTGGCTCGAATGTGTATGGAAAAATCCTACAAACTACATCTTCATGCTGTACATTTAAAAGATTCAGGGCTAAATAGAAACTTTTGAGATGATCTTCAGCAGAAATGGCTTTTCCTGGGTCGAATTTAGGCAAGACTTTCTCTGGATTTTTTGGCAGATTGTGGAATGGCCCAGCTAGATTCAATGCTCCCCTCGCTCTCCAAGTAGGTACAGCCATGTCTCTATGTGGAGAATTAGGTGGAGAATTGTGTGGTGAATTAAATGGAGTGTTCTTTGGAGCAATAAGTTCTCCAAGTTTTTTGGATCTGAAAGATTTTCTGGGTTTTCAATATCGACTTCGTTTAGGGGTTCTACAATTTTTTCCAAAGTTAAATTCACAAGTTCTTCAAAATTCTGCACAATAATCGAATCACGGGTGTACTGTCGTTCTTTTCTAGGAGTACTTTTCTTAGGGAGGAAATTTACTGTGTTTAAACCACCTAGTTGTCTAACATAAGATCGTGTATGTCTTCTTAAATCTGCTATTTCTGCAAAAGGCACAGCATACAACACTTCTTGATGTTCAGAATCAGAGATGGGGTTTTCTTGATTTGTTACTTCAAGATTTGGATTGTCTGAGATTCATGTTTCAAGCGGGTTTTCAGTAACATTTTTTACAATGGGAGATTTTCCTTTATCAACCATACACCTCAAGCCCTCCTTCTAGCGCCAAAAACCGTTGATGCCCCGAAGATCACAGCATCAAGCAAAAAGGGATTCTCCCCTGTAAACTATCACAGTTAGATTGTCCACTGTTTGGTATGGGGAATCCGTCCGGTTAGCGGTTCCAGCTACTGTTAAATTTGGATTTGTTTTCTTCTGCACCGGTTATGGCCCGATCCACCGTTCTTTTTTTATTTTATGGTTAAAATGATATGCAAGTGCCTAAGCTAACTTAATCTAAATGCGGAACTTGAAACAAATCTGTGTCTAAAACTGAAATAAATCTAATCTATCCCTGCAAGGAGCAAAACTATAAGTATGAGTAATGTGCTGAAAGAAGCATCTGAAGATCAACAAATAACCATTACATCATAAAGATACACTTACAGCAGGAGATGAAGAATATAAAAGATAGCTTTTAATACATGTGAAAGCAATTTATTACTCATATAGGAGAAACATTATTGCACGGAGAATAGTAAAATCATTCGTTGCACAGAAATAATTCGAATAGTAGAGAAAGATTTTACTGTAATACATATAAATGTCACCAGAGGAATCCAACAGACATCATATCCACATTCCCAGGCAAAATGCGTCCTCTCTAGGCTCATATTAGGCAAATTCACTTTTTGGAAGCAAGTGCAAAATAGTTCGTACAAGATTGAGAAAATTCCTTTCCCTCCAAAAAGTCCTTTACACTATTCCCTAAGCCTCTATTTATATCTTTACAAAATGCCTCTTGGGCTGCCACCTGGCCTTTTACACTTGTCCTTTAAGGACTTTTCCCAAAAATAAACAATTCGTGGCCCTTTTCCCATGATAGAAATTCTTTCTCAAAAATAGAAAAGGACAGTTGTCCTAGAAACTCTACGCTCTAACCACAGGGAAAAGTAAATCAAAATAAGAACAACGCATTGTGACTAGCGTGTTCATCCTTGGGGTGGCGCTTCTGCTGGGGATGATGTGCCTGCGCTGGCTGCTACTGCTGCTACTGCTTTCTTTTCCTCTTCTGCAATATAACTAAACCAGATACCAGTGTCCCTGATAACCACATTTGCTGGTGAAGGGAGCAGGATCTTCTGCGAAGTCACATGCTTACCAAGCTCTGCTTCAATACCATGAATTTCTACTATTGCTACCTGGTGGATTTCTTTAAGCAAATGATTGTATACTGATGACAACCCAATATAGTGATGGATATCATCGGTGGCCAACACATCAATCTTCTTTACATACTCTATTTGAGTGCCCAGCTCTTCCTTCAAGTCTAACAAACGTTGCTCTTTGCTTGGAAACTCATCAAGGGACTGAGGAAAAATCAGCTTGCATTTTTCATGCACTTCATGGATCTTTTGATACAGGCTGTTACCTTTCTCAATTGTTCCCTGGATCTTAGCCATCAGCTTGATGCCACAATTCCTGCAAAATTCCATAAGGGCTACATCTTCCTTAAAACCATCTACAGATTTGAACGGGAGATGCTTAGGGAAATCCACCTTCCCTTCTCTCCACTCCATCTGGCTCAGGATGTTTGCTTTAACCCGAGTGTATTTTCCTTTAAGCCTGATGACTTCGGCATTGGCTTCTTTCAACCTAACCAGCATGGTCTTGAGCCTGCACACCTCCTCAATTATCAGCTCTTGTATGGCATGCATTTGACTTAAGATGTCACAAGACTGTAAATGAAAGGGAGACATATCTATCGCTCTGCTTTCTGCTTGCTCTAACTGCTGAACCATTGCCTGCTTATCTACTTCTAGGTGAAAGACTCTAGCTTCAGAATCATTCTTTTCCGCTTCTAGAACCATCATCTGGATTTCCAGGTGCTCCTTTTCTTCTTCCAGATGTCGATACTTATCCGACAACTCCTTATGATCAGCAGACAGGCGATTATATTTGTTTACTACAAGATCCCTATAAGGTTGCTCATTAGTCACAGTATGTTGCAGCATGCGAGCTCTCATCTTTGTTGACTCAAACTCTTTGACCATGTCAATCACATTATCTTCTGTTGCTTTTGTTGCTGACACAGCGACGGATGCCATGGCTATGGGAGCTTTGTTTGTATTCTGCATGATCGTGGTTTCTCGCTAGGTGACAATGTCTTCCTGAAAAAAGTGTCTTTATCCTCTCTTCCGATTTCAAGACCACAGCCTTCCTCTTCTTATAGTACACAAATTTATCCCATCGAGACATAGTATGATCTTCGGATGGGGTGAAATGGATAATCGGGAGGTCTCTTATATGGACTTCTGCCTCCGCGGGTGGGATTTGTACCACCTGAGACGAGTCTATTTCCATATCTTGGGTGCCAGAGCCACCTGCCTGAGCATCTTCGTTGGCCTTAATTTCTCCCTCGGCATTTTGCTCTCCTTCAGGATTTTGCTCTTCTTCGGCATTAAGCCTTCCTTGTGCTTCCCCATCTTGCAGCGGGTTCTCAATTTCTTCCCTCTGCACTTGTTCCTGAGCTTCCTGCTGCAATATTGCTTCCTCTGCTTCCCTCTGCTGCCTTGCTTCTTCGGCCTCCTGCTGCAATCTTACTTCTTCTTTCAATCTTCGTTTTTCATGGGCCAGGGCTTCAGCTGCTTCCTTTTCTTTCTGCAGACTGGTTTCTCGGGTTGGGACAGAGCTAGAGCTAGCTCCACCGCCGTGACGACAAATCTGCAATTCAGTCATGTTGTTGATTCCTCTGAACACTTCTTCTTCGGCATCATAGTAATGGGCATACTCAAAATGAGCATATACCTCTTTGCAATGCTCGGCAACCTTGCTCCGCCTGTCATTTCTATGGAAGATTACCTCACCGAAGTGAAAAGCTTTCAACTCCTGAATGAACTCTTCGGCTGTTGCAACTCCTGAGAATTTATAGGCTCCTATACAAAAAGGCAAAGGAGGGAAGGAATCCTTATGCTTCTTATTAGGCACTCCTCCTATTCCATCAAGGAAAACTTGCCTGACTGCTTCTTTCAGGACTACATAATCGGTGGCATACTTTGGCAAAATGTATGGTGTCTTGGTACCTCCAAACATCCTAATGTAAGTGCCATCTTCTGAGAAGTAGAAATCGCCATAATTCTCCAGGACTTCCATGGCATTCTCTGACAGGCAATTGGGATCTTCATTGAACATCTGCTCATACAGAGGCATGATGAACTCTTCACAAATGAGCTTATAGTTTGCTCTGTAATTTTGAGCCCACGTTATTTTATAGGCAGTGTATACCGGGGTGTTGGCTTGATCCCATGAGCAACCTAACCTGGGGAAAGGGAGCTTTTACAAGATGCAATCAATGAGGTACGAAGACATGAAGAACTCTGACCTTTTTAAGGCCAAACCTTCTCTAGCTGTGGCCACAGTGGATGCCAGACTATCTGAGAGGATGGTAGCCCAATCAAACACAGTTCCCTTGAAAGATATGAAGTGGATTATGGGGGCCCACTGTATCCTATATACAGTGCCATCAGGCATACCGAAGATTCTGCTTAACATCAGGACGATTAACCTAAAAGGAGGTCTTAGGCTTTGAACGTCATATTCATCATCATCTCTCTTCCTCAGCTGCTTGCCTATGATTAACAGCCTCTTAGCCATCTCGAGATTATTCATCTGTCCCAACCATTCATCGTTTAGTGCTTGCTTGGGACGTGAGAATTTGTAGGCTACCGCAATATAAGCTGGATGGAATGAAGCGAATGCCTCTCCCTTGCTGTCCTGCAAAACTCTAGTTTGTGGGTTGGCATCTTCCAATATCCACTCGATCACTTCAGAGCACAGGAACAATTCAGGGTGAGTAGAAGCCCTGGCTACACTGGAGGTTCTGATGTTGAGGTAGATTTGCTCCGCTTCTAATAGCACGTTTGGTATATCTTGGTCCCTGATCATCTGGTAAACATCTCCCCACCGGACCTCAAGAGGGATGCCAGTGGTGCACTTTGTATCTTGAAAAAGAGTTTTGGTCCTTGGTTGCACTGGCTCTGGCTCCATCATTTTATCTTTCTTTCTACCACCTTTTGGCATCGTGGCTTATCCCTGTCAGCAACCATATGTGAATGAATATAAAATTGTAAATCGTTATGAGAGCGTAACATAGAGCAAGACAAATTTAGCATGCTGATGATAAATATAAGAAAATTATAAGGCTGCATGCTGGGGAAGCAAACCAAACATAGATTATCCAAGAAAACAAAATATGGTCATCAGACTTGATCGTTCTAGGGAGGCAAAGGAAGGAAGGAACCTTTTGAGATTTTTTTGAAAAAGGTGACGCATAAAACTTATTTCCCTCCTCATATTTGAGGATAGGCTTCCCTAAATTATAGGCAATTTTAATGGTTAACGCGTGAAGGGCAGACAAGCTTGGTCTGGGAAAACATATGAGGAAGCTGAAAACATATAACGAAACTGTTTTTTCAATAATCAATATCCAGGCCAAATAAGTGAGCATTTGAGTATCCAAGCCAGCTATGACTGATATTGCTTCTTGTTCGATAGTATTTGAGAAGCGGCATATAGCCGGCATACAAACTTGGACTTGAGTACATCTGGGCAAGAGCACGACAGAACTGCAGCCGGTGCAACTGACCAGGCTCGAATGACTCAGGAACAAAGGGTCAACTGGGAATGACTGGCATTGGTTATGACTCCTAGCTATCAGTAACGAGAATTCTATGGGGTTGCAACGGCTGTAAAGCTTTAAGAATAGTCTTCTACAAATGCCTACAAGCCACGTAATAAGACAAAGAACGGCCGAGAAAGCCTCGACGTATAGATAAGACAAGATTAATGGTTTAAGCACCTACCTGGCAATGAAATCACGATGACAACGGGGTTGGTTCGGCGGTAAATGAGCTGAGCTGGAGCGAAATGATTCGAGCAGCTTCGAACAACGTTCTCCGAATCCGAATCTATCAATAAGGAAAATAAAACCCCACCGCCCTTATATAAAATTCAATACGTGCGGGCATTTAATTGGGTAGGTGGCGACATTAAAACGAGGTTGATTACTCGTACGGCGAGGTCTTTTCAAACTTTCGGCATTACGCGCAACCGTCAATACCGGGAGGAAAAGGGTTGTCTCGTCTGCCGTTGCGGACGGATTTTGTGAGTTTCTTCCAAAACGTGGACGGACTTTATGAGTTTGGGCACGGCTACTTGCTTATTGCGGGAAAGAAAAGGAAAGACGCTCCGCTTTTGTGGAAAGGTTTGACGAGTTCTTCTGAAACCGTCGAGCTAAAAAACGTTTGCGGCGCAAGTTCGTGAGTTGTCCCGACGTTTCGGGAGGACTTTGCGAGTTCTTCCGAAAATGAATCTCCCAAAATTTTATCGCATCGGAGTTTCTTGAGTCGTTCCACCGTTGCGGAAAGACTTGGTAAGTTCTTCCGCAAATGACGAAGGAGTTTGGTAAGTCTTTTCTGCAAAGGGGATGGCTTGGGAACTCGGTAAGAGGGCGCCCGTTGTGGCGAAACTTTTCAAGTGCTTCTGCCGTTTCGAGAGAGAAATTTGAGTTCCGCTGAAGTTCAAAGAATATGTAACTGCCTTCGCTATTTCGAGGAGAAACTTTAAGTCTTTCTACAATTGCGGGGGAACATCCTGAGTTCTTTCATCGTTTCGGGAGAGAGTTTTGAGTTTTGTCTTAGAAGAAAAACTTCAAACCTTTTTTAAAAACCGGTTCCCCACTTGAAAAAAAACTAAGTTCAAAAAGTTTTCCAAAGGAGGCTTAATTCTTTTGACCAGACTTTCTTAGGAAAATAAGGAGGGGCCCCAATATCTACAAAATTTTGGGGAGGAATGTTGCTGCAACAACACAGTATTAACAGATGAAGGACAATTTTGCAGAAAAAATTTACAACCATGTAATATCCCGATTTTGACCCTATTGCATTAAAATTCTAAATGATGTAAATATCGTTATAAAATCTTGGTGAGGAGATCAAGGCCAAGGCCCCACCATCGATTTAGTGTTTTATCTATCGGCAATTAAAAATCGATGCATATAGTTCTCGTGCTAACCAGGCACAATAGAAATGTCAACATCATGTAAATATGCATTTTAATGAAATACCCACAACTAGTTATGCAATGCAACAAGAGTATGGGGACATGATTTTTACAAGGAATAGAGAGGGAAAATATTCAAACCCTTGAGCCAATAGTGTCAATCCAAAAGTCAATGAGATAACCCTTAAACGCTCAACTACCCATTTTGACTTATGTACCCAATCATTTAATTCTTCCAAGAGTTGGTTGAGGAAGTTAATGCATTGGGAATGGAGAGGTATGGTTGCCCAATTTCATGTATGGGCAAGCCATCAATTTGGAAAATCGTTTTTGGCTCCTTGGGCAAGAAAACACCCATGAAATTGCTTCCCCAACCATTCTTCACCCATGGTCTTTGCTCCTTCACGCAGTCTGAGCTAGTTGGGGCGTTTTCCTTCACGTTTTCCATCATTTTCCCTCATTTTCCACAGATGGGAAGTCGTTTTTGTGTTGTAGAGTGGCTGGGAGGAAGTGAGTCACAATTTGGGGGTTTATAGAGGTCGTTTATGCCCCTTGAATGTCCATAAAACGTGTTTTGAAGTCTATTTTTCTCTCCAAGGGTTGATTCCCCCCTCTAACAGTTTGTTTTTGGGTGCCCACGATTTTAGAAACTCATGGAAACCATATTTTGGGCATCCCACCGTCAAAACGTTTTTCCTTCATGCCCAACTGTTGTGTAAATATGTGTTTTTGCAATATAGCTTTGGTTTGTGTTATATGTATCCCTTTATTTTGCTTGAATTGGGTGTAAGCAACCAAGAGTAGAAGAGGATCCATAATTGGCTTGTAAACCTAGTGAAGAGTGTAGCTTTACTCAAGATCAAAGGGCTTTGGATAGTTTTCTATGCACACCCAGAGATCACTAGAAGGGAAGGTATGGCTTGAGGGATTGTATAGCAATGAAGAGAATACTTCCTTGTGTTGGGTGTGTAGGTATTGTGGGTGCCAGGATAGCTAGATCTTGTAGAAGAACCATTAGCTCTGTGGTTGAGCTCACTAGCTTAGCAATTCTTCATTTCTATTGCCTTAGCAGCATGATAAACCCAACGGTGGATTGGCATGGCTGATTTTTGGTGTATATTTGGCTATGTGTGAATCTGTTGTTCCCTTTTTCCTTGTAGAAAGCATGCCCAACTCGAGGGTCGCAGTTGTGTTGATATATTGATGAGCACAAATGGCCTATGGTTGGGTGGGACGTTGTAGTTGCATAGCCAGTTGCTCAGGGCTACTTTGTTTCAAGATAAGTACTCTCTTGTGTTAATTCTGCAATGTCTTTATTCAATAAATATTATGAATATGTTGAATGCATGCAAGATGTGTAGTAGAATTGTATTCCGTTGTGTCAAATTTAATCATGCATCTACACACATATGCATTATGTTTCTATGAATTTGTACATTTTATGATGGGGCTGACAAGTAGAAATAGCCCAGTTCTAGTGTCATGTTCTCTCCCTTGCATTGGATCGATGGGAGGGGACGTGACAAGCCAATTTCAAAACATAAGGATAAATGAGGATGAATTTAATGGGTGGAAGTCTAGATATATCCTAGAAGTGTCTAGGAATGGCAAATTTCTTGAATCTAGGGATATTTTGAACGTATTGAAGCTTCCATGAGAAGAATTTCAGCAATCATACACATTTGCAAAGCAAAACACAGGGAATGAAAGAAATGCAGTCAGGTTATCATATGGAATACGAGTAAGATACTCCTCACAACCTTGAATCATACATGATAATCTTTAAAAGATATAACATAGGTATACAATGATGAATCTCTAACAGATATTTAAATTCTAAAGCATCATTAATATGATAGATCTCAAAATAGAACAGAAAAATGCACCGAATTTCTATTAATCATGTGAATACTTACACAGGAAACATAATGGAACAACAATGGATTTAATGAAAGGAGGAAGAACATCTCTCTGAAATATAGCTATGTCTTTAATCTCAAACAAAATCAAGCTTGCATGGCTAAAACTCGTCTCTCGACTCTACAAAAATTAGATAGAGAACCTCTCCACTAAAACATGGCAGCCCTTTCAAATGGATTACAATCCCATTTATATAGAGTTTGTAAGTAACCGTATTCAATTTCTTACACTCTAACAGAAAAGTAATTGAAAGTCAAATTACTTTTTTACAAAGACATTTTTACAATTTTTCTTCTCCAGCAAAAAAATGCTAATCTTTTACACTTAATTTCTTCTACTAAAGGTATTCTTTTTTCCTCTCATATAGACATTGGGTTGTCCACAGTGTTGTCCTATGGGTCCCACTGGAGGGATGCCAACTTGATTCATTTGATACATTATCTAAACATTTACTAGGCCTGCTGATCGCATGAAAGGAATAGAAGGTGGATGGTTTGCAAATGCACCTGGCACTTGAGTTGTTGAAGATGTTGTTGATTGATCAAACTGTCCCCTTAAAGCTTGACTGGATGATTGTCCTTGGGGTTGAGTGGCTGCTGATCTAGGTGGCAAGACATGTTTATGATGTTGAAGAACCATTTGCCATTCTTTGCCTAAAGGATGTCTGTGATTTCTCAGAGTTTCTAAAGAAATTTCAGCATTGGTATGTTTCTCATATGAAATGGGCACCAACCTTTTGGCAATATTCCTTAAGCCTATCCAAATTTTGAAACAACCTTTTATTTTGTCAACTACTTGTTTTCCTTCTATTTACCCTTCCACCGATTCTGAGGGGAGCTCATCCTTCTTTTGTTGAAGATGTTCTTGATAAGTTTCTTTGGGATAAACATCATTATTTCCATCCCATGGAGAAGGCATTCCCAATTTTAACACATCTTTCAAAAGTGCTTTAAAGGCAATTATTTCATCATTTAATTCTTTAACATTATCTCTCATCCTCGAAACCGTATGTTTGCTTCATTATCATAGACCTGGCAATTTTGATTATTTCCCCTTTTTAGCTAGTTGGTTCTTGGTTCTGTTGTTTAGATAACCTATGAATTCTACAGCCTGCCTTGGCATGTCTCGCAATTGCTTTTCGACTGATTTTATCTCTGCCATATGTTCGGGTACACAGGATACTACCAAAGGACCGAACACCAAGAGCAACCACTTCACACAAACAGATCACAGATCAACACACCGATGTTTTGGCGTGGTTTAAACCCTCTTGAGGGAAACACTCCACGGCCCCGGCCAAATAGCTTCTACGGGACAATTTATTATGCAAAGAAAGAAAGTTACAAATGAGCTTCTCATAATCGATCAACTAAACAATGACCCTCCATGCTCTTTAAATAGAGATCATGGACCAATCGGGTGTTAAGCCGCGGATCAAGGTTAGGTTTGATCTAAGAGAAGTTGAGCCGTCGGATCACTCTATGTCGGAAACATATCGTGACCGTCGGATTAAGTATATACAAATGCATACTAATGCATACTAAAGAAACACACTATCCCTAACGGATATATTACACAAGTTGATCTTAACTAACTCCTAAGTGTCTAAATATCCTAACATCCCCCCTTAAGAACAACTTGGGATAGGATTGAAGGATTTACAAAAGTGACACTATTAGGAGAAGGAAGGAGGCATTAGAGCCTATCCCCCCTTAATGACAAGTTCCTGAACTCCTAACATAGATCGAAGTTTAGAAAACTTCGCTTCTGTAAGAGACTTGGTGAAGATGTCTGCAACTTGATCATCTGTAGGGCAAAAGAGCACTTCGAGAACATGATCATGAACAAGATTTCTGATGAAGTGCATATGTAGCTCAATGTGTTTGCTGCGTTGATGTAGAACTGGATCTTTGGCAAGCTTGATGGCACTTTGATTGTCGCACCAAAGTGGAGTAGGCTGCTGCTGCTCGAATCCAAACTCTGAAAGGATCTGTCGAAGCCATAAAGCTTCCTGACTGGCATTGACGGCTGCTCGATATTCTGCCTCTGCTGAAGAAAGAGCAAGAGCTTGTTGTTTCTTACAAGCCCAAGTAATAGGTCCAGATCCCAGACTGAAAACATAACCTGCAGTAGACTTTCGATCATCAGGATCGCCGGCCCAATCTGAATCAGTGAAACCAACCAACAAAGGTTTCCCCCCTGTACTGTAATGAATCCCAAACTGAACTGTACCTCGAATATATCGAAGTATTCTTTTAGCTGCTTTCCAGTGACTTTCATGAGGTGTCTGCATATAACGGGCAACTCGACCAACGGCAAAGGAAAGGTCAGGACGGGAATGAGTCAAGTATAAAAGACTACCAACAAGCTGACGATACAATGTGGCATCTACTTCAGGTGAAGTACAAGTGGCAGAAAGTTTGACTCCAGACTGGAAGGGAGAAGGGGCTGGTTTACAATCTTCCATGTGAAAGCGACGAAGAAGGTCACAAGCATACTTAGACTGAGAAAGAAAGATTACTTCTTTGGTTTGCAGAACTTGGAGACCAAGAAAATAATGCAAATGTCCTAAGTCTGACATTTCAAAAGTTTGTTTAAGACTGGATTTCACATGGGTTATAAGCTTAGGGTCACTACCAGTAAGAATAAGGTCATCAACATATAGAACAAGTATGATGAGATGGTTTCCTACTTTCTTGGTATAGACATTGGGGTTAGAATGGCATCTAGAAAAACCAGTGTCAAGGAGAAAGTTATCCATTTTGGCATACCAAGCTCTAGGAGCTTGCTTAAGGCCATATAAGGATTTCTTAAGGCGACAGACAAGGCTAGAGTTATTCTGAACATAGCCAGGAGGTTGTTCCATGTAAATTTCCTCCTGTAAATCACCATGTAAGAAGGCAGACTTGACATCCATTTGATGGACTTCCCAGTTGTGTAAGGCTGCAAGGGAAAGAACAAGGCGGATGGAGTTCATTTTGGCGACGGGAGCAAAGGTTTCATTGTAGTCAATCCCTTCAACTTGAGAAAAACCTTTGGCAACTAACCTTGCCTTAAGTCTTTCAACACTTCCATCTGATGCATACTTAGTTCTGTAGACCCATTTACATCTGACAAGTTTTCTTCCTTTTGGAAGAGGTACAAGATCCCAAGTATCGTTCGCCATTAAGGAACGATATTCTTCATCCATGGCTGCATCCCAATCTGGATTCCCTGAGGCTTCTGCAAAAGTTTCTGGATCATGATTCTCGGAAACTTGAGCCAAAAGAGAAGAGGCTCGCTGAAACTGAGAACGTGTTCGACGTTGATCTCTAGGATCACCGGCAAGATCACCAGCTGCTTCACATGTTGAACGGACCCATCGAGGAAGCACTTGTGCTGGTGCAACTGGAGGAACATGAGCAGGCGGAGGTGGATTTTCATCCTCACTGTCATCATTAGAAACTGGAGTTGGAAACCTGTCAAGAAAGTTGGAAGAAGAAGAAGAAGGCACAAACGCCGAATCAGGCTCGCAGGCCAAAGATGGCACACTCGCCGAGTTAGGCTCGCAGGCCAAGATATTTTCATCAAATTTAACATCTCTTCTAATGATTATAGCATGAGAATGTGGTTGAAGAAGTCTATAACCTTTTACATCTTCAGAATATCCAACAAATATGCACTTTTCACTTTTAGGCTGCAATGCTTTCCGTTTTTCATCCGGAATGTGAGCCCATGCTTCACTACCAAACACACGAAAGTGACTTACATCAGGTTTAACTTTACTCCATGCTTCTTCCGGTGTTATACCTTGTAATGCTTTTGTGGGGGTGCGATTAACTATGTAATTTGCACAATTTATGGCTTCAGCCCAAAATTGAAGACTTAGTCCCTTAGATTGGATCATACAATTTGCCATTTCTTTTAAAGTGCGGTTCTTCCGCTCAGCTACACCATTTTGTTGTGGTGTATATGGAACAGTGTGTTGTTGTTGGATGCCTTGTTCAGTGCAGAAAGTAGTGAACTGTTTGTTAACATATTCTCCTCCATTGTGAGATCTTAACTTGATAATTTGATGACCAGATTGTTTTTCAACAAGGGCCTTGTAGGCCAAGAACATGTTAAATACTTCGCTCTTAAGTTTTAGGAAATAAACCCAAGTGCGTCTGGTGTAATCATCAATGAAAGTTAAGAAATACTTGAAACCAGAAAAGGAAGCAGATGGAAGAGGACCACACAAGTCACTATGCACAAGCTCCAAGGGAACCGAGGCGTGCCAAGAGGCACGTTTGTCAAAACTGTCCCGATGATGTTTTCCGAGTACACAACCGGAACAAACACCATCTCTGCAAGATACCATCGGAAGACCTGTCACCATATTTTCTTTACATAGTTGTTGCAATGAGCGATAATTTAAGTGACCAAATCGCTCATGCCAAAGTTTGCTCAAGTTATCACTATGAGTAACAAAAACTGAAGGGAAAGGTGATGACCCAAAGTTGTTAAACTTGTACAACCTGGTAATATCATCAACAATTCCGATAGCTAGAACCTGTTGAGGATCTTTAAAATCCTTGATTACAACTTGGTGAGGTGTAAAGGTCACAGTTTTACCTTCACCAGAATGAGTGATCTGATAGACTGATAACAAATTGCAGGAAATTCTTGGAACACATAATACATCACTAAAATGACCATTATCTACTGGAACTGTTCCAGCTCCTACAACACTTAGAGATCTATCATCACCAACAAATATTTGTTTGGTGTTACATTCATGCATAGTAGAAAAGATGGCTTAATCCTTAGCCATATGATAAGATGCTCCAGAATCAATGAGCCATTCATTTGAAGTAGAAAAAGAAGATGCATTATAAGAATAACCAGAAGCACAAAGTGCATGTCCATGAGAGGTAGATTCTGAAGGCGAATCCAGGCTGATGTGGTGCTTCTTCATTGCTGCTTCCAAGGCTGCCATCTTCTTGAAACACTTAGATTCATCATGATTATCTTTCCCGCAATAGTTGCAATGACGCTCAGTCTTCTTGCCTTTTGGCTTGGATCCTTTGTCATTTTTTAAAGAAGGAGTTGACTGAGAGGGTTTTGGACCCTTGTTTGACTTATTATTGCGAAAATTTTGTTTCTTGGGAGGCTTGGACTTTTCTTTCTGTTGGGACAATAAGGCTTTCCCAGATGTATCTGCATTGTTGATTATTCCAAGATGAATGAGTTTATCTTGTTCTCTAATCAAGGAATCACAAAAGGATTCAAGACTAGGCTCTTGATAGCTAGCTGCATTCAATGACGCTTTCATGGAGTAAAATGTAGATACAAAAACAGAATATGCAGGTCCAAGTTTGGAAAGAATATGATAAATGCATTGTTTGTCTTCCCTCTCAATCTTACATTCTGCACATAAGAGCTTGAGAGTTTTGTACTTAGATAAATAATCTTGAATGCATGAAAAGTCACTTGGATTTAAAGAAATCAACTCATTTTCGAGTTGGTGACCCCGAATTTCATTGTGTTTACCAAACACAGATTCCAACTTGTCCCAAGCAGCATTAGGTTCATCAATTCCAGATATGTGGAATCGCAAATCAGTAGAGATTGACATCCCAATCAATCCACGAGCTTCATCACATCTATTTGCCCATTTTATTTTCTTATCATCATCAGTGGGTTCTTTTTCTTTCCCTGTTGTAATTCTGAAAAGTCCCCTACTTCGTAGAACATCCTCCATACGAGATTTCCATGAGAAATAGTTGGAACTGTTAAGTAGAATATCACAAAGGGCAGCCATATTTGTAAATTAATGGCTGTAAAAGCAGAAACCAATAGTCTGGATGTGAAGAGCTTGAAAAAATAGGCGGTTTCAAAAAAAACGGCACTGAAAACGGACTCTGTATGATGAAGTTATGCTTGAACAAAGAAACTGTTGAAGATGTCCCCAATAGTGACGTGGCAGCTAGAGAATGTCCAGCAAAAAAAAGAACCCCCCTCTTCCCAAGATGAACCTTTTGACAATCACTTTACAAAAAAGTTGCTTTTAAGTGAATCACTTTTGTAAAATAAGTGATTTCACTTTTACAATGATATTACTTTTAAATAGTGCAACAATAAATAAAAAGCTTAAGTGACTCACTTGTATTTTTATTTTTTATTATTTAAGTGAGATGCACTTTTACAATAAGGTAACTTGAAAATAGAAATTGCATGCACTTTTCTTTTTAAAAGTAACTTCCTAAGACTTGAACTCAAGACCTATTAAGGAATAAAGCAACTTTGAACCAAGTGAGCTAGATTAAAAGGTATGTAAAATATGGGAATGAGGAAGGGGGCTTTTTTTTTTTTTTTTTTTTTTTTACTCTTCTTCCTCGGTTTGCGTGCTTGCCCTATTTCCTGCAAAACAAACCACAAAACGAAACCAAATAAAAAACTTTTCCACTCTCGTGGGGTTAGATCTTGTTAGCTTGCCCGGAAAGTCTACGTTTTCTCTCTGTTTCTGATTTGCCGAGATCGCGCAAGGTGCACGGCAAAGAGCATACGCAGCCGAGAAAAACCCTTTCCCTTTCTGTTTCTGATTTGCCGAGATCGCTCAAGGTGCACGGCAAAGAGCATACGCAGACGGAAAAGCAACAATCCGAAATCAAAAAAAAATCTAACAGTAAAAAAAATGAAATATGAGATTTTTTTCTTTTCAAAAAACGAAATAAAAAAATGCGTCACTGTAACATTATACCTTCAGATCTGATGAAAAACGCGTTTCTGGAGCAACCGAGAACCGTTTTCGATCAAACGAAAACTATTTTCCAATGGAAACGACGCTCCGGACGCAATGGAACACCTCCCACAGCCCATAAATGCACAGAAATAGCAGAACTAGAAACCCTTTCGAGTTTCGGCAACAACAGTTCAAGATCTAGATCATAACCGGAAGCGGCACTTCATAAAAGCTCTGATACCATGTTCGGGTACACAGGATACTACCAAAGGACCGAACACCAAGAGCAACCACTTCACACAAACAGATCACAGATCAACACACCGATGTTTTGACGTGGTTTAAACCCTCTTGAGGGAAACACTCCACGGCCCCGGCCAAATAGCTTCTACGGGACAATTTATTATGCAAAGAAAGAAAGTTACAAATGAGCTTCTCATAATCGATCAACTAAACAATGACCCTCCATGCTCTTTAAATAGAGATCATGGACCAATCGGGTGTTAAGCCACGGATCAAGGTTAGGTTTGATCTAAGAGAAGTTGAGCCGTCGGATCACTCTATGTCGGAAACATATCGTGACCGTCGGATTAAGTATATACAAATGCATACTAATGCATACTAAAGAAACACACTATCCCTAACGGATATATTACACAAGTTGATCTTAACTAACTCCTAAGTGTCTAAATATCCTAACACCATAGCCTGGGTAGACATATCTAACTCGTGCTAGATAACTTCAAAATAATCCCGCTTATTCTTGACCCACTCTTCAATTTTCTCCCAAATAGATTGAGAAATTGTTCTCAACAATTGTTCTCCCTAAACATCTATTTGGAGAGAATTTATTTGGCTCTTTATGCCTCCTATTTCTCTCTCCAATTCTGAAATTTCATCTTCTTTCTTGCTGACTTCACTTTCCAATTCAAGGACCCTACTATCCTTATTTTCCAATACTTTTTTTGCTTCATCCAATCTGGCATTTAGGTCATTGTCATCTTCAATAGGCTTAGGACTTGACTTGAAATTAGCTTGGTCTTCTTCCATTGCATCTAGATTAATAGTATCTGGGAGATCAACTTGGGGCTCACCTTTGACTTCTGTTGCTGCAGGCTGACTTCCAACTTCTTCTACTGCTCCTGGAGTGGGATGAATTTTCATTGCAACTTCTGGGATCTGCATAGTTGATTGACTTGTTGTCTAAATCATGGGGATTGAAACATTTTTATTCCCTTCAATAGAAATTTTGGTTGCTGCCATCTTCAAACTTGCAATCCACCAAAATGCAGATCATCAATATTCTCTCTCCTTTCTTCAAACAATTGTCGGAATTCTATCATTTTGGCATAGATTTTTTCTTTCTCCTCCTTCACTTGTTTCAATTCTTCAGATTGCACTGGTTCAGTTGTAGGCATCTTCAGCTTCTTCCTCAGTGTAGCTATCTCATTGTATTTTTTAGGTATAAGTGACATGAATGGGGAATCATCAGAGGGATCTGTTAGGAATCAAACTTTTCAAGAGTTGTCATGAGCTTTCTCTTTTCTTTTTCAGATTTAACAATTTATGTGCACATCATGTCACTTTTTTGCTTATAGAAATCCATCTTGTCCAGTTTGCTAAACTCTTTGAAATTAACTATATGTTCTTATGCCCGCCAATCACTGAGTTTCACTAGCTTGGCCACCTTGGGATCTAAAACAAAAAACCTCAAGGCATCTTGTTGGTGGTCTGCCACTGCTATTAGCCTTTTCCCTATGGTTGAGAGGTCTTGTCTCAACTCCTTCATCATTTTCATTCCTCTTTCTCTGATATTTTTATATCCAGTCGGAGGGTCTGTTCTTGCAGGGGCTAGTTCTGCAGATAAGGAACCTTGAATTTTTTGAGGAATAGTAAACTCTATAGAAGGATAGCTTGCATATTGAATTGGAGGCTTGCTTGGGAGATCTGGCTTTCTTATTAGTTCGGTAATTTCACCAGCAATATCCACTGGCTCTGATCAAACCTCCACTAAAGATTGTTCATCTTCTTCTATTGTTAATCTAACTCTTTTAGGTTCTAGACCTTGTTGGTCTTGGTCAATGTCCATATCCTAGGTTTCCTCAGCTGTCCTTTTCTGCCCAATTAGTTGTTGTTGCTTCTCCTCTTCTTCAAAACTTGTCATTTCCTCTTGTACCTCTTCCCAAGTCTCTATGTTTGTTAAAGAGGCTTGGGTGTGCATTCATATGCAGAATTCGTGTTCTCTATCCTTTGTTTAGATATCCCTGGTGAGGATCATATGGAGCTTTCTTTTCCCTTGGAAGGTTGATTTGAATGAGGTATTCTTCTATACACTGATTAGAATTTAGTCCTTTGATAATAAGAGGTCCCACCTCTTGTGGCAAAAAGGGAAACACTTATGCTGCCTAAAATGCTTGAAGTGTAGCTCATTTGAAGCCATTTTTTGCCTTACAAACTCCATGGCAAATATCCTAGGTGTAAGGAAAGTAGATAGCATGTATGGATCCTCTTCAAAACCATATACTCTGATAACAGTGTGATCTTTAAACAAAAACCAATCTCCAACTTGAATTTCTGAGGTAAATTGCAGGTGCTTCTTGATGTCATGCAACATCTTAGGATGAGATCTACAATGTATCAAACTATAAGCCACACTCATTACTTTGTCTATGAATTGAGAGAAGTTTGAGTTATCTTCCTTCCTTAGAACCTGGTCTGTCCATTCATAAACTGGTTTTGGCATCCCTTGATCATATATGGCTTTCAGGCCCAAATGTTTGAAACTTTCAAAGTTCTAGTAGAAGAAAAGGAAAAATAGGTAGGAAGGGAACCTAAAATACTCAATGGCACTGAATTCTTCCAGCTGCTCATGGATTTTGTCAACTAGAAAGGTGTAGAGGTCAAAATGTGGTGCATTCTTACCAAGTTTTGTGGTTAACTTTATCAGGGTTCCCAAAATTTCTTCATCCACAGTTTTATCATCCTCCATGCCAACAATAGTGCAAATAATTGATATGGCCTTTATGGAGTCTATAGAGAAGGAGATTGTAGCATAGGGAGGAGGAATGGTTGGTATAGCCATTCCAGGCTCTAGATACTTGGATAGGAAAAGGTGATGATCAAAAGGACTGAGACTGTTAAACGTGGTGGCTAGGTATTTTTCACTTAAATTATAAGGGGCAAGTGAATCTAGTATGCAAAACATGGTTCTTAGAGCTTCTAGGGTAATGAAAAATAGGTTTTTGGACTAGTCTATAGATAAAATGGCCATGTTCATGGGGGAGTAGTGATTTGAACACCAGGTAACGAACTCGGGGAAGACAACTGACCTAGGTAAACGAAGGGAGTGAAACTTGCGAACCATAGGTTAAGCTTGTCTTGGTCATCGAAAGCAAGCTCTCTAGCTTCTCTAAGGGTCTCAACTAGGTCGGAATTGTGGATAATGGTATCAAAGGTGTCAGCCTCATGGTCGTATACATGTTCCTCTCCTGAAAAGCGAGGCTTTGGAAGAGTGACCTTGGACTTGGGTGCCATCGTTTTCGCTGGTTCACAATACTTAGGGCAAATGAGTGGCAAATCCCGGTTAAAATAAGGCTTTCTGCAAACTAGGGCTCAAGTGAACTGATAATAAAAGCCAGCATTACAGTAACAGAAATGATCAGAGGTGGCGAATGAATACTCGTTTGACACCTAGAAGCTGACTTGGAACAAAGGATGCTGACCTGGACTAGTATAGCTCGTGTAGTGTTGGCCTGGTACATAGGTTGTCGAGGGAGCACACTTATTGGATGTAAAAAACAATAAAATATTGAAGCTAGGTTAAAAGCTTTTACACAGTAAGAAATGATGCACTTTACAGGTCAGATGTTGGAAGGAGAGTAAAACAGATAAGTGGTACCCATATGACAGATGGCAAGCGTGTAGTGGATGAATGGACTCGAGTAGTGACGCGACACTTTGGAAAGACGACATGCAGGGATTTGACTGTGAAGTGACAGGTTGTCGAGTCATGTCAAGTTGTAAAGCACCGACTCTTTAAGTTTGAGCAAATAACATTCCAACTTCCCAAAGTGGTAACACGTCGATGTTAAGTGGGTTAGAGAAACTTCCTTCAAGGAGGCACGGCCAGTAACTATGGGACACTATTAGGATAATTAATACTCCATCGTTGTCCTAACTATCATTATTTATTTTTTCCCAGTAGTCGATGATGTCGTTTTCCCCCTAGTGGTGTGCAAATGTCATCTAGGATCCATCAGCCACCTAATGCGCCCTACATGCATTATTTTAGTACCACTTAAGTCATTTCCTATATTTTGGGATCCAACTCAGTGTTCCAGTTTACTCCACCTGAGTTACATGACTCTTGTGGGAGTTTTATGCTCTGATTGCCACTAACTGTGGCCTCATGCACCCTTTTCTAAGTGATTTGCATGACAAACTCATTAATGCGCCCTCCTTGGTCAGTTAATTGATTGTGTCTTCAGTTAACTTAGTTTTGGTTCAATTGAGTTGAGTTTGGGTCTTCCGGAGCACTCTAGTAGTGACTATTCCTATGTTAGACAGATTGAGACTCGTATTCTCCCAAGTGATTCGAATTATCTCCATTGTAACATCATTGTTGACTATAATGATCATTGGATCATGTGACATTATTCTGTTCCTATCTGGGTTATCATGCATGTTCAATTGTCTGCACATTTTTACTGCAATTTTCATTGTAACTCAATTTCTCTGCTCATTCTTTCTATGTGAGGTATACTTAGCTCCATGATCTGTTGTGATTTAGAATTTCACATGGTATCAGAGATCAGTGAGCGTAGGTTAAGCAACTGCTTTTAGTAGTGCACCAGAAGCCTCTGGATTTCCACAACAAATATTGGTGTCATTTCATTGAATTCATTGGAGAAATCCTTTGAGGTCTAGCCAGGTGTGAAGGATCTGGAAAAATGTGTATAGTGTCCTAAAGCAATCCTTAGTAGTAATCTATCTCCAAAATTGAGAGTTTTTTGCAGGATATTGAAAGTTTTTAAGTGCAGTAGTAGCAACAGTACCACATTGTATTCGCTCCAACAGTTCTAATGGAGAATTCGAATGCTCCTCTCTTTCCCAGGATCCTAACACCCTTCATTTATCTTGATTGGAGGGTTGATATGCAGATGGTGTTGCGCAACAAGTCATTGTACAGGGTAACAATGAGAAAGGAGGTAGAACCTCAAGCATCTATTGAGAAGGCCAAGTATCTGAATAGATTGGATGAAGCATTTGGTTTCATGTGTATTCATATTTCTAGATATATACTCTTCCACCTCGATAGATTGAAGACTCCAAGAGAGGTTTGGTTGAATTTGGAGACCCTCTTCGGAAAACAAGATGAGATAAGGGACCTGCTATCACATAACTCGCAGTTGTCCCAAAAGGTGATCCTATCCAGGATAGTAAAGGCGTTGGACAACTAAAGAGGTGACCCAAGAGATGCCACGGTTCCCGATACAATTGGTTGTCACGCTAACCGAGGCACTATTCGCTTTAGATCTAGTCTAAGAAAGACCAAGGGGGAGACCCTAGCTAAACTATGAAGGATAGCGAACCTACTCAAGACCTCCTAGGGAAATGTGAAAGATGAAATAGGAAGAGATCAAGAGTGGATAGATCTAGATCTAGAATTGATAAGTGGACCCAAGGAGTTAGGGCTTGGTTGAAGAGGCTTATGAGATGGACAAATGTTCAACCAAGGAAAAATTAGGCCACTTAGGGGTTAATATTAATAGATCTAAATAGATCTAATGCCAAGTAGAAAGACCCAAGTGGGGCCTGTTATCCACTAAATTGCACTTAGTGGATTCCGAGTGAACCGTTGAAGTTATGAACATCTTCAATGTTCGTCATCAGTGTTCCGAGATCCATCAGGCCAAAAAACTTTGGCCCTTTGTAATTTTTTGCATGTCCAAACCCCTGCGGGGAAATTGTAATAAGTTGGTATATGCATGATTTTTTTATGAAAGGCTTGGCCGACCTTATGGTTTGTTCTCAGGGGGATACTCTAGAGTGTTTTTTCCTTAGGAATTATGTGTTACTCTTCAGTGACGTATAATTCCCGAGTTTTTCACTCACACCTCCAAAGCTAGAGTATTTCCATGATGGTAAATTTTGAGGGGTTATTAAAGCCTATGGAAATGTATTTTTGTAACATGCTAACCATCCTGAATAAGTCACATGTACATGCACTAGGTCCCCTAGGAGTTTGAAGTCATTCTGACAAAAATAATTTTTTCCGTAAATTAGACCATTTTTTTATGGTTTAATTGAAAAAATTCAAAATGTAATAAAAGTGGCATCTGGAGCCAGAATTTGGCGTGCAGAGGCTCGTTTTGATGCTCAGAGCGTCCTCTTTACCCTAGTGCCCACTTTCTCCTTCATACAGGCAGCTACGGTTAATAAGAGGTGTACGACTACATCCAAAGGATAAAGCACATGTTAGATTAAAGGTTTGGATAACAAATCATTTGAAAGGGATGACGTGAGTTTGCATGAGCATGGGCCATGCATTCATGTGAGGGCATCACTCTCTTCACGATTTGATGGATGAGTTGGATCATGAGTTGGCATAAGCATTTAAATAAATTACCAACCGTATATTGGAGATTCCAATCAAATATTGGATTGGGTGAGATGTCACTCTTTGGAGATATGCGCATTCTCTCATGGAGGACGACTTTGTGAGGTGGCATCTTTTTCTTGGATGGTGAAGTTTACAAAGTTGGAGAGGAGGGAGCCTCCCTTAGGTGACCACTCCTCCATTTAATAGAACCCCATCCACCACATCAATTGGAATTTGGAGCTCTCACATGTGTCATTCCCATACCCTAAATTTTCTCCGCCTCCTCAATTTGAATTTCCTTGAAGAATTTCTATTTAAGCAAGGTCTCTTGCTCCATTTTTCCCATGGATGCATTGAACCTCTGCTGCTATGTATATTGTTGTTATTGAATAAAATTGTGAAAGACTTTGGAGGTCCATTGGGTGCACTTGTGTTGGAGCTTTACATGAGGTGATATTGTGTCTTTGTTTTGTCATTCTATGCTTTCATCTAGTGTTGATCTAGTCTATTGTGATATATAGAAGCAAGCATTTCGGTTGTAATTTGTTTGTTTATGCTTAGATAATAGGAGATGCTAATGTAATCAACAGTATTCGGTTGTACTTAGATTCATTGCATTTCATTTTATTCTAACATACTAAATCTTCAATTTGTTGTAAGTTTGACATTTCTTAGCTGCAGATCCAAAGGTTCAAGGAGATCTGATAACTCGGTTGTTCTCTCTTTCTTTGGGCAGCCATATTTTCTAACCTTAGTGCATTTTCAGAGATATTTATAAGTCAATTGGCAAAGACAAGAGCATTGGAGAACTAAGGCTCATCCATCAAACTACAAATCTATATTTCTATATTTTCCTTCTTGTTATTTTTCTAAGTATTTGAGTTGTAGATCCACACATTTTTGCAATTATTTTCAGATCTACATACTTAGAAATCACATGCTATATTAGATCTAAGCTCCTAAAAAGGCTATTTTGCATTAGATCTAAGCTAGATTTGAAACTTTCTATAATTAAAAAAAAAATCGAAATTTTTCTAATTATAAAAATTTTCAATTTTTTTTTATTTTTTCATTGTGTTTGCCATCATATTCTAAGAGATTTACTTGCTGGTTTTTAGCAGGTACAAGGAAAAAGAGGAGGAAGCTCTGGTGAAATTTCGCTAAAACTTGCCAAAAACACCTTCAAAGGGACCCACTTTTAGCATTGTTTCAAATTTCAGCTTGTAAGCCCTTAGATCCAAGTCTAAAAGGACTAAGAGGCAGTTTTATTTGAGCATAAATTGTAAATCATTAAATGAGAGAAGTGGGGTAACCAACACCCACATCTCATCCCACCTGGGGGGATTTGTGTATTTTGTCAATTTTCGTGTGATTGAATTTTTTCTAACTCCACCTATTCACACACTCACTTTTGAAGTGCAGGGTGTATCTTCCATTTAATTTTGCAATTTAAATTATTTTCCTTTTTGCAAAAGTAAAGTAAAAATAAAATTGTCTTCATCGCCACGAAGTATGCTCTCACCTTCACCCAAAGGCAATTTTGCTGATTAGTGAAGGTTGATTAGAAAGTGACGCATAAGATTGGCCATCATATCTTTCATTTACAAGTTTTGTTTTTCAATTTCATAAGACTCTTTATCTTAGCTGAAAAGCAAGTCAAGAGCGCTCTCTGTCGGAGGGTCGATGGTTACTTGCTTCTAATTGGAATAAACTATTTGCCTACACTGCGTATGCTCTACCCACCAGCAGTCCCTCTGGGTTGTGGGATGCCAAAAGCAGTTGGAAGCACTTTTTAATTCTCACATTTAATTTAATCAAGTCACCTAATAAAATTAACTACCCACAAGATAGTGAAAATCCGGCACTTCGAAACTAGTTTTTGGTGGGGAAGTTATGTCTGGGGACGTTGGGTAGTTGTACTCTGACCTTGGGGCATCGTTAGACTACATCCTTGTTGGTGTAGTGTTGAACACGCGCTCAGGGTATTGACAGTCCTACATGTCCTTGTACAGAAGCACCAATCTCTAGATTTCTGGACATTCCTCTTTGTCCCTTTACTGTATATCAAGAGTTTCCCTTTTTTCCCTTAATCAAGATTTATTTTAATATTTTACAATCAACCAAGATACAATTGCACAACATTTACTTTTCCAGCATACAATTTTCACACTGTGTTTTGACTCCATAAGGCACTGGTCCTTGCACTTTTCATTTGCTTTATATCAATCAAGTATTTGTGCATCTTTATAATTTACAGTGTTATTGAAAGTTATGTTGGTAAAAGCTTTCTTAACTATTGTTGCAATTACATCTTGAACCTTAATAAAAAACTCCCAAAAACATTAATAAACAACCCATCACTTAACTGGAAGACCCTAACAACCTTAGTAACTTTCCATAGGGACTACCCCACTTGGCTTTCATTGGGAATTTTGCCTAAATAGAGGAGTCAAGAACCAAGTGACATACTTGACTCGAGACTTGCCACCAAGGGCACACCGAGCGACAACAGGGCCCACCTTTAATATGAAAAATGGTCAAAATGGGGCCCACAAGGTAAAGATCAAAGTGAAATGGCACTAGGGAGTTTCCTACTCAATGGATATATGGATTTGAGAAGGAACAAGAAATACCCACGATGTAGATCTAGCAAAATCCCACCTACCCAACAAGTGCGACCTCCCTTAGAGAGGCCCAATGCCTTAGATGAGGGGCTAAATGGAGTCAGATGCCCACCAAACTATAGATTCAAGGTTTATTAATTATTATCCGGGTGGGTTTTAATTATTAAGCCCAAGAAATTGCTAGATCTCACCGGATCTGAAAAGATAAAAAAATGAGGGTTTTATGATATGAGGGTTTGAAGTGACCAATGGGTGAAATACATGAAACTGGATACGTACCTTGTAGATCTTACCTCAAATGCTTGTGGCTACCTTGTACATTGATGATCCTTGCATATAGTTACAATTCCAAGCTAGATCCAAGTGATTGCAAGCTAAACGTCCGAGCCCAAGGAGGAAAAATGTCCTACTTCACCTGCAAAACAAACTACGTAACGTGAGATTTGATTCACAAGTAAGCAAGATCTAAGCACAACATATCAAAAGAAATAAATCAATGGACAAAGCACAATTGAAAAGCTCCTTTAAAGATGAAAACATCTTTCCCAAGGGGGATGTGAGAAACCCCAACAATCTTCCCTTCAAGCAATTCGTACCCCTGCAACAGTTCAATTCGACGTCCCTCTGTAACTATCAAAATCACCTGTGAAAAGCAAAGATGTCTAAAGCAAAAGATGTATAATCATGTACATGAGCATCCCATCAAAGAAATAGAAGAAAATCCATAAAAATAGTATTTTATTCCAGTATTTCCAAAGCCCCTAAGGTGCCTTTACAATAGGGGGGTCTCTTCCTTAAATAGGAGAGAGACCAAAACCCTAACCACTTTATGAATGAGTGGTTGAGATCAAAAGATAAAAATAATACAATCAATGGCTAAGATGAATCGGTACAATATAAGATGGATCACTCACATGAGGGGGGTGTGCACTCACTGAAAGATGCCCTAGGGGGTGCGCACCACATAAAAGTGACTAGAAGACAAGTGTGCCACATAAAATGACAAGGACAAGTGACTAGGAGCACATGGTGGGGATAGGAGGTTTTATTAACCTTCACTAGCATCACCCCGTGGCACAATAGTATAACATATGACTCAATAACATGTCCAAGTGAACAAATCATCAAATCCTAGCCCCCTCAACTGAGAGAGGAATGCATCAAATAACAACCCGGAGACTGTGTGGACCCCACTGAATGCTGCAAGCTGAACTGGGAGTGGGATACATCATAGATGACCTCTTAACAAACCTCATGCCAAAAACTTGCCTCGATATCCCAAATCGATTTCCTAAATGACATTTTTATTCCTCCTGAAAAACCATCAAAATGCCTGGAACCCACCTGACACAAAATCCGACTGCACCAGCATGTCTGAAGAGGGGGTAATATGGTAATAACAAGTGGTTGGACCACCCCTCTCCTCTGTAGCGCCCTAGGAAACGACCCTCATCAAAGCAACTGTTGGACAGGCCAACTCAGCATGGCCAAACTGGTCAACAGGTGAAAAACTGCTCATATCCTCTCTGAGAGTGCCTGAAACTCAATACTGAGTGTCTCAATGGACTCAGAAGGTCCAAATCCACTAAGGATGAGTACCCATACACCATGTGGTAAACCGTAAGATCGTGTGTAGCCTCATCCATAGCCGGACAATAATAATATAATAGTCTGGGAATAATAATAATCAATAAAAAAAGTGCATCAACCTTCATCTGAAACCTGTGTCCACTATATGGAGCCATCAAAGGTGTATCAAAGGACCACATATCATCATCATACATCATCACTTGTCCAACTCATCATTGATCCCAAGGTTGACCAGGTCAAATTGGGTTTGACTAAGTCACAACTGATCAAAATATGACCCAGGTTGAAAAAGCCTATTGCTGCAAGTGCAAATGGTTAAGACATGCTCTTTTAATCATTTTCTTAGCAAGACTTAAAGTATTAAGCATCATTTCACTAGAAGTTAACTAATAATATCATAAGACATAAGCTCAAATAATTATTTACTTTACAAAAGAACCTTAAGGATATACTCATTTTGTAGACATGATCAATCAGCTAACAAAGGGTGAAGGTGAGAATATGCAAGGCTAGGACAAAGGGGATGACTCAACATTGTGATACTTTGGATTAGGGAAAGGGAATACACACTAAAGCATGTGTCAGATAAAAATATACACAGGGGATGGCAGTGTCTCACAAATGGACTAAGTTGTTTGGAGGAGTGCTTATTCAACCATAGAAAATGTCTACAAATCACATCATTTTAATTTATTTCCTTGGCCAACAGTCTTTGGATTTAGCATATATTTAACCATTGCTTTTCATTAGGCCTATATAACCCTTTTGGGGATTTCACCTGTGCTTAGAAGCACAACTACTAAAGATTTCATCCAGGGTGCTTTTAGTTTCCACAATATTTCATTTGACAACCCTTTTGGGGATTTCACCTATGCTTAAAAGCACAACTACTAAAGCTTTTATTGAGGTTGTTTTAAGTTTCCAATTTATTCAATTTCACAACCCTTTTGGGGATCTTGCATGTGTTTAGAAACACAACTACTCAAGCTTTCATCCAGGGTGTTTATTCATTTCAGTTTCCATAAATGATGGTAGTATAATTTGCTTCGGGTTTTAGCCAATCCAACTCATGCAACTAGGGGGACTTTCTACAATCAAGACCAAACATCAAGGCAACCGACTAGAGTGATCAAGGTATCAAATCCAACTCACCAAAGGGTAAGTTATGTTGCCAACTCAGAGCCGAGACACAAACTAACAGGGATGTTATCCAACACAAAGGAAAAAGTGGGGAAGTCCTCCATACCATAGGCTGAGGTGTAAGTCGGGGAAAAAACCAAAAGTGGGAAGGACAACGGATGGATGGGGAAAGTGAAGGTGATGCCTAAGCTAGAAAGCCACAAAAGGTGGGAGTGATTATGTCCACACTCCTGAGAGGGTAAAACCAACGAGTATAAAATAAGAGCTTCTACATGTAAGTAATACAACCATTTTCATTTTGTATAGATATACTGTCAGATTATGATAACTATATATTAAGTCAAGCTATCAAAATGACCAAAAGAGCAAGATAATAAAACCAATGCACATCATATACTTATTGGGCCTTATACCTGTATCTGCTATCTGGATCACATGCAACCACTGAAACACTGTTGTTGATACCCTGGGCACTGTACTACTCTGTACGGAATAAAAGGTCATCTTGGTCATCAAATCTGAGGTCAAGAGTCTCAGTCGTGGCATAAAGTCTACTACATGTCTAATCTGGGCCTGCTATGATGTGTGAGTGATCATAAGTAACACTGCTCATCGTAGCTTATCTCACTGAAACTGTGTAAAGGCAAAGCTCAAAAATATATACTGAACTGCTTCGCAATCATGGTAGCCCAACTATTATGGATGTGATAACATCTGGCTCCAGCTGGGACAAGTGCTATAAGGGAGAGAGTGCTTGAGAACCTCGGAATCTCTGTTCCTCAACTCTAACTGCATCAATCTTCAATCCAACACTTGATTGTTTTGCTTTATCTTTAATTGTACCTATTCCTACATACATGGAAGCAAAATACCACGAGCAGCATGTATGGAATAAAATAAAATAAAATACTGAAATGAAATTCCAATCTAAAATAGAATATTAAATGCAAAAATAAAGGATACTAATCAAAACATTGTTTGATTTTTTTATTTTATGCAAGAAATAAATAACGTTTAGAAAGGAGCAGACTCAACTCACTCAAGGAAACTCAGCACTCAGGAAAAAGAAAAACCACTAAAAACCTACTGCTCAAGTGAACTTATTTGGTCCTACCTACCCTACTCTAACAATTAGGACAAATGTTAGGTAAAATCATAAATCCAGTGCAACCATTCATTAAACAAGCTAATGATTCTTCTTTGATTTTTGTTAATTAAACAAGTCAGGATTGGAATAGAGATTAATGAATTTGATAGCACAATCTTCCTAATTTGTCCAAAAATTGCAAAAGGGCTTGAATGGTGTGAAATGAAAACATGTCAAGGAGAAGATTGATTGACTCTGCAAACATCCTCCATCAAAGAATTGATAGGATCATAAAAATTATGCAAGTTAATCTTCGAGATGGATGGAGGGAAAATATGCAATGAAAGATTTGATTTCCCTTGACTCAAGCTACATTCTTCACTTACTTCTCTCGCATATTCAATTTTGTTCGAATTATGGCATCGACAAGACAAATTGGGAGCAATTCATAAATTAACACCCTGATAAAAGAGATTAACCCCAATTGTTGCTTTATAACCAAGAAAAAGTGAAATTGATCTTTATAAAGTTTCTCAATCGAGCAACGAATGGAATAAACTAAAGATGACTAGGAAAAATAAATAATGCTAAGTAGGACAAGGATGGAGTATTAAAATATCCTAACACCCCCCCTTAATCCATAACTTTGCATCCTAGACCCTGGTTACTGAGACCAAAGGTCACCCATAAATCAAATAAATGATAACAAATAAAGAGCAGTCCATCAACCAAGGAAATGGGGAAACCCTCATGGGAAAAACTCGCCCTCAAAATAGACTAAAAACACACCAAAAGATTAATTGCTCCAAACTCAAGTAGGTGTGATGCTTGATAATAAGTCTGGAGGTATCTTCTTCTTGGGAAGAAGTGGATCATGCTCCACAAACATGTGCTTGTATTCTCCTTCAGTGGATGCAAGTGAATATGGAGGCTTTCTGAAATTGCTCTTCAGACCGAACATGGTGAGAACAAATCCAAAGATATGAAGATAATCATGGAACCTATGATTCGAACCAGCTGAGGTAGGATCAACTCCATGAATGTGTAGATAGTTCTTTGATATCACCTTTGAACCAACATAGGTGAGATCATAACCAAATGAACCATGACATAATGGTGGTGGCTTGGACTTCAAATCAGCTCCAAGAATTGATAGATGGTTTCTTGTGATCTCCTTTGAACCAACAGGTGTGAGATCAAAACCAAAATCAAAAAGATATGCCTGAGACTTGTACCCAAGCGAATGCTAATGTCCTCCATCTTCAATGAAACTCTGAGAACATATGCCAATGATCGAATAGAAGTACATAGAAGGCAAGTGATCAACAAGGGTGAATGCATCACCTCCATAGTCCGATTTAACCTCCAAAACATTTAATAGATCATCATTCTGCACACTAGAAGACTCATGTGAAAGAAAGGATTTAAGAACCTCTTCAGATTCTAGAGTATGAACTGGCTTATCTTGCTCAGAATTCGAAATAGAAGACAGTGAGAACATGAGTGTGGAATTTGCAGCTTCTTCTTCATCTTGAACAACTTCATCATAAGATATGATTGAGGCCGAGACATAATTGCAGAAAACACTTAGGGAGGTATCATTGGGCTTGTTCTCCAAATAATTTGCACCAATCCCTTCATTCTGCTTTCCAAATGTTTTTTTTCCAATTGGGCCCATAGCGCATTTGGATATTCAGCAGTTTCCATGAGGTAGCACATACAAGGAGACATAGCAGTACACATTACTCCATAAGCTTCGTCACCTTCATTTAGCCAATCATTCTCTTCTTCATAGGAAGCAAAATCTCCTATATCACCAAGACACTTATCAAAAAGACCTTATCTCTTCAGATATGTTATCATCTTTGGTTTCCACTCATCATAATGAATGGAGTGAGAGGAGGAATTCCTTTCAGATACATGGAAGCTATTGCAGAATGCTTGCAAAAAAAATGGAAAATATATGCCATTGTTACTGCTGCAAAAGGCTCTAATGCCTCCTTCCTTCTCCTAATAGTGTCACTTTTGTAAATCCTTCAATCCTATCCCAAGTTGTTCTTAAGGAGGGGTGTTAGGATATTTAGACACTTAGGAGTTAGTTAAGATCAACTTGTGTAATATATCCGTTAGGTAAAGTGTGTTTCTTTAGTATACATTTGTAAATATTTAATTCGACGGTCACGATATGTTCTAGACATAGAGTGATCCGACGGTTCAACTTCTCTTAGATCATACCTATCATTAATCTGTGGCTTAACACTCGATTGGTCCATGATCTCTATTTAAAGAGCATGGAGGGTCATTGGCTAGTTGATCGATTATGAGAAGCTCATTTGTAACTTTCTTTCTTTTCCATAATAAACTGCTCCGTAGAAGCTATTTAATCGGGGTCATGGATTGTTTCCCTCTAGAGGGTTTTAACCATGTCAAAACATCGGTGTGTTGATCTGATCTATTTGTGTGAAATGGTTGCTCTAGGTGTTCGGTCTTTTGGGAGTACCCTGTGCACCCGAACATGGTATCAGAGCATTTATGGAGGGCCGCTTCCAGTTATAATCCAGATCTTGAACTGTTGTTGCCGAAACTTGAAAGGGTTTCTGGTTCTGGAGTTTCTGTGCATTTATGGGTTGTGGTAGGTGTTCCATTGCATCCGGAGCGTCGTTTCCATTGGGGAATAGTTTTCGTTTGATCGAAAACGATTTCCGGTTGCTTCAAAAACGCGTATTTCAACAAATCTGAAGGTATAATGTTACAGTGACGTTTTTCATTTTTTTTAAATATCTCATATTTGATCAGTTTTTATTATTAGCTTTTTTTGTTTTGGATTGTTGCCTTCCCTATCTGCATATGCTCTTTGCCATGCACTTCGTGCGATCACGGCGAATTAGAAACAGAAAGGGAAAGGGTTTTTCTTGGCTACGTATGCTCTTTGTCGTGCACCTTGTGCGATCTCGGCAAATCAAAAACAGAGAGAAAACATAGACTTTCCGGGAAACTTAACGAAATCTAACCCCAAACGTGTGGAAAAGTTTTTTTTGTTTTGGTTTATGGTGTGATTTGCAGGAAAAGAGGCAAGCACGGAAACCAAGAGAGAAGAGTAAAAAAAAAAAAACTCTTCCCCCTTCCCTTTTTTTACATACCTTTTAATATTAGCTCACTTGGTTCAAAGTTGTTTTATTCCTTAATAGGTCTTGAGTTCAAGTCTTATTAAGTTACTTTTAAAAAAATGGTGCATACAATTTCCAATTTTAAGTTACTTTATTGTAAAAGTGCGTCTTACTTAAATTAAAAATAAAAAGTGAGTCACTTAAGTTCTTTTTTTGCTGCACTATTTAAAGTAACATCATTGTAAAAGAGAAAATCACTTATTTTACAAAAGTGATTCACTTAAAGAAACTTTCTTGTAAAGTGATTTTCAAAGGTTCATCTTGGGAAGAGGGGGGGTTCTTTTTTTAGTTGTTCATTATCTATCTGCTACGTCACTATTGGTGGCATCTTCAACATTTTCTTTGATCAAGCATAATTTCATCATACGGAGTCGGTTTTCAGTGCCGTTTTTTTGAAACCGCTTGTTTTTTCGAGCTCTTCGCATCTAGACTATTGGTTCCTGTTTTTACAACCATTAATTTACAATATGGCCGCCTCTTGTGATATTCTACTTGCCAGTTCCAACTATTTCTCATCGAAATCTCATATGGAGGATGTTCTACGAAGTAGAGGATTTTTCAGAATTACCTCGGGGAAAGAAACAGAACCCACTGATGATGATAAGAAAATAAAATGGGCAAATAGATGTGATGAAGCTCGTGGATTGATTGGAATGTCAATCTCTACTGATTTGCGATTCCACATATCTGGAATTGATGAACCTGATACAGCTTGGGACAAGTTGGAAGCTGTGTTTGGTAAACACAATGAAATTCGAGGTCATCAACTCGAAAATGAGTTGATTTCTTTAAATCCAAGTGATTTTTCATGCATTCAAGATTATTTATGTAAGTACAAAACTCTTAAACTCTTATGTGAAGAATGCAAGATTAAGAGGGAAGACAAACAATGCGTTTATCATATTACTTTATTGGAGTAAAATGTAAATACAAAAACAGAATATGCAGGCCCAAGTTTTGAAAGAATATGATAAACGCATTGTTTGTCTTCCCTCTTAATCTTGCATTCTTCACATAAGAATTTAAGAGTTTTGTACTTACATAAATAATCTTGAATGCATGAAAAATCACTTGGATTTAAAGAAATCAACTCATTTTCGAGTTGATGACCTCGAATTTCATTGTGTTTACCAAACACAGCTTCCAACTTGTCCCAAGCTGTATCAGGTTCATCAATTCCAGATATGTGGAATCGCAAATCAGTAGAGATTGACATTCCAATCAACCCACGAGCTTCATCACATCTATTTGCCCATTTTATTTTCTTATCATCAGTGGGTTTTGTTTCTTTCCCCGAGGTAATTCTGAAAAGTCCCCTACTTCGTAGAACATCCTCCATACGAGATTTCCATCAGAAATAGTTGGAACTGATAAGTAGAATATCACAAGGGGCGGCCATATTGTAAATTAATGGTTGTAAAAACAGGAACCAATAGTCTGGATGCGAAGAGATTGAAAAAATGGGCGATTTCAAAAAAAACAGCACTGAAAACTGACTCCGTATGATGAAACTATGCTTGATCAAAGAAAATGTTGAAGATGTCCCCAATAGTGACGTGGTAAATAGAGTGACCTTCCCAAAATGAACCTTTGAAAATCACTTTACAAGAAAGTTGATTTAAGTGAAACACTTTTATAAAATAAGTTATTTTCACTTTTACAATGATGTTCCTTTAAATAGTGCAGCAAAAAAATAACTTAAGTGACTGACTTTTTATTTTTAATTTAAGTGAGATGCACTTTTACAATAAAGTAACTTAAAATTAGAAATTGCATGCACCATTTTTTTAAGAGTAACTTAATAAGACTTGAACTCAAGACCTATTAAAGAATAAAATAACTTTGAACCAAGTGAGATAATATTAAAAGGTACATAAAAGAAGGGAAGGAAGAAGAGGGTTTTTTATTTTTTTTACTCTTCTCTCTCGGTTTCCGTGCTTGCCTCTTTTCCTACAAATCACACAATAAACCAAAACAAAACAAAAAAAAATTCCACACGTTTGGGGTTAGATCTCGTTAACTTTCACGGAAAGTCTACGTTTTCTCTCTATTTCTGATTTGTCGAGATCGCACAAAGTGCACGGCAAAGAGCATACGCAACCGAGAAAAACCATTTCCCTTTCTATTTCTAATTCGCCGCGATCACACAAGTTGCACGGCAAAGAGCATACACAGACAGGGAAGGCAACAATCCGAAACAAAAAAAGCTAATAATAAAAACTGATCAAATATGAGATATTTAAAAAAAAATTGAAAAACGTCACTGTAACATTATACCTTCAGATCTGTTGAAATATGCGTTTCTGAAGCAACCGGAAACCATTTTCGATCAAACGAAAACTATCTCCCAATGGAAACGGCACTCCGGATGCAATGGAACACCTCCCACATCCCAGAAATGCACAGAAACTCCAGAACCAGAAACCCTTTCTAGTTTCGGCAACAACAGTTCAAGATCTAGATCATAACCGGAAGCGGCCCTTCATAAACGCTCTGATACCATGTTCGGGTACACAGGGTACTCCCAAAAGACCGAACACCTAGAGCAACCACTTCACACAAACAGATCATAGATCAACACACCGATGTTTTGACGTAGTTAAAACCCTCTAGAGGGAAACAGTCCACGGCCCCGGCCAAATAGCTTCTACGGAGCAGTTTATTATGCAAAAGAAAGAAGGTTACAAATGAGCTTCTCATAATCGATCAACTAGCCAATGACCATCCATGCTCTTTAAATAGAGATCATAGACCAATCGAGTGTTAAGCCATGGATCAAGGGTAGGCATGATCTAAGAGAAGTTGAACCGTAGGATCACTCTATTTTTAAAACATATCGTGACCATCGGATTAAATATTTACAAATGCATACTAAAGAAACACACTTTACCTAACGGATATATTGCACAAGTTGATATTAACTAACTCCTAAGTGTCTAAATATCCTAACACTTGTCTCTTCAGATATGTTATCATCTTTGGTTTCCACTCATCATAGTTGAATGGAGTGAAAGGAGGAATTTGTTTCAGATACATGGAAGCTGTTGTAGAATGCCTGCAAAAAAATGGAAAATATATGCTACTGTTACTGCTGCAACTGCACAAAACTGTTGCGCAACTGCACTCAAAAAATTTGAAATAACCTGCAAAAAACTCTCAAGAATGGAGGTAGACTACTATTGAGCACTGCTTTAGGAAAGTAGGAACTTTTATCCGGATCCTTCACACCTGGCTAGACCTCATTGGATTTCTCCAATGAATACAATGCAATGGCACCAGAATTTGGTGTGGAAATCCAAAGGCTTTTGTTGGAGGAGCCTAAGTTGACCTGCCGACTAGGTCCTCCATCCGACTATTTGTAATATATGTCGACGGCTTGTGTCGACCAGTAACATGACGGGTCGGTCAGTTAAAGCAACAGGTAGTTAGTTATGTAACTGTTCGTCAATTGTATAAATAGGTTAGTGAGTCGATCTACATGATAGTCTTAGACTGTTCAGATATTTGTTTCTCTTTTGCATATATCGCTGAATAACAAAGGGCTTGTTGCTTCATCTTCCATATCTTGTTCATTGTATATGTATCTTTGTCATTGCTTACGTATAATATTATAAGATGTATCGTTGGTAACCATGCAACCCTCGTGACTGCAACATTGGTTCTGTTACCGGTGATGCATGCATAAGATGACAACAAGCATGATCAGATGATATCAGAGCAAGAAATCAAGGATTGGTGGGAGAGGAAGATAACAAATTACCTGCAAAATTATGCCAGAAGAAACAAGCTAACTATTGTTCAAGCAAGAGAAAAGTTATTTTTCGAGATGCATAAGAAATTTGTGGAGTCTGTACCGTTCGCGTTAAAGGAGCTACTGGATGAATAAGAGCGGCAATTAATTCAAACGTTGATCAATGGAGGTCATACAAATCTATCAGAATGGTGTGAAAAAATTGTCCTCCATGGTTCAGATGCCTTACATGGAGGTACATCAGCTGCATAGGCATTAGGATGGAGTAGAGAGTGAGATGCACTCTACTCAGAGGCATGAGCCTAGTGGCGGCTGCATGTAGAGCTTCAGGGGAGATTAACCTTTGCATGCATGAGTATTGCATGACCTGCCAGCATTCAATGACTGCATGCAAAAGTGACTTTTTGCATGCACCGAGAATTAGGGTTTTGGAAAACCTAATTCATCGGTGAGATTATTTATAGAGGTAGGGGGTCGCCAGATGGGGTTACTCAGTTGTATCATCAAAGAGAGATACTGCCAGAATGAGGGGGACGAATCTGTCCATGTGGGGCGACTTTCTGAGATAGAGAGGAGTTACTGCAGGAGCTAAGAAGGTCAGATCTGAGCTAGATCAATGACCTTCAGTTCCAGAGACGCTAGATACCCAGATCTGTGAGCTGAGAGAGCTCATCAATGAGTTTGCTGTGGAGATTGGAGGAGGCTGAGTTCTCTAGGAGGAGGACGTTTTTCCTGAGGAGGAGTAGCTCATTGTGATCTGGATTGACCGATTAGGAGTCCGAGACTTCCAAGATAGCCTTGCCTCGAGATTTGAGGAAGTTTAGGGACAATCGGAGCTCAGATCTGTTCAGATCCGAAGCAGTACGAGCATTTGACATCCATAGGGGAGGGCGCACTTGTGCATGCAAAGAGGGTCGATTTCATCAGTGGGCAGTCTTCAGAGGAGTAGATCAGAGCAGAGAGATCTAGAGCGGGCATATCCATCAGAGGCACCGTCAAAGTACTCAGATCCAGATTGGCAGTTAGGGCATACTTCGTCAGTGCATGTATCAGCTGGATGCATGCAAATTAGAGTTTGTCCTGGTCAGAGGGATTGAGTTACCAGCTGAGGTAATTTTGTATTATACTGTCTTTTATACTTCTATATGCTCTGGGCTCGAGAGAGAAGATAGCCCCATAGTTAGTCGGTTTCTCCCGAAAGGGTTCCATGGTATATCTGTTGTCTATGTTGTTGATTGCATATATGTGTTAGTTGGTAAGATGCAGATCTAATGGTTGAGTCTATGTTTTTATGAGTATGTACTGACATTGATATTCATACTACTTGAGGTCTCAGACTGATCCAGAGGGAGTAGTGATCTCTAGATCTAATATATTTACATGGTATCAGAGCCCTGTTGAGGATCAGGGTGAGCAATCACACATAGATCTGCAATGGTGGTGACTAGATCTGAGATAGATCTAGTAGATCTATGGAGATAGAGGCCAGATCTACCAGATCTGAACATTCTCGTTCAGATCTGTGGTTGTAGAGGTCAGATCTATCAGTTCAGTTGTTTTGTGGTCATATCCGAGATAGATCTGCCAGATCTGTGATCAGGAGAAATTCTTGTTTACTGTCGGTTACAGTTTCTTCAGTTGGGTGAGTATGGCTACTGGTTTGAGAGTGGAGGACCGGTTGGATGGTGCCTCCAACTACAATGCATGGAGGGCACGTATTACTCTCTTACTGAAAGAGAGTGAGTTATGGGATGTTGTGAACAACACGACAGCAAATCCCGTTACTATTCCGTCTGATGCCACTGCCAAATCAGTGTATGAAAAGAAGAATATAAAGGCTTAGAGGATCCTACTTGATGCGATCAAGGATCATCTTATCCCACATGTCTCTACCAAATACAATGTGTATGAGATGTGGGATGCATTGACTAGTCTGTACCAGAGCTCAAATGAAAACAGGAAGATGGTTCTCAGAGAGAAGCTGAGAAGCATCAAGATGGGGAAGGATGAGAGCATGGTTACCTATCTCACCAAGATCTCTCAAGTGAGAGATGAGTTGGGAGCAGTCGGTGAGAAGGTAGAGGACAGTGAGCTAGTTCGGCAGGCCTTGAATGGCGTGTCTGTGGCATGGGCAGTGTTTGTTCAGTCCATCATAGGTCGTGAGAACCTTCCCAAGTGGGATTGACTGTGGGATGACTTCACACAGGAGGAGACCCAGAGAGGGTACATTCAGAGTTCAGCTTCTGCCATTCCTAAGGAGGAGGATGTGTCTCTCGCAACAGGCGGGAAGCGGAGGGGCAGACAGAAGAAGGATCTGAGCAAGATCAAGTGTTTTGCCTGCAATGAGTATGGACATTATGCGGGACAGTGTCCGCATAAGAAGCAGGGGAAGCAGGCGAAGGATGAGCAGGTGGTAGCAGCAGACTAGGTTGATGAGTTCTCTTCTCAGTTTGAGAAGGAGTTCTCGCTAGCCACAGTTTAGTCAGGACATGATAGTAGCCCACCAGAGGATCAAGTTGATCAAAGATGGAGAGTGAACATTACTCTCAACAGTCATATGACAAGAGTGCGAGATGCATTCATAATCCTAGAGCACATGGCTGTACAGTTGACTCGGGATGGTCAGGGGGTTGACCATTTAGTTGTTGGTGTGGGCAGAGTGAGATTTCTGCTTGACCGTGGGGAGCTCCTGGAGGTTTCAGGAGTGGTCTTTGTTCCAGGACTAAGAGGGAGTGTTCTCTCAGTGGCAGCTTTCGCAACTGCAGGATACCCTGTTCTGTTTCACAGGGATTAGTTCTTCACCTATCCTAGAGGAGTAGACCCAGTCTTATTTGGTCACAGGATTGATGGTGATTACTTGATTCATGGACAACCTACTTCAGGCACATCAGGATGGCTGAGTGCATCCTCTTCAGATGCAGAGGGGGATGATGAGCGGGGTGCTCACAGTAGAGATGAGGCCAGGAGGAGTGGGCCTGTTCAGCAAATGGGTGAGCGAGAGGCTCACCATGATCAGGATCAGGGCAGTGATTGCAGAGTTCCGATGGATGAGCGAGATGCTCATGACAGTGATGGAGATGTGGAGATTGAGCCCTTGGGCTCATATCAGAGAGATGAGCATGTTGCTCATGCAGGCACCAGTGAGAGAGTGAGCTGGTATGAGATGGTTGAGATGGACTTGGCTCAAGAGAGAGCTCAGTCAGTTCAATCAGTGCAGAGACAGAGGGAGTTGACTTACAGAGCTGAGTCAACTCAGGGTCATAGGCAGATGATCTACAGAGCAATAGATCCACTTTACAGAGGTCTTCAAAGTTGGTTATAGCAGTAGAGACTCAGACGGAGTCTGAGTCTGAGTGCAGTGACAGATTCAGCAGTGGTTGGTAGAGGGGCTTCTTCCAAAGCCACACAGATGGAGATTGATCAGGGTGGTTCAGGTCAGAGTGCAGCAGTGACAAGAAGATCAGTTAGATCAATGTCAGCTATAGAGGACTTGTTGGATCCAGGTATACATGGTAGGACTTCCCTCGTTAAGAGGGAGTGTTAGATTATGGTAACTTCGGGATGTCCTCCATGGTTCAGATGCCTTACATGGAGGTACATCAGCTACATAGGCATCATGATGGAGTAGAGAGTGAGATGCACTCTACTCAGTGGCATGAGTCGAGTGGGGGATGCATGCAGAGCTTTAGGGGAGATTGACCTTTGCATGCATGAGTATTGCATGACCTGCCAACATTCAGTGACTGCATGCAAAAGTGACTTTTTGCATGCACCGGGAATTAGGGTTTTGGCAAACCTAATTCATCGATGAGATTATTTATAGAGGAAGGGGGTCCCCAGATGGGGTTACTCAGTTGTATCATCAAAGAGAGATACGGCCAGAGTGAGGGGGATGAATCTATCCATGTGGGGTGACTTTCTGAGATAGAGAGGAGTTGCTGCAAGAGCTAGGAAGGTCAAATATGAGCTAGATCAATGACCTTCAGTTCCAGAGAGGTTAGATACCCAGATCTGTGAGCTGAGAGAGCTCATCAGTGAGTTTGTTGTGGAGATTGGAGGAGGCCGAGTTCTCTAGGAGGACGTTTTTCCTGAGGAGGAGAAGCTCATTGTGAGCTGGATTGACCGATTAGGAGTCCGAGGCTTCCAGGATAGCCTTGCCTCGAGACTTGAGGAAGGTTAGAGACGATCAGAGCTCATATTTGTTGAGATCTGGAGCAGTACGAGCATTTGACATCCAAAGGGGAGGGCGCACTTGTGCATGCAGAGAGGGTCGATTTCATTAGTGGGCAGTCTTCAGAGCAAGCAGATCAGAGTAGAGAAATCTAGAGCGGGCAGATCCATCAGAGGCACCATCAGAGCACTCAGATCCAGATTGGCAGTAAGGGCATACTTCGTCAGTGCATGCATTAGCTGGATGCATGCAAATTAGAGTTTGTCCTGGTCAGAGGGATTGAGTTACCGGCTGAGGTAATTCTGTATTGTACTATCTTTTATACTTCTATATGCTCTAGGCTCGAGAGAGAAGATAGCCCCATAGTTAGTTGGTTTCTCCCGAAAGGGTTCCAGGGTATATATGTTGTTTATGTTGTTGATTGCATGTATGTGTTAGTTGGTAAATGCAGATCTAGTGGTTGAGTCTATGTTTTTATGAGTATATACTGACATTGAGATTCATATTATTTGAGGTCTCAGACTGATCCAGAGGGAGTAGTGATCTCTGGATCTAATATATTTACAGCTAACACCCTTACCAATGAAGATCGACAGATGGCACAATTTGTTGGCTCATTACCGAAAAGAGCTCTAACCTGGTATATGACATTCAATGAAAAAACACCCAATGCAACAAAAGCTCAAATCAAACAGCAGTTCCTATCCTTCTTTAAAACGTCGGATGCGAAGTGCTTTTTGCTGAAAAATTGAAGACTACAGTGCAGAAGCCAACAGAGACTGTGAGGGAGTATGACAAGAGATTCAAAGATCTATTGAGCCAGATCAATTACGACATTGAAGAAAAGTTGTGGATCCAATGGTTCGTAGTTGGCCTACTACGAAAGATCAAAGTGCACGTTCGTTGGAATAACGTCACCACATATGAAGATGCTCTAACGAAGGCTTTGCAAATAGAAATGGATGACGACTACCCCATAGTCCCTGTCGACAGAGATATTAAGGAACAGCTAGAAAGCTTGTAGAAATCCATCCAAGAAATCAAACTCCGAGGAACAGAACTCTAGTGTACAAAATGCTCCACAGCTGGGCATACAAAAGACTATTGTCATCAGGATATTTGACGACAAGACGTTCAGCTTGTACAGACAAAGAACTTCTACGACATTTGTCAAGAGTACGACTCACATGCCACAAAGGACTGCCCATATAACATGAAGAATAAACAAGCCTTGTGGTGTGCTATATGTGAAGTTAATTCTCATTCCATAACAGAATGTCATTTGAACTTAAAGAATAAACAAAACTATCACGCAGTATACCAGACTAATACTGTCGAACAAAGAAATGAAAGAATTGAAAGGAATGACAGAAATGACCGAAGTGATAGAAATGACAGATATCAAAGGATGACGACAGAAGATATGATCGGCATTATGATAACTAAAACCGACGAGGAGGATTCTCAGGTCAAGGTCGTGGAAGTTGAGACTTCCAACCTCATCGACCCGTCACATGTTTCACATGTCGTAACGAAGGACATTGTTATGCATATTGTCCTTAGAAAGATCGAACAGAACTGAATTTTGTACAAAATGTGGAGTAGGGGATCATTATTGGGAGGATTTCCCTACCATACTTAAAAAGATTAACAATAAAAAGAATGTTAATGTCTTATCCTATGTTCCTAAATCTGATGTAAATAGAACGAAGAATCTTCAAATTGCAACACGGCAAGGTACTAGAACCGGTCATGATAATTCACAACTAAGCAAAGTAATGAATAAAGGGGATTATCTGAATCCAAATAAGCAAAAACATCTATTTAAGAATGCATCTGATATATTCCATGAACTGGCATCCCAAGAAGATAATGATGAAGCTCGACAAGAAGCTACTAATGAATTGGTCAATGGTAACAATCAAATTAACACCCTTAACAAAGTGAAGGCAGAAGCATATTTTACTATGTGCCCGCAACATGAAGACAAATGACAAGTACAGAAGAGAATAGTCCTCTCTGATCTAATCACTACTTCCATAACTTGAAGGATTGAGTGAAGAAAGAAGGAGCCTAAAGAGACAAGGTTTAGTGATTGAACTGCTCAATTGAAGGCTTAAATCTAGTCTCCATCAGTCAACAGTGAGAAGAAATGCACAAAAGTGCATTAATTGTATTTAAATATGCTAAAGTTGTGAAAAAAGCCTAAAAATACTATGGAAAGTGAGTTTTTGAGAGAAAATAATAAAAAATCATGAAAAAGGAGAATCTCACATTGAAAAGAGAAACTTGAAAGCCCATTTCTCAATGCTATAAAACAAAAGTATTTGGGGCATGGTAAATGAAGACAAAGAAAAAGCAAAGGCATGCTGGAGAGATTCTGTAGATTGGAAAGCTCATCTTCATCAAAAGCAAGGGTGGAGAAATGATAGCTCATGGCAAAGGAAGAAGGATGCACATCAAGCTTCATGGTAGATATGTACTTTCTTCTCTAGCTTAATATGAAATGATTCAAGTTTCCTTCCATTTTGATTGTATTCATGATGGCTTTAGATCTTGAGAAATGCTTGATAGTTGATTAAAGATCTTAGGAAATTTGTGTTAATTGTTTCATATCTGACATTGGAACTCACCATTTCATAGTAAAATAGCTTGTTTAATGTAGATACACAGTAGATCCATGTCAAAAATAAATTTTTCAGAAGTGTAAACATGCATTTTGATGAGTGCAAGAACAAGGTCCTCATCGAACTTCTGACATGGTAGTCTAATCTTGCGCAGCTCGGGCAGTGCATCGATGAGTGATACAACTGTTTTTCCCAAGGTCTTCAATACAAACGGACGATAGTACAAGTTTATATCATGCAAATAGATGAACTGATGTCGAGCATAATAAAACACCATATGGTTACCAGTCATTGATGTATACCGTTAACAGATGCGAAGAAACCCACCGATAATGATGATGGACTCTAAGGTACTGAGTACAAACTAGCAAGTGCGAATAGATGTTCTGAAGTCGAACACTTGTAGAATTAAACAATCAGGGGTCATTGAGGTATACCCAATGTCATTTGCGAGGAAACCTGCCACTGATGACTGCAAGATACAAGGTACTCCTAGGTTTCTAGATCCATTTCCTAGATGATGATTTGGTGTCGATAGGAATAGATCCATCGGAAGGAGGGCATTAATGCATCCCACATCAACCGATACGAAACAAAGATCAATAGTCTGATATAGTTTGGTAGAACTGCGAGATCCAACACTGTATACTGACACAAGGAAGGCCAACATGATTGGTCAGGAATATTTGAGGAATGGACAACATAGTTTGAACTTCCCTTGAACACATAACACGACGCAGAATGGACACTTGGCAACATAGGACTTTGAGTAACCGACCTTAATGTAATCCGCCAATGCCAGATGCATTGACGAAAGCTCCATTGGTGACGGGAAGGATAACCCATCGGTGGAGATCGGTACAATTTCCTAAGGCAAATGTAGACGGTGTACTGACGACGGATACCAAATTATGTGTCGTGTTCAAGGGCGACAAGGACTAACTGTTGTCGTTTTCTTCAATGATATAATATGAAATGATTCAATTCTCCCTCTTTTTTGGATTTGTGTTTTCCATTTTTTTAAACCATTTTCATTTATTAGCTTGAAAAAATAATAAAGCATGCTATGATACATTAGAGGAAACGAGTGTCTCAAAGGCATGCGCCTAAATTTCAAGGGCATGGGTCAGGCCAAGGAAAAGATCCATATTGCAAACAAGGGTTGAGCTAGTTATGTACACTCTTACAGATGTTTCCTCCATGGGTATGGGTCAAATATACAGAAGCAATGGTTTATAGGCAACTTGTAACACAAAGTGATTGCAAAGGCAAATACGCAATATAAGCAATAAGCAACGAAGCAGTTGGCACATATGTTCAATTGGATATTTTAACACATGCTTATGTAAAATGCCAAAAAATTGGGAGCCCATCAAGATATGGTCAGAAATGTATGAAAGAGAAATATGTGGTCTCAAACTCCAAGTCATGATGGGACTAATAGGGCTCCCAAGCCTATGAGAATAACTTAGCATGGGAACCAAAATGGCAATGGGGTGCTGACTAGGGTGCCCATGTTTGGTAGGCTCTTATGAAGGGTTGACCCACCAATTTCCAACAGGTTTGACCCTATGGCAATTTTGGGTTGCGAAAGGTTCAAATGCATCTTCGCAAAGGGATGGCCTAAACCTATATGCAAGCTTCCAAATATACCAGATCAGATCGAGGAACATGCAAATCATGCTCCTATACTTGGGTAGATTTAATCCAATTATGCTCCCAGTGGCCCCACAAAAGATCTCCTTGGGTGGGTGCAACCAAATGTTGACAACTTCAGGGATAGCTTCATCTGATGATAAAATGTAATCCAAGAAATCATGTGAGCTGGGAGATCTCACAACCCAAATGGGCCAAGTAACGGAATCATATTCCTCCATTAAGGGAATATTTTGATCTGAATCTGTCGAAGCTATTTGAGTAGCTTGGTATGAAACTTCTACGACAGATAGGGGTGATCCAAATGCTTTCCAACATTTAAATGACATTAAACAAGCTGAGGTCCCTTCATCCACTATGGTTAGACAGATGTTCTTACCATGAGTCATTACTTTAATCTGAAAAGCAACTTCGGAAAGGATCCTACATATTGAAAGGTCTATGTCTGATGTGATCAAAGTCTCATCGGATGGATCAACGACACCAATTGTAGACAATAGTTCATTCATTTGCGCAAAACGACAATGCAATACCTCCAAGGCCGACATGGCACATGGTACTTGAACTAGGTCCTCAAGAACATTACCATTCTGAGCAGCTTGCGTGTTAGGATTATGCATTGTTCTACGTAGAACACCTTTGGGTGGGCATGGTACTAAGTCTATGGTTGGTTTCTCAATGTAGAGAGAACCACTTGGCTGTGATTCTGATTGATCCAATGTACTAGGAGGGACATAATAAGAATCAAGTCTTGTTTGAATGTTCCCCTCATGATTACACATGAAGACATTGGCATTGGGATCATTGCCCCCTTGTGGTGGTTTTGGCTGGTTTCCCCCTGGCAGGGGTGCCGATGTCAAAATAGTGGGTTGTTGTTTCCCACCGCATTGAAGCATAGTTGGTGCATCTCTTGTCCCAGAGTTAGCATTTTGCTTACTCTTGTATTTCTTCTTCTTGTCCTAGAGTTAGCATTTTGCTTACTCTTGTATTTCTTCTTCTTGTCCCAGAGTTAGCATTTTGCTTACTCTTGTATTTCTTCTTCTTGTCCCTAAGGTCTTTGGACACGACTATAAGGATTTCAAAATTCTGGGAAGGATTAGCACTTCGCTTACCCTCGTACTTCTTCTTCTTTCCTCTAAGGTCTATGGATGAGACTATGAGGATGTCAAAAGTGTTGGAAGGATTAGCAGGTTGCTGCATTGCTTGGCCAACTATGGGTTGCAAATTCTAAATAGAAACTTGTCCCAAACGTGGGGTAATATGTTCAAGTTGGTTGATGGAATCCATCATACCATTGACATGAGGTCCATGTGGCAGCCTAGCTGGATCAAACGCAAGTCTTGCAGGTTGGTTCCAAAAAGATTGGTTACTTCCTAGAACCTGACCACTCCATTGCGGAATGGAGTTAGTGGTTGGATTGCTCCCTTGTGGGATTAGGCCCAAAAAAGATTGGTTATTTTCTAAAACCTGACCACTCCATTGATGTGGTCATTGGGTGTGATAAGAATTCCAAGGTGAGTTTCCCCTTTGCAGAGACTGAACCCAAGAATATTGGATACTTCCTGGAACATGACCAATGGGTGGATTGCCTCCTTGCGGAGGTGGGGCCCAAGAAGATTGGTTACTTCCTAGATCCCAACCACACCATGGCGGTTGAACTTGGGATTGAAAATCATTCCAAGGTTGACTGCCTCCTTGCGGAGGTGGCATCCAAAAAGACTAGTTACTTCCTGAATGTTGTCCATTCCATGGTGGAATAGGATGGATGGATGGATTGCCCCCTTGCGGAGGTAGGCCCCAAAAAGATTGGTTATTTTCCGGAATCTGACCAAACCATTGATTGTTTCCTTGGTTTAGATAAGCGTTCCAAGGTAGATTTCCTCCTTGCGAAGGTGGTACCCAAGAAGATTGGTTACTTCCTGCAACCTGCCCACTCCATTGTGGAATGGGGTTGATAGGTGGATTGCCTCTAGGCATTGTGCTAGGATAAGTCGGAGGATAACCCCCTGGGGCATTTCCACTAAGGAGCATATCCCCAATTGGCATAAATGCTCCATGGTTCATTGCTTCCGCCGGGAATATTACCATTCCATGGTGAAGGGTTTCCCCCAGAAGTAGAATTTGGACAAGTGTTAGGCATACCAAGAGGATTTTGGTTTACTCCTTGTGTGTTTTGACCTTGACTAGCCGAACCATATGGAAAACCAATGTTTGGTAAGGCACACCCTTTAGTAGGGATTCCTGCAAACGAAGTGGATGTACTTCCGGGATTGGAACCCGAAACTGTACCAACTGGCACTGAAGTGTTTGTTGAGCTTGTGCTACTAACAAGTATACTAACTGTTGGGATTGATGTAGAGGCCAAATTGGAAGTATTGCTACCTCCAGCAACTGTTTGATGTTACGACAATGTAATCCCTTGTGCTCCTGATGAAGCCATAGGGTCACTTGTTGAATTTTGCATGTCATTCAAACTTTCAAAAAGAGGTTTGATATCACAGGCAGTGACTCACAGATAGTAAGTACAACTGGTTCTGAAAGACTCATCAAAGGAGGAATTACATGAGCATTTGTGTGATTTTTCAATGTTTCAATTTCAACTAGAGTAAGATCATCACTATGTCTGTATTCAGTTCGTGATGTGACAATGAATGTTCAGGGTTTGTTTGATGTTGTTCTTCTCAAGTAATATTAATTGTATTTAAAATCAGTTCTATTTCCAAGTAAATAGAATCTGGTTTTTGTATCTGTCTCTGCAATTTAGCAGGGCCTTCAATTTCTGGTGACTCACCTTGCTGCCGTTGTGACTGGCGAATCGGGAGAGTAGCCACTTCTATGAACTTGATAAAAGGATGTGTTTAAAATGATATTCTTAATCAAACAATCCTAAGGTAGTTTAGACTCAACAAGAAGAAAAAGTGTCCACACAATAAAAATTCTTATAGATCCAAGCAAGCACACTACTTTTCCAAAAAGACGAAGTTCAGTGAAATGATGGATTGGAGGGCCTTCCAAAACTAGTAGCTGCTGAGGGATATCAGGACTCAAACAATTGCTAGCATCGAAGGTATGAGAAATAGTTACAATAAACTTTAATCGTCAAGGGTGCAAGTGTTGGTTCCTAACCAATCACCCTCCCAAGGAGTAAAAGTTTCAAAGTTTGTCTCGGGTACTGCAAGTGTCTCCCACTCACAATAGCCTATGTGATATCCTAGGAATAGCAAATAAGGTTACCACTTCACAATCAACAGTCAGGCGGAACAATTGTAAGTCAAGGACAGCTCTCATAACCAGGTACTCTAAAAAGGTGATGTCACCCCGACGACATGTCACTTCACATAGAATTCATTGATGAGCTCATGTCCCACTAAACAAGCAAGAGGGGGAGAACCACGCTTACTTATCCAGATTGACCTCATGTTTAACGCATGTTTTAGAAGCGCTTTCCCGATAAGCGTTTTTTGCTACTATTAGATTTAAACTCTCAGTAATTAATGCTAGTTTCAAAAGTTTTGCAGCCCAGGAGTGTTAACTCTCCAAACCTAATCCAGGGCACTAACCTAGTCTTGTTGGTGATATGAAAATCACAATGTTGGTCAATTTTAGATTAAGCACCAATTTTAAGGGTAGTTTGCTTAGTTTCAGAAGTGGATGTGAAACTTGTTGAATATTGTAACTTCAAAGAATATTATATTTGTACTTTATTATTCCGGAGATGTTTCATTCCTCCGAGGCAATCCTATTATGTATCCGGAGATGTTTATTCCTCCGATGATTAATATTAACTAGGGTTATTAGACCCACCATATGTGGGTCGGCCCTGTAGTTACATTTTAGGGGTTATTAGACTTCTCCAGGTGAGGTCGGCCCCAACAGGTCTTTTAGTCAGTTGAGATTCAAGTATAAATAGAGGAGGTGAACTCCTCATTAGATCATTCACTCACTTGTGGAAGAGTGCGCACTAGTTGAGGAGATCTGCTAAGGAGTCAAGGAGAAGGAGCACATCTTGTATTTTGGTTGATCATCTTATTGAGGAAAGCTTTACTGGGTTTTCTACCCCATGAGGGTTTCCCAGGATATATTGTGTGTTATCTTGTGATTGTGTTTCTATCAGAGATCTTGCTTGTCTATTTGGTTTAAACTTAACATGGTATCAGAGCTAGACTGAATAGGACATCTTTCACAAGGTAAGATCATCTCTCTCTCTCTTTGGTGAAGTTAGGGTTTTCAGCCCAAAGTTAGTATTATTGATTTTTGGTTGCATGGCTGGATAGCCCTCATCAATACCTTTCTTTTAAGCCCTAGATCGAACTTTTTGGTTGGGTAGAACTCCGGGAATTGCAAACCCTAATTCTACCAAAAGTGCGATACGTCAGTTTTTGGTTTCAGAAAAAAGTTGGAATTTTTGATTTCTGTTTACATGGTTGGATAGCCTTTATCAAGAGCATTCTTTTAAGCTATAGATCGAACTTTTTGGTTGGGTAGATCTCCGGGAATTGCAAACCCTAATTCTACCAAAAGTGCGATAAATTTCTGTTTCAATTTCCGAAAAAGTGAAAAGTAACTTTCCAAGTTAGTCTACTCTGTCTCTTGGACTCCCCCAAGAGAAGATGGCTCCTAATACTAAGCTTGAAGACAAGCTAGAAGGCATAGAAAATTTCCGGGCATGGAAATACAGAATTGGTCTCATTCTTGAAGAGAATGATCTTGCTCATTATATCAAGGAGGAAGTTGCAGAACCAGAAGAAGATGAAGCCAAAGAAAAACACAGGAAGGATTTGATTAGGGCAAAGAGAATCATAGCAGATTCTATTAAAAACCACTTGATTCCCCAAGTGGCTACCAAGAAGACTCCAAAAGAAATGTATGATGCCCTAGGAAGAATGTATGAAGGGAAGAACATCAATAGGAAGATGAATCTAAGGACTCAGTTGAAGAGTACCAAGATGCACAAAGGAGAATCCATTCAAGACTACTTCTCAAGAGTCTCTCTAATCAAAGAGCAACTAGATGCCATTGGTGATACTCTTGATGAGGATGAACTTGTGATGACAGCTCTAAATGGTCTCACTAGACCTTGGGAGTCATTCATTCAAACTATGTGTGCCAGAAAAGAAAGTATGAAGTTTGATGTAGTTTGGGAGGATTGTGTGCAAGAGGAGGCTAGGGTTGCAAATAGAGAAGCCCTACTCAAAGAAGATGACCAAGCCTTGGCCACACACACCAAAAGAAGAAGGAGTCAATCCTACTCCAAGAAGGGTAATCACAAGGAGTCTCATCCTCCTCACAGATTTCAGAAGAAAAGAGGATCCACTCAAAGAAGGGATTACTCTTCCTTCCAGTGCTATTCTTGCCACAAATTAGGACACATTGCTAAAGATTGTCCTCTACAAAAGAAGAAGGGTTCTTACTACAAAAGACACCAAGCACATCTTGCAGAAGATGACAGTGAAGAAGAAGAAGTTGAGGAAGAAAGGTCTCACAATAAAAGGCCTAGAGATGAAAGGGAGGAAGAAGAAAGGACCTTCTCCAAAAGAAGGACAAGGAGAAATACAGAAGAAGATGCAGAAGAATATGTTCTCTTCTCCGCACTCTCTGGATCCATAACCCCTGAAGAAGGTACATGGCTTATTGACAGTGGTGCTTCAAAGCACATGACAGGACAGAAAAGGACTCTCTCAAAACTTGAAGAAAAGACTTCTCCCCAAAAGGTATCTCTAGGAGATGACTATCAATATCCCATTAAGGGAATTGGTGAAGCAAACTACAAACTCGATTCTGGAACTCCCATGAAGATGAAGGAAGTTCTATATGTTCCAGGATTGAAGAAGAATTTGCTTTCAATCTCAGCTTTGGACAAGAAAGGCTTCAGAGTTGATTTCATTGATGGACAAGTGTTAATGTGGTCCAAAGGCAAAACCATTAAGGATGCAATTGTTATTGGTGAAGAGGAAGGAGGTTTATATAAACTCAAGGGTTATCCGGAAGCTGCTCTTGTTCATGAAACATCCAGCCCCAGTGAGCTATGGCATAGAAGACTAGCTCACATCAACTACAAAGCCTTACCTTATGTAAGCAAGGTGGTCATAGGACTACCAGACTTAAAGGTTGATCATGATGGCTCATGTAAAGGATGTAAGAAAGGAAAGAATGTCAAGAACCCCTTTCCGAAGAGTGAAACAAAGACTAAGGGTATCTTGGAGTTAATACACTCAGATGTATGTGGTCCAATGCCCACCACCTCTCTAAGTGGTTTTGAATACTATCTTTCATTCATTGATGATCATTCAAGGAAAACTTGGATCTACTTTCTAAAAGGTAAGAATGAAGTCTTTGGAAAGTTCAAAGAATTCAAAGCCTTAATAGAGAATCTCTCAGATAAGAAAATCAAGATTCTCAGGACAGACAATGGTGGAGAATATACTTCAAAAGAGTTTGAAGAATTTTGTAAAGAAGCTGGAATCAAGAGAGAGTTAACCACTCCCTACAATCCCCAACAAAATGGGGTTGCAGAAAGAAAAAAATAGAACCATCATGGAAGCTGTGAAGACTATGATACATGACCAGGATCTTCCCATGTATCTATGGGCTGAAGCAGCCAAGACAGCAGTCTATGTGCAAAATAGATTATCTCACAGTGCTCTTGAATTCAAAACTCCAGAAGAAGTGTTTACAGGTAAGAAGCCTGAAGTAAGCCATCTTAAAATATTTGGGTGTCCTGTGTACATCCACATTCCAAAAGAAAAGAGAACCAAGTTGGATCCCTCAGGTAAGAAGGGAATGTTTGTTGGTTATTGTGAAACTTCCAAAGCCTTCAGAATATACATACCAGGTTTCCATCATATAGAAATAAGTAGAGATGTAACCTTTGATGAGGAAGCAGCTCTCAAGAAATCCAGAAAGTGTCAACTTGAAGAAGTTTATGAAGAAGATACATCTCCCAAAATCTCAGAGACTGTTCTTGTCCCTAAAGAAGTTACATCAGAGGATCATGACATGTTGGAACCTCAAGAACCTCCTGTAGCAGATTTTTCTAGGAAAAGAAGACCAGCATGGGCTAGAGATATTATTCAAGGAGCTGAAAGATATGGTGCTCCCGAAGGCTCTACTAGAGAAAGGAAGAAACCAAAACTAGTGTCCAACTATATGGCCTTGATGTGTGATCTTGTGGATCAACTACCTACCAACTATGAAGAGGCAGCTCAGAAGAAAGAATGGGTAGAAGCAATGACAGAAGAATATCAGTCAATAATGAAAAATGATGTTTGGGATATAGTCCCCAAACCCAAAGATAAAAGTGTGGTTTCTTCCAAATGGATTTTCAAAATAAAACATGCTGCAGATGGTAGCATTGAAAAATACAAGGCACGATTTGTTGCCAGAGGATTCTCTCAGAAGGAAGGAATTGACTATGAAGAAACATTTGCACCTGTCGCTAGGTATACTTCAATTAGAACTATCATGGCACTTGCATCCATGATGAAATGGAAATTGCATCAAATGGATGTTAAGACAGCCTTCCTGAATGGTGAAATTGAAGAAGAAGTATACATAGAACAACCTCAAGGTTTTGAGGTCAAAGACGGAAGGACCCATGTATGCAAACTGAAGAAGGCATTATATGGTTTGAAGCAAGCTCCCAGAGCTTGGTATGGAAGAATTGACAGTTTCTTATTAAGCATGGGCTTTACCAAAAGTAAAGCTGACCCCAATCTCTATCTTAAAGTAATGAATGATGAACCTGTTATATTGCTATTATATGTAGATGATCTATTTCTAACAGGAAATGAGAAACAAATCATTGAAAGCAAGAAGAAGCTTTCTTCAGAATTCGAAATGAAAGATCTCGGATTAATGCACTACTTCTTAGGCCTAGAAGTGTGGCAAGAGCCAAAAGGGATCTTTCTAAATCAAGGTAAGTATACTGTGGAGATCCTCAAAAGATTTGATATGTTGGAATGTAAATCTATGGCCACTCCCATGGACTCCAACCTAAAACTGCTGGCTAATGATTCTTCAGAACTAGTGGACATAACCCTATATAGACAGATCATTGGATCACTGATGTACTTAACAAATACTAGGCCTGATATATGCTTTGCTGTAAATACCCTAAGTCAGTTTCAAGTAGAACCTAGAAAGGTTCACCTTATAGCTGCAAAGCATATCATGAGGTACCTAAAAGGTACAGTGGACTTTGGCCTTTACTATCTTGGAGACAGTGAACTCAAGTTGCATGGTTTCTCAGATTCTGATTGGGCAGGTAGTGTCTCAGACAGAAAAAGTACTTCAGGTGGATGTTATGGTCTTGGATCTGCCATGATCTCCTGGTTCAGCAAGAAACAATCTAGTGTGGCCCTCAGTACCGCTGAAGCAGAATATATAGCTGCTTGCTCTGCCTGGAATCTTTGACTTAGAAATGGATCCCACTGTGATTATGTGTGATAATCAAAGCTGCATTAAGATGACTGAAAATCCTGTGTTCCATGATAAGTCAAAACACATTGAGATCCGTTACTTCTATATACGAGACATGGTGCAGAGAGGAGCCATCAAGCTCGAGTATATAAGCACTGAGGATCAGGTTGCTGATATCTTGACTAAACCTCTGTCTCGAGTGAAGTTTGAGTACTTCCGAGACAAGCTTGGTATAGTCCAGAAGGACCCTCCTCGAAAGGGGGAGTAGTATAGTATTTCTGTCACTTATTTTTCTGTTTTGTTAGCTACTTACAATTATTTAGATTTAGAGCTTTTACATATTGTTTATGTCTGATATACATGCTAGTGATGTACACATGTTTTGATGTGATGTGTACATGTGTTGATTAGTGATGTATACATATTGTGATGTACATGTGTTGATTAGTGATGTATACATATTGTGATGTACACATGTTTTGATGTGATGTGTACATATGTTGATTAGTGATGTATACATATTGTGATGTACATGTGTTGATTAGTGATGTATACATATTGTGATGTACACATGTTTTGATGTGATGTGTACATGTGTTGATTAGTGATGTATACATGTTTTGATATACACATGTTTTGATGTGATGTATACATGTTTTGATATACACATGTTTTGATGTGATGTATACATGTTTTGATGTACACATGTTTTGATGTACACATGATTTGATGTGATGTTTACATGTTTTGATGTGTTACATGATTGTACCTGTATAGATGTGGATACAGTTGAGGGGATTGGATCATCCCTGGACTTTCAGTCCTAAAAGGAGCCGTAGACGAGAGGTCTCCGAGAATGAAGTCCTTAGTGGACAGTTGAGGGGATTGGATCATCCCTGGACTTTCAGTCCTAAAGAGAGCCGTAGACGTGAGGTCTCCGAGAATGAAGTCCTTAGTGGACAGTTGAGGGGATTGGATCATCCCTGGACTTTCAGTCCTAAAGAGAGCCGTAGACGTGAGGTCTCCGAGAATGAAGTCCTTAGTGGACAGTTGAGGGGATTGGATCATCCCTGGACTTTCAGTCCTAAAGAGAGCCGTAGACGTGAGGTCTCCGAGAATAGAGGATAGGACTGCATCGTCCCTGGACCTCGGTTCAAAATGTACGTGATGGGGATTGCATCATCCCGGAACTGATAGTTCAAAATGTACGTGATAGGGATTGCATCATCCCGGAACTGATAGTTCAAAATGTACGTGATGGGGATTGCATCATCCCGGAACTGATAGTTCAAAATGTACGTGATGGGGATTGCATCATCCCGGAACTGATAGTTCAAAATGTACGTGATGGGGATTGCATCATCCCGGAACTGATAGTTCAAAATGTACGTGATGGGGATTGCATCATCCCGGAACTGATAGTTCAAAATGTACGTGATGGGGATTGCATCATCCCGGAACTGATAGTTCAAAATGTACGTGATAGGGGATTGCATCATCCCGGAACTGATAGTTCAAAATGTACGTGATGGGGATTGCATCATCCCGGAACTGATAGTTCAAAATGTACGTGATAGGGGATTGCATCATCCCGGAACTGATAGTTCAAAATGTACGTGATGGGGATTGTATCATCCCCGGACTTCGGTCCCTGAATTGATCCGTAGACGAATGGTCTCCGAGAAAGAGTATTGATGAGGTATCGGTAGGATACTTGTGCTCCTGATGATGACGATGCTGATGATCGTGTGATGACGATGCTGCTGATCGTGTGATGATGATGCTGCTGATCGTGTGATGACGATGCTGCTGATCGTGTGATGACGATGCTGCTGATCGTGTGATGACGATGCTGCTGATCGTGTGATGACGATGCTGTTGATCGTGTGATGACGATGCTGCTGATCGTGTGATGACGATGCTGCTGATCATATGATGACGATGCTGCTGATCGTGTGATGATGATGCTGCTGATCATATGGTGACGATGCTGCTGATCGTGATGTTGATGTTGACAGTGATGTACCAGTAACTGTTTGAGTTACTGATGAGGACAGATTGAAGAAAGCTTCCGATGATTTATAGATGTATCATGTGTGGTGACTCCTTGCTCCTGCAGATGCTGTTATAATATCCTTCTCGTTAAGGGGGAGTGTTGAATATTGTAACTTCAAAGAATATTATATTTGTACTTTATTATTCCGGAGATGTTTCATTCCTCCGAGGCAATCCTATTATGTATCCGGAGATGTTTATTCCTCCGATGATTAATATTAACTAGGGTTATTAGACCCACCATATGTGGGTCGGCCCTGTAGTTACATTTTAGGGGTTATTAGACTTCTCCAGGTGAGGTCGGCCCCAACAGGTCTTTTAGTCAGTTGAGATTCAAGTATAAATAGAGGAGGTGAACTCCTCATTAGATCATTCACTCACTTGTGGAAGAGTGCGCACTAGTTGAGGAGATCTGCTAAGGAGTCAAGGAGAAGGAGCACATCTTGTATTTTGGTTGATCATCTTATTGAGGAAAGCTTTACTGGGTTTTCTACCCCATGAGGGTTTCCCAGGATATATTGTGTGTTATCTTGTGATTGTGTTTCTATCAGAGATCTTGCTTGTCTATTTGGTTTAAACTTAACAAAACTAGTGGTGTGTTGACTCGAAAAATATGAACCAAACAATGCAATATGCTCACTACTCTACCTTTCAATTCGATGAATGTTCTAAACTAATGAAAAGTTAGAGGTTCATGTGTGCCTTTCAAACATGCAAAATTCTTTGGTATATTTCTTATTTTTATGCACAGTTTTTCTGAAATATGGACAATAATTGATTTCAAAGATCAACGTAAACCAAGCATATATCTCAATGAAAAATGAATCTAATTCTATTACACGGGGAATCTTTGTTTCTCATTCACAAGATCGCACGAAGGCCCAAGTGAAGAGGATACACAGAGCCCTTTGGAATGCTTATGAATTAAATTCTAGATTGTTACACTTGAGATCCACTTTCTCATTCACAAGATCGCACGAAGGCTCAAGTGAAGAGAATACGGTGGCTCAAAAAACTATATGCAAAAATGAAATCTACTCTATTACACGTGAGATCCACTTTCTCATTCACAAGATCACACGGAAGGCCTGAGTGAAGAGGATACGGTGGCTCGAAAATAAGATGCTTGAAAAATCAAATCTTAGACTGTTACACTTGAGATCCACTTTCTCATTCACAAGATCGCCCAAAGGCGTAAGTGAAGAGGATACGGTGGCTCAGACACAACTTATCACAAGAAAATTGAGAACTAAAGCTACAACTTCCTCTAATTGTGCAAGAGTATAATGAAAATATTGTAGATCCAAAACAAAATTTGACTAATTAAAGCTACGAAGTCCGAAACACTAATTTGATCGCCCTGAGGATGGACTCAAATATACGAGGTCCGAAACGTTGGCTCAAAAAATCTACGCGGGTTTCCTGTTTCACAAATCAATCACCTGTGATGGACTCTCTCATCGCTATATCCATATAGGTTTAATACAGTTCGATGTCAATCCATTGTTCCAACCCGGACTTAATACTTCATGTTTGACTTGTGTTCTTGTTTCTAGATTGAATAAATTTGAAGATGCTTTGTTAGGCGGCTTTCAAATTCCCTTAAACAACGGTCCAGCTTGGTCATCCTTGGTCCCTAGATATCAAGTCTCACTCATTGATCCTTACATCAATGAGTTTCTGCAAGCCTATATCCAATTCAATGGCTTTGATGTTGCTCCACAATCTCAGATTTCCCAATTGCATTCTACCATCTGTATTCGGTCTGTATCCACTACCATGCCGACCATTAATCCTAAGCTCACGAAACGTGCTCTTCAAGAGGGAGTAGTAGTAGGCCCTAGTAATACTACACCTTTACAACTTGGCTTCTCTCAAGTCACATTACCTGAAGAATGGAACAATACCTACCAACCATTACCTCAGAAGTATCCTGAGTTACACCATTCTGGGTCCAAATAGCTAAGGATAGTTCAATCTATTGATGGTAGCACTAGTCTCTATTTTGGTCCTTCTCGGTAATTTTGTGTATCCACTTCTTCTCCTTCATTTCTTGGAAGAACTATGTCACAGCCTGCTAGTTTACCAAGAAGAATTCCACCATGTATAGAGGTTCGGCCACATGATCCACATATGCATCAACATCTCACCAGTCATAGTTTACATCCATCCCCATCACGCAAATTATGTAAAGCAAAGAATACTCAAAAAAAAAAACATTTCAGTCAATAGATGGTCTTGCATCCAGTCTCTCTGTACACAATGGTCAACACTCAAATTGTCCTGAGTGTTCATCTCTCTTTAAAGACCTGAAAAGTTTCTCTTTGCCAAGAGAAAATCTAGGATAGTTAGTTTAACTGTCTGAAAGAAGACTTGACTCAGGCAACTCAACTCCTACTTTCAAAGAAGGGAGTTTACAAGAAGATCTGCAATTTGTTAAACTCAGAAGTCCAACAGATCCTGAACCATAAAAAACAATCAAGTTATAGAACTATGCAAACTTTCAATCTGTTTGCATTGCTCAGAATATCGATGATGTTGCTCGAGATGTCTTAAAGCTCAAAGAGAATCTGCAAACCTTGCATGCTTCAATAGATCATTTAAATGATGCTCATACAAAAAGATACAATAAGTTGATTGACATTAGGTCTAAATTAGACATCATAGCTAAATCTGTCGACAATCTCCAATCAGTTATTCCTCATCCTCCCTTGCCTCCAAGGTATAGTCAAATTGATAAAGAAGGCTACAAATTCAGATATCATCCTGACAATTTTAGTTCTCAAAAGTATTTGAAGCAATTCAGCTCTCATCAGTTGCAAAGGATTCAGTAAGGTGTTGAAATACCCGAAGAAGATTTTGAAATAATGAAACAGAGAACTGCTCAACTAGAAATTCAAGAAATTAAAATGGCATCATCATGGATTTCTTTTGATTCAGAGATGGGAGAATCCTATGCCCCTAACCCTGGTAAAAGGTCTCGAGCTGAAACTGTTTTCTTTCATAATCAAGCTCGAAAGACTAAAGGTCAAGATATCAGTCAGGATAGAAACAGGAGTCCATTTGTCAGATGGACTAATGAGCTTAAAAATGTTGAAGTTAAAATTGATTCCAAAGATCTCTCCAAAGGCTTTGGAAATACTTTGATCATTAATTTGGATTCCGTGAATCATGATGAAGTTCTGAATTTATTTCAGAAAATCAATGCGTGGGCATTATAAAAAAAAGCAGAACCCAAGTATACATGGAAAGATATAACTACTCAGTTAACTTTGGTTTTCACAGAAATTGTTAAGCTTTGGTGGGAAAAGCTTTAAGCAACAGAAAAGACCAAGCTAAACCATTGTTTAAGGGAATTTGAAAGTTGGACCATTGTTTAAGGGAAGGGTCGGACCAATGGATTGACATTGAACTGTATTAAACCTATATGGATATACTTGAAACCATTTTCTAATCCCCATTCAATATCAACTTGTTTGATAAGTGGAACCTGGTAGACAGATTGTCCTACCGTGATTGGGATATTGATTGAAGTGAACCAGAATAATTGAGCAGCACGAAATTTAAACAGTGGTAGCTCATAAATTTTTTCAACGTCTATTTCAGGCAAAGACCAATTGGGTTGGGGATCATATTCTTGTGACACAACTCTGGTATCATATAGAGAATCAGAACTTGTTTTGTTTAGGGACTTGTTTAACCATGACCATCATTTTGTATGTTTCTCTCTACATGCATTTGCAGATTCAGGAAAGTAGAAATTGTTGTTGCTGAAAGAATCTAGTTCGTAAATGAAAGATAAGAGGATTGAAAAGATGAAACCTGGAGATTTCGAAGAGTCGCGGCCTCAGAATAACACGTTGCGTTGCTACCCAACACGGTTGACTGTGCCTTCAACGGGACTTAGTTCGCGCCTTACATGAACTACCTTCCGCCAACACCGACGAGAACCAGAATTTAATCCCACAATATCCTTCTGCCTCAAAAGGGAAATAAGCACACAAATAATTACAAAGAGGAATAGATTATCGGGAAGAATCAGAATGCAGGCTCTACATTAGAGAGATTTTGAGATAAACAAAATGGACTCAAAACAAAGAAAATGTACTTTTAAAATAAACCAATCACCTTTTAGAGGATGGCATCATCCCCCATGGTTGAGGTGGCATTACTTGCTTATTTGTTACATTTTCAAAGGTGGATGAAAACCCATAGTTAACCATGGCAGTGCTTTGAAATCATAAAGAAAAGTACTCATAATGAAAGTCCTTTCACATTTTTAATAAAATAATATTGTCATTTTCAAGTAAAGTACTCATAATGCATTACATAGATTTTGATGTCAAAATAGACTTTCTAAGAGATATATTAAAAAAATACGAGTTGCAGATTTTATGTTACTGATATATATGACAACTCACCTCCTACACTACATTCTATGCACAATCTAAATAATCATGGTTGAGTTACATTTCAAAATTGAATTGAAATAAATTAATAAAAAAAGTGCATTGATGGACTAAGATTCAATTGTAAATTCTCGAAAGTATACTGTCATTAACATTTATATGCATTGAACTTAGAAATGAAATTAAATAACAAAAAATGCATTATAATGAAAAGTCATTTTTATGAATTATATTTTAATTTATATTAACATTTTATATTTAATACTTGTTTCATAAATATAATGAAACATTATTATAATTTGAATATTGTTTTTTACATTTTCAATATTATATTAATTTATCTTAGAAGTGCAAAATTATTCATATGCATAATATATATGTAATATTTTGTCTCATTTATTTTGAATATATATATAATAAAGGTCATTTCACAATTTGAATAAAATAATATTATTGTCATTTTCAAGTAAAATACTCATAATGAAAATACTTTCACACTTTTTCATAAAATAATATTTTTTTCATTTTCATATTTTTTTGAAAAAAACAACATAACTATTATATTTATTATATTTGTGCATTTCCATATCCTTTATTTCAAATTATACATTTATTCTATTTTATTTAATATCGCAATGTGAAATACACACAAATATATGTGTATATGTTACACACACATACATAGATATATATAAGCTTATATATATCTATGTATGTGTGTGTAACATATACACATATATTTGTGTGTATTTCACATTGCGATATTAAATAAAATGAAATAAATATATAATTTGAAAATAAAGACATAAAAATTGCATAAATATAATAGTTATTTGTATTTTTTTTAAATATGAAAATAAAAATAATATTATTTTATGAAAAAATGTGAAAAAACATTTATTATAAATATTTTACTTGAAAATGACAATAATATTTTTTATTAAAAATGTGAAAAGACATTTTGACATACATATATATATCAATTCAAAACAAAAAAAAAATATTACATATATATTACGCATATGAATAACTTTACATTTTTTGATAAATTATATAATATTGAAAATGTAAGAAAACAAAATTTAAGTTATAATAATGCATATGTGTAATCATTTCATTATATTTATGAGATAAGTATTAAATACTAAAATTTAATGTAAATTAAAAAATAACTCATAAAAGTGTATTTTCATTATAATGTATTTTTTATTATTATTTTATTTTATTTCCAAGTTCAATATATATAAATGATAAAGAAAGTTATATTTTTGGGGTTTATAATTTGAATCTTAATCATATTAATGTAGTTTTTTTTATTAATTTATTTCTAGTAAATTTTAAAATGTAACCCAACCATGGTTATTTAGATTGTGCATAGAATATAGTATAGATGGTGAATTGTCAAATATACCTAACACATAAAATCTCCAACTCATAATTTTTTTAATATTTCTTTTAGGAAACCCATTTTCTACCTCAAAATCTCTCTTATGGTGTGATAGTCGAGCTCTATGTATCATCTTTGCATGTGCTCAGTGCGATCTTGCATACGAAAAGCAAGGATCTCATTTGTGATAGTGTTTATATGCATTACTTACAAGTATAGTGTATGCTCTCCCTCTACACATAATGTGATTTGAGGGATCAAAAACTATCTTGGAAGTCTAATTATTTAATATCGATGACAATCTTCACCATTCAAAGACGATCAAACTATATGTGTTTTGAGTTTGTTGTCAATTCAGTCTTGGCGTCTCTTGGTTCCAAAAAGGGCCAAAAGTTAAAGGTTATTCCTTCTAAATATTTGCACATGATTCAAGCAATCAAAACAGAAGAAGGAAGTTATAGCCATCATACTGGACCTTTTCCATTACCTAGTATGGATACCATAATGCATGACGCATTTTCTCCAACAACCACTCTACATTCGGGAATTCAGGGAATGCACAAATCGTCATCTCCCAATTGAACATCTTTAAGTTCTTAATATTTATTGTCAAAAAATAAATGAGATAAAAGATGCAATGTAGATAATAAAAAATTGGGTAACCTATAAGAGGTCCCAAGATCCCACCATATCTGCACAACAACTTGCATTCAAGATACTAGAAGGGATTTTGGGTCTTTCCTATGAATGGAGGAGATGCGGAGGATTGTTGCCCGGATTTGGGAGAATGCTATGCATGCTCTCCATATTTTTGTTTTGGGATGTACTCCTCTTCACCATTATTTTCAAAACCTAAAGTTTCTCCGCAAATAAAAATGGCAGAAATAGACCAAGAACTAGGTGAGTTGTTGGCATACCAATATGTACTCAAGCAAGAATTATGAGATGAAAAGAAGTGATTGTTCAAGCAGATAAAAGTAAAGGAGAAACAAGAAAGCAATTTGGATCGCCCTGACCAGACTATGAAATAAAAATAATAATAATAAATCTTGCATTCTTTGCTCCCATTGAATTGTATAAAAACTATCATGATAGCCATCAATATAGGCAAAGTTTCAAAAAAGATAAAACCTTGCACGTGATTTCTGAAAAAGATAAAAGATTGTATCAAAGAGAGTCTTAATGCATTCTAGACTGTAGAAAAACATTTTGTATCCCTACCTTTCATCCCAAAATCCAAACCTATACCTCAGAAAGCCTCAACAACACTACTAAGTCCCTCCAAAATCCAAACCTATACCTCAGAAAGCCTCAGCAGCACTACTAAGTCCCTCTGAAAGAGATTTCTGTCAAAAATAAATCAATGATATTTTGTCCAAAGGATCGATAAAACCCTCCAAAAGCTCCTAAGCATGTCAAGCATTTGTGGTTAACAAGCATTCTAAGATAGAAAAAGGGGAAATCCTAGAATGGTAGTAAAACATAAACCCCTGAACAAAGTCTTAGAGACAATTATATACCCATTACCAAATAAATCAAGTTTGATCCAACAAATTGTTAGGAACACCATTTTTAAAAAAATCAATCTTAAGTTTGGTTTCTATCAAATAGGCATTGATAAGAAAGATAGATATAAAACAGCCTTTGTTGTTCCACATGGTCAATACCAATGGAAAGTCGTGCATTTTGGCCTAAAAAAATGCACTAGTTGAATTTCAAAAACCTATGGAGGATATTTACAGATCACATAAGTGGAGTGGGCTCTTGTATATATTGACAATATTTTAATTTGTTCTAAGAATTTGCAAGCACATTTAAAGCACCTGCAAGAATTCTACAAATGAGTTTTCCAACGTGGATTGGTCTTATCTAAGACCAAGATTGAGATTGTGAAAATATATATTGATTTTTTGGGATTCGAAATAAAAGTAGGTCAAAATATTCCTCAAGATCATGTTCTCAAGGTTTTTTTGCCCATTTCCATGATGAAATCCTAGAAAAAATTTCAACACCAAATATTTCTAAGAAGCCTAAATTATCATAAAACCATTCTATAAAGGCCAAGATGAAAATATTCATATCTTGCAGCAAAGATTCAAAAAGCAACCCCCCGAATGGAATAAATCCATGAAAAATGTTGTAAAAATGAAGCACTTATGGCTGAAAACAGTGCTCACATTCTGAAATTGTTTATTTGGTTGCAAAATTATGATCTTTACATTCAATATAAACCTAGTTATTTAAATTATCTTGCATATATGCTTACTAGAAAAGAGCAAGCTCCTAGTTTAGGTATGTTTTCTACCAGTTCATCCAACAAGGGGAAGGCTATCCTTACAAATGAAGAAGAGCATCAAAAGAGGCAGAAAAGGCTGTAATATCATTTAAATCCTCAAGAACAAAACCAATATCTGGAAATCGTAAATAAAAGAGTTAATGAAGAGAGGAGGCCTTTTGCAACCTTAATTGAGCATATCCAGTCCTCTCCCATGTGCATCTAAATATTAGAAAGACAAGAAAAGTAAACATTCCTAGGGATCGAAGATGCTTATAATAAACTCAAAAATTTGAACAAAGTGTGGATCAACATCACTGATGAAGCAGGAAAAGAGCTCTACTATGTCGATCTAGGAAATGGATATTTAAGTTGGATGAGCTATAATTTAATCATACAGCTTGCTAGAGAAAACAGTGAAATCATTATATTTGTTGACCCTTAAAATTTGGTTCAACATCCTTAGTCTAGTTTGACATAAAATTTCTTAGACAAACATTCTCCAAGAAAGGATTGGATCAACGGGCAAGCAAACTTCATTCTGCATATTCAAGCTGACATGACAGTGGCACATTAAAGTGTGGTTTAAATTTAAACTTAAATATTTTAAAGGAAAGTACTCAATGTTAGAGCCTCCCATGAAACTAAAACAGAAATTCATAAAAAAAAGGCAGGGAGATGCCATTCGGAATAAGAGAAGAGAGATGCTATACTTAGTTTTGAGTGTTCTATGCTTTTTGAGATAGTTTTCCAATAGTTTGATTTTCTTTGTGACTATAACTTAATTAAATTATAATACAATATGGTTATAATGCAAGATTGTGATCAATAAAAGTGTTTCTTATCGCTACTAACAACATTTTATCAACAAACAAATCCACAAAATTAATTGATAAAGGCATGAATTCACAAGGTTAACTGTGAGTATCTTAAATTATATCTTCTTTCGGAAGACATAATTTGAAGTCTTCATCAAAAAGGTTCCATTCAAGTCTCTAATCAACAAACAAATAGAACAAAAGCTAACCTAAGTTGAATTTATGCCTCTAAAATGCATCCATAGTGCTTGGCTCTTCAATGATCTTACGTTTTTGTCTCATCATATGTTTCAAGAACGAAGCCTCCTATATGGGAGGGCATGTAATCTACATCAATTTATATAATTACATAAGTAATCATATTATAGGATTTGTAGTTATGTTATAATTTATATTATAACATAATTCGAGTACGAATATAAATATGGATACGATTTTATACGAAAAAAATATGTAATAAAAAAATCCAATAAAAATAAAATACAAAAGTAGAATTCTTATATATAATACTTTTAATCAAATATATAAATCAAATTAACATAAATGTACATTAAAAACCATTATTTTTTATAAAAAAATTAATAAATTGAATGTTATTTATATTTTATAGTTATTAAATAATAAAAATTTAGTTTTTTAAAATTGGTTTTTAAAATTTATTTTTTCGTTAGTAAAAATCTATATTCATATTTCAAATTGCTTCGAATTTTCATAGGGGAAATGCCAATACCACCAAATTATACTACTATGCCATACAATAAATACTTTCCACTTCCATCAATTATTCCTTCAACATTTGTTAAATATATTTATATCTTCTAAATTATGAATAATAATTAAATTTAAAAACAATATAACATATCCATACTCTACTGATAGTTAAATTTAAGAACAATGTAACATATCTATACTCTACTTCTAAGGATTTGAGTATATTTAAATTAAAAGTGTAAAGTAAGTTTCTTAAACATCAACTCTCAAATAAGTCCCTCGCATTTAAAATATATTTTCTTATATAACTAAAAGGGTAAACTGCCAAATAACTCCAAATCGTATTGGAAAAATTATAGCAAATTGTATTCGCCCCCATTTCATTAACAACTTCACGTAAATAGAAGAAGACAACTAAACATGTTCTAAATTATCACTTTGAGATATCATCATTGGTAACTTTAAATTTGTCTTTATTTACACGGTGATAAATAAATTCCATCTATGATAGAAGGATTTAACATGAGTAGTAATCATCTCTTGATTATAAACCTAATCACTCTAAGTTCATAACAATAACTACTTAAAATTTTGTGATGCATTCATCTACATTTAGAGTCTAAACAACAACTCAATTTGTAATTATAATTTTCATAAGTCTATACAACTATGATCAAATCTGGTTTGCATACCCTTTGAAACGACTTTCTATTAAATCTAATCACATGATCAATTAACCCATAGACAAATTTGCAATATAAAATTTAATCTCTTGAAAAAGAAATGAAGGTATTTACACGCAACAAAAGTAGTACACATAAAAACTCATTCCATAGGAATGACTCACTACTAAGCCAGAGTTATCAACGAATAAAGCACCCCTAACCCATTGTTATGTACCTTTGATCTAAATATGCAAACACGCGCAAGCTATCCAATAATGCGATACAAAACCTTTTTGCTTTATTAATATGAAACCCCTTAAGTTAGGGAAACACGTTACATTTGATCCTTTTACAAAAAGAATCAACTCATGTTCATTTACCTCTTCGAGGGAGCAACCTTTAACAAGCAAAACTCCAATTACAATATGCTTCACAAAACCTCTCATTACATTGCTTATACTTCTCTATATAATTTTTATCTAATTTCCTTGGAACTTTCTAGAGAAAAAACCTTCTAGTAAGTCTTCTTACAATTATTGTTTTTCATACTACATCTACTTCATGGGCCTTATTTAATAGAAATGGCAACAATACATAGCATCTTATCTAATATTAAGGGGACTAAGGGTAGGACCCTCACCCCCCTTAAAAAAATGTTGCCCTTAACACTTGATGTGAGGAGGTACAACCATAAACCACATGTAGGGACCCCCATTTTGGGTCTACTATACAGCAAAGAGAAGACACGGCTAAACGAGGGCGTACCAACGAACCAAGGCCAAGTTTTATGGCTCCAAAATGGGCATAGTTATAACCTTTCTCTTTAGCCCAATCAATTTGACTTTTGTCTAACAGATTTATATGAACGGGTTCTTTCTTATCTGTGAAAGCAACATCAATGCTAGACATAAAAAGTTTTCTGATGCAGTAATAGGAGGTTTTACTGCCCCTTTACATGATGGTCCAGCCTTTGGAACAATCTATCCTAAATTCTCAGTTAGCCTTAAAGATCCTCACATCTACAATCTTCTTAAGGCTTACATCCTTCCTCGTGGATTTGATATGGAAACTGGATCACGGATTATCCAGTTAAAAGGAGGTGTTTGTGTTAGATTTGGTAATGATACCCTGCCTCAACTGTGAACTCATGTCCATCAGAGTTCTGCAAACACCAGCGTGGTGGAGTAGCCCAATTCAAAATCTAAAATGCTACTCCCATCACATTCAACTGGACAGGTATCAATTATCCAACCTATTGGGAATTGAAATATAATGAGTTGAGAAACAGAGAAAGAGTAGTTACTTCTTTTAACCCTCAGCCGTTGATATTTGATGAAGCCACTAGCTCTTTCAGATCTGCCCAAGAAGAGCTTATTAAACGTTTTGGTCCTCCTCTTATAAAATCTGCTTCTATTTCTTCATACAATAATGCAAAGCTGCAAGCCATGTCAAACCAACTGAGTAAAGAATCCAAAGCCGAAACCCCTACATCTGAATCTTCTATAAATACTTCATTTTCCGGTCTGTCCGAGTTTGAACATAGAGGTCAGCATGCCGCCTGTCAAGCATGTCAGAAAATTAAACAAAAATTACAACATAGACAAAAACAACATGAATATCCTACACTAGGTATGTTCTCTTTGCCTCGTGAGAATTCGAATCTACAGGTAAACATTGGTGGCCAAAGGTCCTTCGTCCCTGGTAGAAATTTGCATGAAGCTGGTTTTAGGCAATATGCTCAAGATGGCCAAACAAAAAGAGAATTTCTTCCTAGTAAATCATCTGTTGTTGATCAGACTGTGTCTGATGAAATTAAATTGACAAATTGGGGAAACTTGCAGGAAGCTCATACTGCAAGGAATTTAGATGATATGGCAAGAGACATTATGTTTTTAAAACAGCAATGTTCAGAACAAAAGGAGCAAATCAACAAAGTTCAAACTAAATTGGAACTGCTTGATCACTTATTGCATGACACCACTCAAATTCAGAGAGCTATTGAAGAAGCTTCTCTGAAATTAGAAAGAAGATTAGCTGTCTTAACTGATATCAGTAATAAAACAGAGGAACTAAAAAGAAAGCATTATTATGTTCCAGATCATGTTTTAAGACAAGCTACAAGAGGTCATAGTAAAAGTAAATCTTTAGGTCAATTCAATGTTATACCTAAAGATGAGAAACCCGAATGGGATTTTGGTGTAAGTGATGCTATCAAGCAAGAAGTTGAAGATTGGATCGAAGAATTTAAAAAGTTTAGACCTATTTTAGATCCAAAATATATTGTTGATTTAAATATGATGGAAGTAGAGTCTTCCAATAGAAGAAGAATCCAAGCTCCTCCTCAAGATCATTTTGACACCCATATGCTAGATGCCAATCCTGTCTCAGTCTCTCCTCCCAAAGTTTTTAACTTTGGAATTAATTCTATGAATAATTTGATTTCTCAAATGCCTGAGCAACCAGTGCTCAATATTCAGTGTCAGTCCCGTGAAGATGTACAAAATGCCATTCAGTTACTTACACACTGGACTTTGTATAAAAAGCAACAAGACCATAATGTCACAGGTCAAATGTTAGGAACCCAATTAATTGTTGGTCTATCTGGGTTAGCCTATGAATGGTGGCGGTGGTTGCCACAGGAAGCAAGGAATGAAATGCTTGCTGCAAATGACGCTGATGAGCAGATCTTATCTGCTTTAGGTAGAGAATTCTATGGACCAGAAGAAGGTGAAGATTATGATCATCTTGCATCACTATTCATGTCTGCAAGATTGTGTGATCTAAGTAAAGCTGAAGAATATTTTTGCTATATGCAGAAATTATTAATATCTTCTGGTAAATCAGGAAACCCTGCCTATCTTAAGCATTATTTGAGAAGTTACCCTGGTCATGTGCCTGATGTTGTTGAGCAGGCACTTGAAGATAAAAAGATTGAATTAAGAAGTCTTTCACTTGCTCAATTGCATGGTCATATACTTGAGACTTGGCAAGTGCATTGCCTTGAAAGAAGAGTAAGCAAAGATTTCAAAAGACATCAAAAAATGTTCTCTACATCTTTCTGTAAAGATGTTGCAGGGATGCCAGATTGGGGGTGCGGTGCGCACAACAGAGGTCACTTTGGAAAGGAGTGTAAATGTAAGAAAAAGAAAAAAGGATTCTACACTTCTGAATCAAGATATCACCCAGAGAATACAGAGATAAGAAACCCTATAAGAAATCTAAGTACAAATCTAAAAGATTTGTCAAGCGCAGAACAGAAAAGGGTTCTAAAGATGTGTGTTTTGTCTGTGGTAAAACTGGTCATTGGGCTAGTAAGTGTCCTGAAAGAAAGTCTAAACCCAAACTTGCCGCCCTCTGTGAAAATCTTGACCCAGCCTGGTGGGATTTGTATAAAGTTTCTTTCGATTCTCCTCCGCCTTCCGGCGAAATTGTATATTTACCTGCTACTGATTCTTCCTCTTCAGATACTGAGTCCGAACCTGATCACCCACTTGTAGCTAAATGTGATCAATCTCCTTCCTCTTCCTCCGAGTCAGAGTCTGATCTTGATGCACATTTAGGGGGGTGTGGTCGCCCAGAGTATGATTTTTCCTTGTACATGTTTTCTTCTCGTTCTCCTTCAGTACATCAAATAGAAAAGACAATAGCCAGTATTGATTTGCAATTATCTTCCATTCCCATTTATAGACATGCTGAGAGAACTAAACTAAGAGAAGAGAAAAAGAGTTTGCAATCTCAATTAGAAACTCTGAAAGCAGCAAAAGGAAAATCCAAAGCCCCTGAATACAATCCTGTTGAGCTATACCAAGACTATCCTGGTAGTCATTCTGATAGACAAAGCCATAGACAGGATAGAGAAAAGTTTATGAGGATTCAGTTGAAATAAAAACAGACCAAACTTAAAGAGCTGCTAAAAGAAGTTGAAGCCTTGAGACATGCCATAACAGTTTTAGTCAGTGAAAGAGATCAATCTTCTGAAGAAGAACTCTCTAAAGAAATTGAGAAAGTATGTCATAATCAAGAGTCTCCTTCTACTTCTCCTGAAAGGTCTCCATCTCCTAAGTCTCAAAGTGTCAGTTTGCTTGGTGCATTATCAGGTCCTAAATTGTTTATTACTCTGCAATTTTGTCCAGATGAGTTTAAGTCTTACCCTGTACAGTGTCTTATAGATTCAGGTTGTCGGTTTAACTTGGCAAAAGGTAATGCAATTCCTCAGTATTATTGGGAAAAGACAAAAGAATTTGGTTCAGCTATCCAAGGTTCACCTGTTTATCTTACTGGTAAAATCAAAGATTTCCCAATAGCATTATCTAGTGTAAAGAGTTCTATTTCTTTGTTTCGGTTAGATGAAGTCAGAGAAGACTGTGTTTTGGGTTCTGAGTTCTTAACTAAAGTCAGTCCATTTTCTATTGATACCCTTTGTCAATAAGTCAGCCAGTCTTGTACAGTCAAGTTCTGCTTTGAATAAAATGGAATGCTGCATCTCCTATGCAGAAGTTCATGGTGAGAAAGCTCTAGCAGCAATTAAAGAGAAAATTATGAATGACTACTGCTCTGAGAATCCAAATGCATTTTGGAAAAGAGAAAAGTATTTCGTCTCTCTACCATTTGACCCTCTGCCAAAGAGTAAACCCATGAAAGCATCAGCTAGGCTGATGAGTCCATCAGAGAGGGAATTCTGCTCTAAAGAGATACAGGAGCTGCTTAGCAAAGGACTCATTAAACCATCAAAAAGTCCTTGGGCTTGCAGAGCCTTTGTGGTAAACAAACACTATGAGCAGAAAAGGGGAAAACCAAGGTTAGTGGTGAATTTCAAGCCTCTGAATGTTGTTCTTCAAAAAATAAGATACCCACTGCCTGACAAGTCAAGCTTGCTTCAGAAAATAGGCTGCACAATTTTTAGCAAGTTTAATCTCAAATCTGGTTTTTATCAGATTGGAATAGAGGCCAAAGATCGGTATAAAACTGCCTTCGTAGTTCCTCATGGGCAGTATCAATGGAAAGTATTGCCATTTGGTGTAAACAATGCTCCATCCGAATTTCAGAAAAGGATGGAAGACATCTTCAGAGATATTCCATGGTTTATTGTTTTCATTGATGATATATTAATTTGTTCAAAGAATCTGCAGGACCATTTGAAGCATTTGCAGAAATTTTATGATTTAGTTTTTAAGCATGGTTTGGTCCTATCTGCCTCTAAAATGGAAATCGGGAAAACAGAAATGGATTTCCTCGGATTTCATATAAAAGATGGTCAAGTTGTACTCCAAGAGCATGTTCTTAAATCTTTTGATCAGTTTCCTGATAAGATCCTAGAAAAGACCCAGCTCCAAAGATTTCTAGGATGCTTAAACTATATCAGACCATTCTACAGAGGACAAGCCTCTGATATTCATTGTTTGCAGCAAAGACTGAAAAAGAAGCCTGCTGCATGGTCTGAAGAAATGACTAAGGTTGTTCAGCAAATAAAAGCCAAATTCAAAGACCTGCCTGCCCTTCATCTCCCTCAGGGTAATGGTAAGCTTATCATTGAAACAGACGCCTCTAACACTACTTGGGGTGGTGTTCTGATAGAAGAAATAGAGGGAAAAGAAAATGTTTGTGGCTATGCTTCTGGTTCTTTCAAAGGTGCAGAATTAAACTATCCCAGCAGCCACAATGAGATTTTGGTTGTCAAAAAGACAGTACAGCACTTTATCCTGTTTCTTAAACCTGTCAGATTTGTAATAAGAACCGATTTGAAGATTATGCCTGGCATCTTCAAAAATGAGAATTTGATGGCAGAAAACAGTAGCAGGATACTTAAATGGTTTATCTGGTTGTCTAATTTTGACTATGATATTGTGTATAAACCAGGTTACTTAAATTGCTTGGCTGATATGCTCACTCGTGAAAATGTGCAGCAAGAAGATAGTAAATCAGTCAGTTTAAATATGTTTACAGCTGGTTCCAGTTCTGGTTCTAAAGATGATAAGGGTAAAAGCCCTACACCAGTTGAAGAGACTATGCCACGAAATGCTCTGTTCATGAAACCATGGGATGAGTCTCTGTCTCCTGCAGAAAGGAGAGAATTGCTGGATTATGCAGACAGACGCCAAGCTGAGAAATATCTCAATTTAACTTTGATAAAAGAAATACAATTGCATCCATGTAAACTGCATATCCTTGAAAGGTGGGAGAAAACCGCCTTTAATGGTTTTTCTAAAGCACAGGAAAAGCTCCGGAAATGTCATGAGCTGTGGATTGATTGCAATGACGAGAAAGAAGGCCCTGTGTGGTATGTTGATATCGGTGAGGGTAACCTCACTTGGACTTCATATAATTTAATTCTTCAATTTTGCAGGGAGCAGACTGCAATTGTTATATGTACAGATCCAGGAAATATGAGAAACAAAAAATGGTCAGGTTGGACAGAAGTCTTCCTTGATAAGTTGTGTCCAAGGGTTGACTGGACAAATAGGCGAGCCAACTTCATTCTTCATATGGAAGCTGACATGCAGGCTGCAGATCAGCATAATCTTTGGTTCAAGTTTCTTTTAAGGCATCATGGTGGCAGGTAGACTCCCCTCGAGCATACTGTAAATGTAACACATAAATATATTAAAAGAGATGCCATGGGAAATAGGTTGGATACGAGAATACACCGTAGAACTCTACCACTAAATTACAGAGTGGAATCCATGTTTGCAAGCGAGTTCCTTGGAGAAAAGTCTGATGTTTTAGTGAATGGTTGTATCCGGAACCTGTTTATAAAGATGATGAGTATGTTCCATATGATGACTCCCAAGGTTATGAAGATTCCCAGAATTGGGAAGATATTCTTGCACAAAGGGAGATTGAAGAAAATCTGTTTGATGAAGGCGCCCTCGACTATGCATGTGGAGGCCAACCAGTTGGTCCACCTTGCAATCCCGAGTTATTTTGCGTGTGCCGGTCCGGTGATGATTGATACCGGAATGAAGCATTATGGTCCGATATTGTAATCATTGTACAAATATGCTTTTCTTTATTGGAAACCGTGGTGGGCCGGGAATAATAGCTCCACAGTTGTAATCTGTCGGATATCTTTTCTGTATTATGCTTTGGGCCATATATGTCGGCCATTGTATTTTGCTTTCGGTTTGTAGGCCATAGGTTTGTCGGCCATTGTCTGTGTCGAATCTGAGTCCCCATATGGCACTGCCCCCAAGGGACGAGATAATCATGGTGTGGTCCCACCATGACCTCAGATTCCATGCCTTTTGACTGGTTAGTGTAAGTTTTGTGTTACCGGTTAACCTGCTCTCATGCTATATATTGGAGGTCCGGGAAGTCATTTGGCATTCGAGAGTTTTGCATCGAGCTAGCTAAGAGCTCTGCAAGTGAGTCGAGTCTAGGCCGAGCTGCTCCGGTAGTTGGATGCTCAGCGAGTCAGTAGGTGTGTGAGAGCCGAGGTAATATGCTCTGCTGGTTGCCGCCAAGGTATAACACAGCATCAGAAAGCCAAAGTTCGACCCTGTAAAATTTGGTCGTGTCTTTAATGAATGTTAGTGGGCATATCACTGGAATCCCAGGAGCCTTTGAGTAAGTTCATGCCTTCGGGAAGTTCTGAAAGATAAAAGGGCCAGTGACATTGTGCCTAGGCATTCAGCTGTGTGTGTGGTGACGAACTTCGCTGTCCGAAATTGACCCACAAGTCTGTAAGTCTATAAATTTGCAATGAAGGATGAATAAAACTGTGTGAAATTTGGAGTTTTGGAGATCGTGGAGCTTAAACAATACTAACATCATAGGAAGATTTTAAATTTTGTAAATCAAATGCGAAACCGTAAATAAAATGCTAAAAATCAATTTGTACATAAAATGGAACCATATACCTGATTTCCAATGGTTGTAGGTGGTTGTAGCTGACATTCCTTGCCGCTTCGATCCAGACATCCAATCTCCCGATTTACCGAAGACCTCTCGGTTGACCACCCTACCATATCAGGGTTACTCTTCTTTACCCCGAACCCCCGAGCATTTTGGGGTCGTAAGAACACACTAGCAAGCTTCCCGCTGGGATCTCCCAATCCCAGGTCTAGCTAAGCCAACACACAAAACCACAAGATCAATTCTCGATTCCGGTGCCCATCCAACACTAAGAAGCAAGAGATATCATTTTCTCTTTCTCCTCCCTTCTTTTATAACAAAAGTCTGGGTGCCATGTGTCCTCACATGCACATAATTTATTTAATTTAATATTTTATTAATACTTGTTCTCAAGTTACAAGTGTCTCTTCTTGTCTTAAGTGTGCACCTAATTTCCTAAATTGGTGCAGGGTAGGTATAGTGGTTTGCCAACTAATTTTATTCAAAAAATATTTTTAATAAAACTTTTAATAGACCACAAGATGTTTTATATTTTCTCTCCTTCCCAATTAATAAAATTAAAATAAAAGAATTTTTTTATTAATATTCTACTTTAATTCCATAGTTCTTGTATTTTTATTCCACTTCATTTCTAATTCTTTTTCAAAGATAATAATATTAATTAAAAATAAAGTAGAAAATAAATAATAGAACTATTTATTCAAATTTTTAATTCTATTTAACATTATCATCTTTGAAAAAAAATCAAAAATGAAGTGGAATAAAAATACAAGAACTATTTATTCAAATCTTGATATTTATTTAATATTATAAACTTTGAAAAATAATTGGAATTAAAGTAGAATATTAACAAAAGAAAACATCTTGTGGTCTATTAAAAGTTTTATTAAAAATATTTCTTGAATAAAATTAGTTGGCAAACCACTACACCTACCTTGCACCAATTTAGGAAATTAGATGCACACTTAAGACAAGAAGAGACACTTGTAACTTGAGAATAAATATTAATAAAATATTAAATTAAATAAATTATGTGTATTTGAGGACACATGGCACCCAGACTTTTGTTATAAAAGAGGGAAGGAGAAGGAGAAAAGGATATCTCTTGCTCCCTAGTGTTGGATGGGCACCGGAATCGAGAATTGATCTTGTGGTTTTTGTGAGTTGGACTTAGCTAGACCGGAGATTGGAAAATCCCAACGGGAAGCTTGTTACTATGTTCTTGCGACCCCAAAATGCTTGAGGGTTCGGGGTGAAGGAGAGTAACCCCGATATGGTAGGGTGGTCAACCGAAAGGTCTTCGGTAAATCGGGAGATTGGATGTCTGGATCGAAGCAACAAGGAATGTCAGCTACAACCACCTACAACCATCGAAAATCAAGTATATGGTTCCATTTTATGTACAAATTGATTCTAGCATTTTATTTATGGTTTCGCATTTGATTTACAAGATTTAAAATCTTCCTATGATGTTAGAATTGTTTAGAAGGTCTTTTTGGGGGACCCCGAAATGGGGGTCCCTACATTTTTTAGGGTCGACAGTCTGTCATCGTACCCCTATGTGTTGTTTTCGTTCTTACGACCTCTATAATTCCATTGTGGGTCAGTTGGTAAATCGTCTTACCTTCCACTGCACACACACACACACTCAAGAGCACATTAGTAGTGTTGCATTATGAAATATTTCATCACCCATCATAATATCTCAGTCAGTCGAGCATATATTTCATTAATCATTTTCTCTCAATCAGTATAGCATATCTATCATTCATCATTCTATCTCGATCAGTCGAGCATATGTAACATCTAGTCATCCTATCTCAATCAGTCGAGCATATCTAACATTCAGTCGTTCTATCTCAATCAGTCGAGCATATGTAACATTCAGTCATCCTATCTCAATCAGTCGAGCATATCTAAAATTCAGTTATTATTCATTTCATAAATTCGCTAATCATTAAACAAAGCATTCATTATTAAGTAAGGTATCAATTTATATAAGTGCCGTTCAAGCATTTTCAATATTCAAAGGACCAATTAATAGAGTTTATTCGGTCGGGTCACCTGGCAAGTGTCCTCAAGTCTACGGTCAATCAATGTACCGAGGCGAGGATTACACCACAATCCCATGGACAAGTGTTAACCACAATGTTGAAGTCAGGGAACTAGGATCCCATGTACAACTACTAACCACCATGTTGAAGTAGTCCAAGAAGCTCCACCATGAACCTAGCTCCCATGTGTGAGTGTTAATCGCAATGTTGAAGAAGTCAATGCCCCATATGCAAATACTAACTACCATACTAAAGTAATCCAAGGAGCTCATCTATAAACCCAAATCCCATGTCAAAGTGCTCATTTTGACTCCCCATTGAAAATACCTGTCAAATAATGGTGCTCCCTAGCATGATTATGTGGATCCAAATATATAAATCTGTCCATATCAAAAAAATGGCGTAGCTACAAAAGGTAAGAGGGGGATCTAAAAGGAATACTACCAATGGTCAATCATATGCAAGTTGAAAACTCATAGGCATAACCTTCCCTGGGATTCCTTCCATGATGTTCTCTGCGTAAGGAAGAGTAGAGTCATCCAATAAAAGGTGAAAGTAGTTGTCTTCCTAGAAATGACAACTATCCATGTACCAGTCATCACATTCAGCCTCTAAATCATACCAGACATCTATTTCACTAGTATACTCTCTTTGGATGATGGGATACAACTCTCATTAAATTCATGGGCTCTCTTCTTCATATCCTCACAAATTGCATACATATCCTAAAAAAAATCATCACCAACATATGTTTCTCCCATGGCATGTTCCAACACATTGCCCTAAAAACTCTATCAAATAGCATTAATCTAGTGGCAATTTGAGCACTCTATCAAAAGTTATCTTGTTTGCAAGGCCCACTGTCATCATCGAAAATCCCTAAAAGAACAAATTTCAAACTGCAATATGGCATCCATCCAAACTCTGATTCGAACGATTGTTTTTTTGAAATCGTGTATTTTTGCGAGAATACAAATCCATAATTAGATCTAGAGAAATTCTACTGAAAAATACTTCAAAACTTATCTAAGTGTCATGGTCCTCTTTTTTCCCTTTGAAAACCTACAAAATGAATCAAAAGAACTTCACTATTTTGGGCCTTGTAAAGTGAGTGCTCTACTACCATTTGTTGTGTAACCTTTGATTTAAATATGCAAACACATACAAGATATCCAAGAATAAGGGTATCTAGAGTGGTGAAAAGAGAGATTTAAATCCCTCCCACCCAAGTTTAATTATGTGAAACAACATATTGACTTGCCACAGCAAAGTTGCAAGGGTAGGCACCCAAACTTGAGTGGTACCCCACCAAATGTGTCTCTAGACAACTCAAACCTAGGATGAACTATGAGTTTTTGATATATATGGCCTGCAGATTGTTGTATATATCAAGGGAGGTTTCTTAGTTCCTCGTCCCCCATTAAATTGTCAAAAAAAAGATATCCAAGAATGAGATAGAAAACACCTTTACATTATTAATATGAAAACCCTTAAGGTATGGAAAGACCTTACATTTGATCATTTTACTAAAGGAATCCACTCATTTTCACTTGCCTCTTCGAAGGGGCAACCTCCAATTGAGCCAAGCTTCAATTAGAATATGCTTTACAAGACCTCTCATTCCAATTCTTCTACTTCTTTATATAATTTATATCTAACCTCCTAGAAACTTTCCAAATTAGCAACTTTCAAGTAAGCAAAACCTTTTAATAAGCCTTCTTACAATTATTGATTTTCACACTGCATCTACTTTATTGGCCTTATGGGTCTTATTTAATAGATATGTCCTCAATATATAGCATCCTTATATCCAATTAAGGGGGTTGGGGTAGGACCATCATATGAAACATCAAGGGAAAAATCAAATAACATGTCTCTATCTCGACCCCAACACAACGCAACATTATAGAGTTTCAATAAAATTATTTTTCCATTGTCATCTCAACCTCTTTGAATCTCAAGCTTGAGTAATTCATTATGCCTCTATGGCTCATGTCATTCCTTCATATACCTAGTTGATTAGGAAAGGAGGCTATGGAATATGAAATAGTAGTAGGAACATTGTTGGATAGTGATACAATGATCAAAGTTTATCATCTAACCCAAACTATCAACAAGTTTAGTAAAGTTTGGCTCACTTGTAACCCTGTACAATTAGAATATAGTTCAATATAAGATAGCTTATCTCTTTATGGCAGTCACGAAACATAACACTTCTTTAAATTTACTCTTGATACAAGGATATTCAACATAATTTCAACATAAAGATAACATAGGAAAAATCTAGATATAAAATAAGAAAAGCATAAATATAACAAGAATGTAACACCTTAAAAATTACATGAAAGAATTATGAAATAATCTTTTTTTTAAGAAATAAATGAGTTATTATAAAGATGGGAATTTATTCAAGTTGGAGGATTACATGGAACATTCTACTAGTTAAAGGAATCATGATTCATTAATCCAAAAGTCTTTTTATACTATTTTATAACCATCATGTTTTTTTACTATTATCTCACCTTCTACATTCAATGAAAAATACAAAATACAAGTCATATTAAAAGTACTCCATTAAATCAACAAAAAGCTTAGACTCTTTTGTCACGTGCCTTCCCAATACACACGGGGAAATGACATCGCATACATACATTCACTTTTGAATACCCATTCTTTGACATAAGTTGATAACATGAGAGACCTACCACAAACAAGATGAGGTTGATAAGAATCATAGGCACTCATGTAAATTGTCATATTTGCCACCATCTACTCTCTCATCTTATTGATTAATAACCCCCTTTTGCTCTTATCAATGTTTACTATGTGCACATTTTATCATATTATATGTTTATATTTTCAGTTTGTAATAAAAAAGCTATTTGCCACTACCTACTCTCTCATCTTATTGATTCATAACCCCTTTTTGCTCTTATCAATGTTTACTATGTGCACATTTTATCATATTATATGTTTTTTTCAATTTGTAATAAAAAAGCTATGTTAAATTTAAAAAAAAAAAAATGTCACTAAGTTTGAAAGTTATCATTATTTACTTATGGTTTGGTTTTTTGCTCTACACTAGGAATCAATGTTATATATGTTACATAGCATGATATAAGTATTGTAAATATAATTTACATATTCTTGGTATAGAGTTAAAAATCAATGTTCAATAAATAAAAAGTTATAGGTATTCAAATTACTAGCATTTTATAAGTTGTTTTCCTAGTTTTGAAATGTTTTGAAATGTGAAATTTTTATATTGCAAATTCCAAATATATATATATATATATATATATATATATATTTTGAAAATTTCAAATATATATATATATATTGAAAATTTCAAATATATATATATATATATATAATGTGCACATGATAAACATTGTTAAATGCATAAATACATTATGAATCAACAAGAGGGAAATATAGGGATTGAGATATATAATAAATTACATGAGAATCTATAATTGATATCATTTCAATTGTTTTATTTAGATTTTCATGTCATTTATTTGTATAAGATAGTGGATAATTAAATATGAAAATATGCATACCATACCCTCCACCTGTGTGTAGTAGTAGGCATACATGACAAAGAAAATCCAAAACATTATCCCAATGATTTTTGCATTAAGGAATTACTTACAATATTTCTCCACTTGTATTTGTCATTGAATGTAAATGGCAGACAAATGGAGTGAAGTAACTTTTGAACAATTGAATCATGATTCATCTAACTAATAGAATTACATATATCATCTTCGATTTGAATCATCTTTCATCTGTGTCCTTTGTTCATCTATTTCTTATAAACAAATGAGTTATTTCATCATTCATTCACCTAAACTTCTCAATATTGCATATATGTTATACTTATGTTTTGTTATCTTATATCCTTGTTTTCCATCCATTATCCTTATGTTAAAATCATGTTATGTCACCGTGCCTTCTGCTCAAATAACTCAAATAACTCATGAAGAATTGTTACGATGCATCACCGCCATAAAGAACTAAACTATCACAGAGTGGTCTATAGTCTAATTGTGTTGTGTTGCAAGAAAACCATATTGCATCAAACTTATCAATGACTTATCTTAAATAATATGTTGTGACGATTGCACCACTATCCAACGACTACTCCATGGCATATAGTCTCCTTTTCTAATTAATTAAATAAATGTACGACTTGTTTGAGCCATAAAAAATAAAAAATTATTTGACCCTAAGATTGAAAGCAACTGAGAGTAAGGTGGATAAGTAGCAAATCCAGCACCGATGCAAAAACAAAGAGATACAAAATGTATGTATAATTTTGGTTGAGCTATGCAATGCTATATGGTGGGATGAGGTTGAAATAGATACTCATTAATTGATTTGACATATGTTGTTTCATACCCTAATTGTGAGTGGTGTATTCAATGGATACTTGAGACTGGACAATGAATCACTCATATGCAATCAATTCACTCATATGCAATCAATTGCTATGCATACTATTACCTTTATCTTTTTTGCCATGGTATATAAATTTTCTATTATAAATTTGTTTTCAAATTACTTGAACTCATGATTAAATTTCAAATAATGTGTTCTCAAAGTGTATGTAAATCGAATCTTCTTATAATTTTATAAAAAATTACTGAAAATTGTTAAAACCTCAAACTAAATTACAATCTGAACTCCTACTATAGCTGAATACATTGCTTAAAGGCCTTTGGTTACCAACTTAGAGTGTAAGCTAGATTATAGTCAACATATTATTGTTACACATGTTAAGACTTTCTATTCTAGATGAATTTGTTTCTCTCCATTCGTAAATGAAGAGAACTTTGAAGCTATTAATGAGAATATCTTGAAATAGTACCTTCAGACTATGTTGAGATATCTTCTTCCATTTACATAAATATGTGAATGGAATAAAGAGGGAAATGCAATCTCTTTTAATGTTTCCAGGATTTTACATAAAATGAGATAATCAACTAAAAGTAGTGTTTAAGAAACTAAACCCAGATTTGCAATTCAAAGTATACCATGATTCTCTGGAGTAAGGTATGGGTATGTTAGAAAACGGTATCAAAGCTATGTTCAAACGTTGCAACCTTCGGTCTCATATCGAAAGCTTTAACTTCATAATTTGGAAGACATATTTTTGGCAAGGAATAGTCACGTTGATTGGATGCATACCGCAAAGGATCATTGTGTAAACCAAATAAGTGTTCCTTCTCTATTAAATTCATGTTAAAAGATAAAGTAAAGTATCATATTAATGTCCACTTAAACCAATTTGACTTGTCAAACGTGTTAATCCCTTTATTGGTAGAAAGAAACTAACTCCAAGGGGACAAACACCTTACCTCACACACACGCACAAAAAGACTCTACACCTACCAAAATTTGAACTTGGATTCTTGCTTGGACATATTTGCAAAATTTTTGACAAAATTCCTTATTTTTAACACTAATGATTTTGAATCACAAAATGTTTCGAAATACCAAATGTTTCATAAACTTCTCACAATTATTCAAGTTTTTCTCCAAAAAAGGGGATTTGCATATGATATGCATGTCTAAAGGGAGCCTTAGCCCTTTAGCCCTTTAGTAGAACTAGTATGTAAAATTCTTTTGTCATATTCCAAAAATGTGATATTTGACACTTTTAAATGAACATATTATTGATTTCAGCATGCGATATATACGTATATATCAAATAACTTCATAAATAGTGTGACTAAGTGCTAAACTATGCTTGTTAATCTTCTTCGCCTTCCCTCTTACACTGTTGCAACCTAAATAACAAAATCCTCATCTTTTGCTATTGTTATTGGAATCAAAGTCTGACCCTGGTCCCGAATGTGTTAGGGCATGAGCGTCCTCCAACACATGAATGTTAAAACTTTTTAAAAAATAAAACCATGATTGGTTGTGTTAAATTAATAATAGTCTTTGGGTGTGTATGCCTTGTCCTCTGAAAAATTGGGCATTTGGCCACCAAATAATCTTATTTCACAATGTTTAAAATATTTAAAAGGTTATGCTTATACGGTCATGGAAGAAATTCTCTGCACTACCTACCTATGTGACGTGATGAATCAAAATCAAAATTTTCCATATTTTAATTACTCTGCAATATTTTCACTCTCTAAAACACAAACTTGACTTTAATGCCTTATGATACATCAACCAAGACGCATTTGAAGCTCCACTTGGCTACTTGTGACTATTGTCAACTAATTAGTGGCATATTTACTTGTTATGTTTAGGATATATGATGGCATGATAATTGAAACTACTTGGTCTTTGTTCACCTATATCTTTTTGTTTTGGTTTTGTTCATGCAACAAGTCATTCCTCAAGGGACCAAGCCACCTTTAAAAGGCCTTATGAAGCAAATTTGCAATCTTAATTATGAATTTGAACATAACTATCAAGAAATATGTTCAATACATACCTCAATAGTTGATTCTTACCTAGCTTAGTTGCAATGATACTTCCTCGACAACGGATGATCATTAAGGCCCTTAGTTGTGTAAGTGGAATTGCAAGTTCAATATATTATTTCTCCAAAGTTTTTTCAACATCTTTGCAAATCTAACATTGTTATAAAAACTAAGGGTGGCCTAGATGTACAACTTCAGTGAGCCTAATGGTTAAGAAAATGTATTTTCTCTTTGGAGATCACATGTTCAATTCTGAAGGGGTGTAGGTTATGTACATGTGAGCAACCTATTGTTTGTCGATATTTGTGTGGCACTAGCAATGCACCAACAAATCTCATTCTTTCTTATGGGCTAGAGAGTGGGATGAAGTGAACCTCAATGCCCAAAAAAATTCCTCCAAAAACTTAGGGTGGCATGGTTTCCAATTCATTCACAAAATGCATGCCAAATCACAACAAAAAATAATGAAGATTTTATTACAAAATAACACAGTATTCAATGCACCCTTGGGATATAGAATAGACAATGAATGGGTGTATTGTTAAGGCACTCCTTGTACTAGGTCACCGATTCAAAACTCCGTGGGTATTAACTTGCAAAAAAAACACAAAATTTTCAATGCAATGAATTCACGTTATGTATAACATTTTCAAGTTGGAACACCGAGCAAGGTTGTATCCTAATATAGTGACAAGTTCTTATTCAACCATGATTTAGAAGCACATATACTAACCTAAAAAAATAGTATAAATAAAATAATGAAATGTTGATGAGAAAGTATTTAACTCAGTTAATACAACATATTTGAATAGTGAAATATCATATCACCAAAAAAACAAATAAAGAAAAATATTACCTTAAAAGTGTTCAATCTTAGACTTTGCCATTGACACCAATCCAAAGTGCTTCTAAGGCAAGCTCGAAGGAAATTCAAAACTACACATCAATGTATTCAAATAAAATAAAAATTATGATACAATATATACATCAGTAGAAAATCATGACAATCGATAAAATGAACCAAAACAAATCCTATTCAAAAACCTTAATTCAGAAATTGTTTAACAAATTAAATATGATAAAGTAATTCAACTACCTCTTACTAAACCATCGAAAAATTCATTTCAAAACAAAACCAATCATTATCGAAATGAAATGCCTAATTAAATTTCAATAAATCAAAGATTCCAAGTGGCCCCTAATTCAATCCAAGACCCACAGGTGCAAAATTATCCCTACCGCAGGCAGGGTTATATAGCATCCGATAATGCATTTACCCAATATTAGTGTGTTTTGATTGAAAATATTTTTTGAATGATGCCAAAGTTTCATATTATAATTAATTTAATATATTTATTAAAACTAATTTACTTTGGTTCACGTCTTATTGTGAAATCATTACAAGGATATAAATCATTATACTGCATTTAATATGTAATGATACCTTGAAATAACATCAGACACACGTCTACATCTATAGGCCAACATGCTGGTTAAATCATATCCGGGGGATTTACTTCATCTAGTGGGCTGTGCAGGAAAGCATTGACTTTACCCATGTATTATAACATCTTTTCAAATATCTTCTTTGTTTTGGAACTTAAATATCTATTTATTTTCTTAAAATTCTATTTTAATATTTTTGTTTTTTAATAAAAAATTTATATAACGTGACAATATTATATTAATTAAGAAACACATGCAACAGTTCTTTTTTTATGACATGACAACATTACATCTATAAAGAAACATGTGCAAGTGCTTTTTATTAAATTTTTAATATAACATGACAATATTACATTAATTAAGAAGGGTAACAATTGTTCATTTTTTATATAACATGACAGCATTACATTAATAAAATAAAAAAAACACTGGCAACTTTCTGGTTGCTTCCTTATATATAAGTTTTATTATTTTAAAATTATATTGATTACTGTCTTTGTTGGTTTTATATTTATCTTTTACATCCAAATAAAAATAAAGTCAGAGAAATTTTTTATATGGATCATCTTATTTACATATTTTTCCCATTACACGATGGGTAGAACATAGTTTGGGTTGAGTTGTTTTTAATTAATTTGTATTATTTTTAAAAATGTAAATAGTTGTTCAAATAACTTTTTAAAATATTTCTTTTAATTACAAAAATTAAAGGCAATATTGAATCTTTACATATGGTCATTTTTTTTTTCATTTTTTTACAGTAAATATCAATGTTTTTTTGTTTTTTAATTAATATTTGATTTTAATTTTTAAAATATTGTTATAATACCAATAAATCTACATAAATTGTGATACTCTGAAATAGTATCCATTTCTGTTCTTACTTTTAACTTATTTATTTTGTTCTTTTTATTTATTTACGACTTATATTGTTGTTGGGTGCATATACTTTGTAAGTCGTCCCGTCAGTATATTGCTGTAGTTGTTCTTCTTCTTTGCATCTGTATTGTTCCTTTCAATTGCAGGTTCGGATCTAGGAATAATCTCTATCCGCTTAACTGTGGGAAGTACCTGGGCATAGCGCTAAAACTCATTGTGAGGAGTACCACAGGAACCCTGAAGTAGTTGACCCATTGAGAGGACATGCCAACGAAAAGGGCAACGACCATCCCTGATTGACTAGTTCTCACCTGTGAGGTAAACCAAGAATTGTCGTTTGTGGCAAAGCGGTTATCAATTTTATCTAAGCCGTGGAGTGAGGGTTATTGCCCAATACGCAAATTGTTAGACAACATTGATAGCCAAGTGAATCCCCTGAACCTTTAGGAAGTCGAGCATACCTAGGGTCCATATCTATTGTCAGCTGATAAATAGCAGATCACATCTGTTCAAAGCCGTTGCAGATCAATTCTGAGTCGTTGCAGATTAATTCCGAAAAAACAACAGTACAAATTTCTGTTTTTTTGCCATTATCTTATTTGCTTTAACTATGTTTCCCTTGAAAATTCACCGGAACCCCTGCACTTCCATTCTGCATAATTCCTTCTTGAGAACCCTATCCCAAATTCCACTTCCCGAAGCCAGAAATCTCATATCTGTCTATTTTAAGGTTTGCCATAACTTCTTTGATTTTCACCCAATCGCCTTCAAATTTTGCTACAATGTTCATTTTCCTATTTCTGTTTCTTTGTCCCTCTTGGACAAATTTTCTCATTCTTTCACCCGCTTCTGAAATCACCATATTCTGCTTCCCTGTCCATTAGAAAGTGTCCAAAACCTAGTCAAACCTCAATTAACCATCAAAGTTTTTCTCAAATCCAAATTGTCCTTTACTAATAAGTTTTTTTTTGTTTTTCTACCCATTCTCCCCTTTAAAAAAAAAAAAAATCCCGATAATGGTTGCCACCCACACAGACGCCAAAAACATGGAGGAAGAACTTACGACCCTCAAGACCAAACTCCAAGATCTGGATGAAAAAAATATTGGCCTCCATCTTCAGCATCCAACCATGAACAATAGACGACATCCATAGTCTTTTGCAGACATAGGGTTCTCCTCTTCCATCAATTTTTGTGAGTCGAAGCTTGATTTTCTTCACTTCAATGGCGATAAATCCGACTGGATGGATATACCGGGCAGAACAATATTTCAATCTGCATAATACATTTGATGTCAACAAAGTTTCACTTGCATCCTTTCATTTGGAACATGAAGCCCTTCCATGGTTTTGTTGGTACATCAAGGCTCATGAAGAGCGAAAATGGACAGATTTTCGCCAACTCCTTTTGCAACAATTTGGTCCTAGTGCTTTTGATGAATTCACAGGAGCACTCACTAAATGTCACCAAATTGGCACTGTGAGAGAGTATCAGACAGAATTTGAGAAACTGGCCAATCACAAAAAAGGATTGCCTGATGAATTCTACAGGAGTTGTTTTATTCTAAGGTTAAAATCTTATGTCCCAGCACAATGATGGAAGCCCTAGGGTATACTAAGTTGGCGGAGGACAAGATCACAGCTCAACAGGGCTCCAAATCCACTTTTGTTCCATTCAAAAATATGGTTTCCCAACGACCTCCCATCACGCTAGCTCTTGGAACAACTCCTATCAAGCATTTGTCTGAAGCAAAGGTGCAGGCACGTAAAGAAAAAGAGCTTTGTTAGAATTGTGGATGAGAAATTCACTCGGGGACATAGATGTGTTGAGCAAAAGCTCTATCTCTTAGATGTGGATTCTCCGCCTGCAATTAACATTTGTGAAGAAGCTCAGGATAGAGTAGATGATCAGGTCGACATTCAGCAGTCGCCTATTGACCCTCCTTCTCAGGATGACCACCCAGAGATATCTTTCCATGCTTTAGCCGGAGTCACCACCCCCAAACAATGCAGGTCAAGGGTTACTTCAAGAAGCTCCCTCTTACAATACTCATTGATTCTGGTAGCACCCATAACTTCATTGACCCTCGGATCGCCAAACAAATTGATTGTTTTGCCCATCCTTGCTCCAACTTTGAAGTCATGATTGCCAATGGGGGCACCTTACGTTGCAAGGGGAAGTGTCGCAATGTGTGTATCTCTATTGGAAATTATAACCTGCGGCCGACATGTTTGCCTTTACCTTAGGCGAATGTGATGTGGTTTTGGGCGCTCAATGGTTACGCACACTTGGCCCCATCTTATGGGATTTTGTTGAACTTTGGATGTAGTTTTCAATCAATGGGAAAAAACACACATTGAAGAGCTTACAACCGGGGTCTCTCAGCATCATTAGTTCACATCACATGGAAAAACTCCTTAAGAAGAATTCACATGGTGTCATCACTCAGCTCCATTCCATTTAGATGCACCCATCAGCGGTCTCCACTACTCCTTTGGATCTACGTATCACCTTACTTGTTCAGATGCTCAACATTCTCTAGCATATTTTAGAAAGTAAATTGATGATGCTAAAGGTGATTAAATTGTGCCGCATTAAGTTTCGATTCAGTGCCTTCTGCATGCTAATTTTTCCTTGAATAAAATCATGTACGATGGCAACCCAATCAGCCTTGTCTCTAGTGCTCATTATTGCATTTACTGAAGAGAGTCATCTTGTTTTAGGGATTAAAGCATTGCTTTTCTTTTTAGAAAATATTACCAATTAGAGGACATAAGACACTGCTAGTCAAGGAAAGAATTTATTTTTTATTGTAAGAAAGTTGCAGCCTTGGTGTTGAAAAAAGGTTGCCAAAGCTAACCAAGAGTAGCTTGACCGACAAAAGGACTATCCTAAGTGCTTGCAAGGAGTAGGTCGCCAGTTCGAGCCAAATTGGTAACTGCTCATGAGTTGGTTGTGTTGTTATTTGGTTGTTGATTTGATCATTGTTAAAGTTGGACAAGGGTATTCCTTTGAATGACAAAAACATGATGATGTAATTAGAAAAGATGGACATTGCCTTTTATGCTAAGAATAGCTTTAGTTTTGTAAAAACTCAGCATGGAATGAAGGAAAGGAGGGTGTTATCTTTCATACACAACCAAGCACTTTTATTAATTGTTTTGGCATTCATATAAGGCAAGAAGAGCACTTCCTTTGATGTCCAACTCAACATGGATATGGGGATGATTTTGGTGATTTATTGTTGTTATTGTATCCAAAAAGGGTGTTGTTTTGTACCTAGTTTGACATTTTTATTGTGTTAAGTTTAGAATGAGGGTGGGTTGGAAACAAGGTGTTGTCTCAAGTGCAATGGAAGTGTTTTTTAAGGATTTTTTTCTTTAATCATAGAGGTTACTCAAATTGAAATCCTGAGGGCATTGAAATAGAGGATAAAAGACAACACATAGACAATGAATAGACCTTTCATCATTGTTCTTATCTCCCTTGTTTTCCTTGGGTGTTCATCCTTCTCGCAATCGTCAAGAAGAGCAAGAAGAGCACTTCCTTTGATGTCCAACTCAACATGGACATGGGGATGATTTTGGTATGGTGATTTACTGTTGTTATTGTATCCAAAAAGGGTGTTGTTTTGTACCTAGTTTGACATTTTTATTGTGTTAAGTTTAGAATGAGGGTGGGTTGGAAACAAGGTGTTGTCTCAAGTGCAATGGAAGTGTTTTTTAAGAATTTTTTCTTTAATCATAGAGGTTACTCAAATTGGAATCCTGAGGGCATTGAAATTGAGGATAAAAGACAACACATACACAATGAATAAGACCTTTCATCATTGTTCTTATCTCCCTTGTTTTCCTTGGGTGTTAATCCTTCTCGCAATTGTCATTTCTTGTATCAAGATTTAGATTATCAAATTGTAAGCATATTAGATCTTATTGAGTCAATTCATTGCATTCTTCCATTGAAGACTCATCTCCTATAAGTAGAGTATTGGATAAAAAAGTATTGTTGTGATTTGTTAATACTGCAGAATTCTTTGTAATTAAGGACTAAGGTTTGGTTTATTGCTTTGTTATGCATGGGCAACGCCAATTAATGAGATTTTGCATTCATCTTATTGTTTGTTTCCTATAAAAAATTATTGTTGTGATTTGTTAATCTTGCATAATTCTTTGTAATTAAGGACTAAGGTCTGGTTTATTGCTTTGTTATGCATGGGCAGGTCTAATTAATGAGATTTTGCATTCATCTTATTGTTTGGTTCCTTTGGCATCTTATAGTTAGTGTTAAAGATTTGTTAAATATTTTTCACCTTCAATCGGTTCTGTTGGAATAACTCTTGCTTGTGAAATTCTGTCATACGTGTACTTTGTTAATTATGAGATGTTGTTGAAGAGCTAGTTGGATGTGAGATATTCTCTCCAACTTAGTGTCCTAGTTTGGTCTGTGGTTGAGATATTCTTGGAGTCACAATGCAAGTGCACTCTATATATTGGAGTCACACTGAATTGTAATGAAAAAGTAATTCAATAGAATTTTTTGTGTGCAATTATGTCTCCATTCCAAATTTCTGAGATGGTATCGGATCCTGGATGGGCTTAACTCCCTCACGGGAGTTCTAGTCTAGGGCAATGAGAAATATGTGAGAAGTAATCTGTTGTAGGCGTAAGTTAGAGTAGGAGTGTTTTTTTGGTGTGTATAGAGTGTTGTAGAATAAAATCATTGCCCATTGCCACCGGTGAAAGTCGTGAGTCAACAAAAAACAGTGGCGAGCGTGTAAAGAGTGTTGACGTGGATGCAATCGTAGAACAAATCCAGAGTTATAGATTGTTGTTGTGTTTTGTGAGATCGTTGTTATGTGTGGTTGAATTTGCTACAGGAAAATCCTAGAGAAGAGGTAGAGTGTTGCGGAAAGATCCGTTAAATTTATGCCTTGTCTCAATTTTTAATTAGAAACGTGAAGAAAAAAATTGTTGTTCACGTGAACTATAGCTGTGAAGGATTGTTTGCTAGATGATTAACTTGTTTGCTTCCTAGAATCGTTTTCTCTGACAGAGCCAGCGTGAAAGAGAGCTAGGAATTGTTGACTGAAGATAGTCCGCATGCAAGGATGATTTACAAGCTGTGAGCCATCACCGTGGGAGCCATTGAAGAAGTGCAGCCGCCATTTGCATTGGAAAGAGGGGGCAGTAGCAGATAATTTTTAATGTTTGATTTTCCTTTGTTTGAGAAATAGTGATGAAGAATCTTCAAATCAAATGAAAGAGTTCTTAGTTTGAAACAAATCTGTATCCAAAGCCTAAGGGGGAATTGAATAGGTTCAGCTCAGTATGTCATCCTGTTAGTTTGGGAGGTGTGGATCTGGGGAAGGATCCCTCACTAGTTGTTGAAGACGAGAGTGGTCTGTTAGTGAGATTACGCGACATAGTGTGGTCCAATAATTGACTTAGGAGATCCTTGATTCGAGAGTTCAAGAGTGGAACTCGCAAATCCCGTACTGAGATAGCTTGATGGAGCTTGTGGCCTACAAGATGCTACCCAACAAAGTTTAGACAAGTAGTCGTTAAGAGGGGGGTGTTGGAATAAATCTTACTTGTGAAATTCTGTCATAATTGTACTTTGCTAATTGTGAAATGTTGTTGAAGAGCTAGTTGGATGTGAGATATTCTCTCCAACTTAATCTCCTAGTTTGGTGTGTGGTTGAGATATTCTTGGAATAAGCTAGACATGATACCAACCAAGTGCACTCTATATATTGGAGTCACAACACATTGTAATTAAAAAGTAATTCAATAGAATTTTTTGTGTGTGCAATTGTGTCTCCATTTCAAATTTCTGAGAGGTTCATAGTTTAGAACCTGGAATATTTAGTTTCGTAGGATTCTCAAACCCCTTTCTCCGACTGAATTTCTTTATATGTCACTTGTTTAATGCATACAGTTCAAACTTTTCATTAGCAACTAGTGTTGTTCTTTCTTCCATCTACCAAACTTTGTAATTTCATTTAGTATTGTTGTTGCCCAGTGGATCGCACTAGCTGATCGTGAATACAAATCTTAAGGAAAAAACTTGTCTAAACACCTTTGTTTCTTTACATGCCCCAAGTTTTTTTATTAAAGAAATGACAAAATATATGATCCTCACCTCTATATTACAAGGCTAACAAGATGGAGAAAGATACCCTTGATTCATAAAAGCATCGACTCTCACAAGAAAAGGACCTTGACACGGTCCCTAAACTACCTTTCAAAGTTCCTCTTTTCTCAAAGGACAACTTTGGGAGTTAACACGATTGTTGTAAGCCTCAGTTGCCACCAAAGTTTTAAAAGGTTGGAAGGAATAAAACTTCAAGTAAAAATTTGAAACTCTGTGGCAGTACAAATGCACAATATAGGTAAAGCAGCAATGCCAATACAAGTTAAACATGCAAATTAAGAGCATTTATTATCAACGCTTAAATCTTTGAATTTAAGTTCAATAAAAATGAAGTTGCTTAGCATATGAAAACATTGTTAAAACCACTATTAAACAGTAAAATCTGCAATTGAGGTTGCTCTCCCTCCAAGTATGTCCCGAAAAAGCATTCAATAAAATAAAGAAAAACACAAAACAGCCATTAAACAACCAAAAGGGGGCAAAAAAAAATAAACAAACTTATCAATAGGTTGGATTTTGTTTTAAATGCTTTTCGTGCGCATTTTAAAGGGTACAATAAGGTGAACACCCACTCCATTAAAAGACAAATAAGATATCTTGGTCTTGCACTACAATCGGTAGAATGTCCTCCTATAGTCATAACTATAAGTAATGTGGTGTGGTTTGGTTAACATATGTCGTCACATATTGTATTTGAGAATCTAAGACCCACAATATAGCTTTCACATGGAAATAAACTAGAATGTTACAACCAATGACAAGAATTTTAATATTGGATGATGTTTTGGTCTAATATTGTAGGTAACATAGTTTAAAAATGAGCACTTGTGCCTTCGTGTCAGGGATCGCATGGTCTTGGACTTGCAAAGTTCTTTTAAAGAGATGCCTTTAAGACCATTTGACATCTTATAATTACTCTCAGATACGATTTATTATCCAATTGTATTATTGTGCACTCATTTCAAAGAGTGCTACATTTTTAACTTTTCCAGACAACAAATGATGATCGACCGTGTTGTAAGTCATAGATGTCACAAACGATATCTGATTCAGAATTAAAATCCAATTCCAAAGCATATAACTCATTAATAATAAGTATTATGAACAAACATATCAATAATACTTAAAAATTCTTGGAGAACATGTTTGAAAATTATCCCTACCACAAGAGAGACCTCAGAGTTCAACCACCTAATCCTTTGAGGTTTCCATGTCATAAAAGGAAGTGCGTTTAAGTTTTATAATTATTCATGTCATAAAAGGAAGTGCGTTTCAGTTTTAAAAAGTAAAGTTAACAATGCATTGAACCTTCCATAAACAATTTCGATAGTGTTCATCGTCATCATAATCAAGAATGAAGACCATGTGACCCGCCCACACACTGCTCAGCTCCTACTCAAAGCACCGTCGATCCTTCTCCATGAATCGATAATATCGTACCATCGAGGTAAAAGGAGAGCACCATAACGTATGATGTTTCTATTTCACACGTTATTGTCGTCTTGCAAAAGCACAATCAATCCTCCATGAAGATCCTGCCGCGCCCCTTCCCTACCCCACCAAGTCGGTGTTGGCGAGACCCTCCTACAGCAACAAGAACTTCCCAGACCCTTTTCTGACAACATATCTTAGAATCAGTCATACTGGAGTGTGGCTTCCCTAGTGAGTGTACAGGATTGTAGATAAACACAGCCTCAAAAGACAATGGGCAGCCCAAGGGAAAGGTTTGTGCATCAAAGAAAGAGCCCTCGATCACATAGAGATGGCTGTCTACACCACTTTTACACTAATCAAATCCAGTTTTCAGGGGAAATTCGGCCGGATTGAATTCTTGCCTGAATTTTCGTATAAAAGAATTCGATTCAACCGAATTCTGTTACTTGTGTTTTTACTTGTGATTTAGTCAATGTCTCATTTCATCTCATTTTATTTCAATTGTGTGGAGTGACTAAGCCTTGAACCCTAAACCCTCATAGCTAAGCTTTTTACAAAGTAGTCCTCGCCTCATTTCCTCTCATTTTATTTCAGTTAAGTGGAGAGACTAGGCCTTGAGCCCCGAACCCTCATAGCTAAGCTTTGCATAGTACAGAAGTCTCTCGCTCTCGGGATCACACTTGGATTAGGTATATTTTTCTCACAAGATAATCAATGCCTCACTGACTGCCTTACATGTTAACTTGTTATTCAGTCTCATTAGATTTTCAGACTTTGAGAACATTAATAAAATTTCTAAATTCAATTTCTGATGGAGAAAAGGGCTTAAAATCTAGGGAATAGGTTTTCATGCAACTACTGTAACCAGCGTGATGTAACCAATCAAGATTTGATAGATAGCAACCTACAATAATTTCAATTGTGCGTATGCTGGCAGATGAAGACACTTTGCACTCTCTGGCAATCCGAGCAGGCTTGCATTCTAAAGGGAGAAGAACTACAGTAACCAAAACAAGCAGAAATATTTCGTTTCTCTCATGTCCAAAGTAAAGTCGGGAAGAGGTTGACTATAGGCAATGGGTCTAACAGCTATATAAACAAAATCCAACATAGTATAATAATTATAATCAAAATGCTGTAAAACCCAACACCTTATTAAGAAGAGCAATATGTGCCTTGCTGCTAGGAAACCATGAAAGTGGAATACGAAAAGCATTCTACAAATAAGAAAATGCAGCACCATCCAAGTGGCCAACAGTGTATCAAAAATATGAAGGAATATCGACATACCAGCAGCATGGGAACAAGATCCACCCTCTCCTTGCTGCATATCGCCATGTTCCATCATTTTGACTTGAACTCTACAAATGAATATAAAGTCAATTTTTTTTTTTTTCCCACAGATTCTAACCATAGCAAGGTGAAAAAAATGCAGATTCATGATTGCATCTTTATTTTAATAGTCCCAGGAGTCTGAAGAACTAAGCTAAGACTAAAGTTAGCTTAAAACCTTGATGGAGTGAAAAAATTGCTGGCATCCTCCAGAATAATGCTACTTTCAGAAGCTCAATCCAGATTCTGCCACAAATGAAGAAACAAAAGTGAGGAGCCTATTTTAAAAATTTTACATCGATGTATTGTAAGACCTTGTAAAGAAGCACGAGTACAAAGAAGTTCTATATCTAGTATTATTTCCGGATAAAGAAAGGTATTCATTAGGCTGCCTGTGACATCATTCAGAATTATTCCCCACCTTCCAGCTCATCATTTACATTTCTGGTTTTAATTCAAAAAAAGAAAGACATTAATTAGGATACCTGTGACCTCGGTATATACTATGAACTACTCCCCGAGTCCCCACCTTTCCAAATCGTCATGTATATTTCCAGATAAAGAAAGGCATTAATTAGGCTACATGTAACCAAGTAAGAAATACTTACCGCCTTCTTTCTAAATCAGCATGTACAATTCTAGTATTATATCCAGCTAAAGAAAGGCATTAATTAGCTTAACTGTGACCCAGTAGGAACTGCTCCCCACCTTCTTTTGAAATCAGCACTAATTAGGCTACCTGTGACCAACTAATAACTACTCCCCAACTTTCCGAATCATCATGTACATTCAAGCAATTCAATTTTCAACATCATTTTTTTGTGATGCAACACATTATAACTTCCCATGTCTCTGACGTAATGGTACTGGATCTCGATATGCTTCAACTTATCATGAAATACTAGATTCACTGACAGCTGCACATACCTCTGGTTATCACAGTAAATCAAAGTCGGCTCTAGCATCTGACCAAACAATCCTGGCAAGGAGTTTCCGAAGCCACACTGCTTCCCGAGCAGCAACACTCACTGCAATATACTCGGCGTTTGTTGTACTCAATGCCGCTGAGGTCTGCTTCCTACTACACGAGGAAAGCACGGCAGATCCTAAATTGAAGCAACACCTGGAGGTGCCCTTATTGTCTGCAGTTCTCCCTGCCCAGTCAAAATCGAAGTAGCCTTGCAATCTCATGTCTATATTGGAAGCATATCTCAGGCCATATCCCATTGTGCCACGTAAGTACCTAAACACATGTTTTGCAGCAACCCAGTGTACCTGTCTCGACTCACTCATGAACTAGCTAAGAGCACTCACTGCAAAACAGATATCTGGTCTGCTGTTAACCAGATACATCAACAATCCGATCAACTGTCTATACATGGTAGGATCTATCAAATCTGAATCGGAAGCAGAATCTCTTAGCTTCTTCATATTTGAATCCATCGGTGTGGCCATGAACTTACAGTCCATCATCACAAATCTCCTCAGGATATCAATAGTGTACTTCCCCTGGCTCAAGAAGATCTCACTACGTCTCTGCCGCACCTCTAATCCCAAGAAGTAGTGCATCAAACCATGGTCCTTCATCCCAAACTCAGAGGCTAGCTTCTTCTTACACCACTCAATGAGTTTCTCAACTCCAGTGAGAAACAAGTCATCAACATAAAGCACTAGGATCAAAGGTTCACCATGCACAACCTTGTAGTAAAGGTTGGGATATGCGTCACTCTTGGTGAATCCCAAAATCACCAAGTGTCCGTCAATCCTCATATACCATGCACGTGGTGCCTACTTGAGTCCATGTAAGGCCTTCTTCAGTATGCACACATGGGACTCCTCATGGATCACAAAACCCTCTCGTTGCTCAATGTAGACCTCTTCCTCAATCACACCGTTGAGGAAGGCATTCTTTACATCCATCTGATGCAACTTCCATCCCATAGTTGAAGCAAGAGCAACAATTGTCCTGATGGAAGTGTAGCGAGCAACCAGAGCAAATGTTTCATCATAATCAACTCCCTCTTTCTGAGAGAATCCTCTAGCCACAGATATCGCTTTGTGTTTTTCAATACCGCCATCTGCTCCATGTTTGATTTTGTAGTTCCACTTGGAAGTCACTACTGACTTCCCCTCGGGTCTAAGAACAATCTCCCACACATCATTCTTTATGATGGATTGGTATTCTTCAATCATGGCATCCTTCCATACCTGATGGCTAGAAGCCTCCTCATAGCTGGAGGGCTCGGAATCAATGATGTGGCTCATCAAAGCTACATAGCTCGAGAATCTTTGAGGTCTCTTGCTCTCCCTAGAAGTACCACGAGGAGCAGCATGCTTCTTTGCCTCCTACAGAGTTTGACGAGTCCAAATAGGCCTTTTCTGGCCTACAGCAACATCTCTGGGAATATCGACTAGCTGCATTGGATCAATGGGATCAATAGGCTCAACTATCTCAACTGGCTCCTTCTAAAGTGTTGAAGGGGGAGGAGGAGATAATACCATTCCTTTGGAGCCACCTGCTCCCCACTGCCAATCTCCATATGAGATCCTTTAGCTCTTCTGAAGGCTACCTCCTCTTCGAAGGAGACATCCCTATTGACCTCAGTTTCTCTCAATCCTGGGATGTAGATCCTGTAAACCTTCAAAGACTCACTATATCCCACAAATGTACCCTTCATGCCTGAAGGTTCTAGCTTTGTCCTCTTTTCCTTGGGCACATGAATATATACTGAACATCCAAAGATTCGCAAGTGACCAACCTCTAGCTTCACACCTGTGAAAGCCTCTTCTAGAGTTATGTTCCTCAATATCTTATGAGGACTTATGTTCTGTACATACACTGCAGTGCTAGAAGCTTCTACCCATAAGAACATAGGCAAACCCTGGTCATGAATCATGGCTTTGGCTGCCTCCACAATATATGTATTCTTCCTCTATGCAACACCATTTCGTTGAGGGTTGTGAGGAATAGTGTACTCCCTCTTGATTCCTTCCTCCTTGCATAAATAACTGAAGTCTATGGAGGTGTACTCTCCTCCATTATCTGATCTCAGAATCTTGATCCTCTTTCTCGACAAGTTCTAGAGCTGTGCCTTGAATTCCTTGTATCTGCTAAGTAGCTCTTCGGATTCCTTGGTCTTGGAGAAGTAAATCCAAGTCTTCCAAGAGTAATCAACAATGAAGGTTACATAATACCAGAATCCACCCAAGGAAGCAACTCTCATTGATCCACATAAATCAAAATGTACTAGATCCAAGATTCCCTTGGACCTGCTGTCGCTACTTGGAAAAGAACCCTTGGCATTCTTGCCAAGTGCACATCCTCTACAAATACCATCACGGTCTACACGGAGTACTGGAAGTCCTGTCACCATTGTCCTCAATGATGGGAGAGTTCTATAGTGTAGGTAAGCAAGTCTCCTGTGCCATAGCTCACTCAAACTGATAGAATCATGCACCAATGTTTGAACTGGTCATATAGTTAATTTGTATAGGCTCCTCTCTCGAACACCAATAACACGAGTTGAATCCATACTAGAATTCTTGTGCCATGCAAGAACCTTTCCATCAGAGAAGGAAACCTTGTAGCTTTTGTCCTCCAAGGCTGATATAGAGACAAGGTTCCTTTTCATCCCAGGTACAAATAATACATTACTCAAATGTAGAGGATCACCAAAATCTAACTGGAAGGAAGTAGTCCCAGTTCCCTTCACAGTATATCTGGCATCATCTCCAAGTAGAACTTGTAGATGAGATTCTTTCTCTACCAAATCTGAAAGGCTCTCTTTGTAACCTGTCATATGTCTAGATGCACCACTATCTATTAACCAAGTATCATTAGTGGTAGGAACCATACCTAAAAGAGCGGAAATAAAGAACTTTGTTTGATCATCATTCCTTGAGCTCTTCTATGGAGTATCTTCATTGACATCGACAGTTTAGGAATGGTGCTTTCTCTTCTTTGGTTCGAGACATCGTTTGGCATAGTGACCGTGCTTCTGACATCTAAAGCATTGAATATGTGAAAGATCCTTCTTCTTCTCCTGTTCTGGAATTGGGCCTGATCTTCCACCTTTATCTTTTATGCCTTGATTATTCCTTCTTCTAGCACATGTTGCAAGAGCTTGGCTTTCTTCATGTTCAAAACCATGCAACTCGCCTCTAGCTACAAGTCTAGTTTCTTCTTGTGTACAATCTGCCCATAATCGATCAAACTTGGGCAATTTGGATAGCCCACTAATGCTCTGAATGAATGGTTCCCAAGAATGGGGAAGACCATTGAGGGTCATCATGACAAGCTCTCTGTCTTCAATTATTTCCCCAATGGTGCTCAACTGATCTCTTAGTTCAAAAATATTCATGAGGTAGGATGCAACTAAGTCTACTCATCATCTTGATATTGGAGAGTTGTTGTCTTAAGGCTAGTGCTCGGTTGATGTTGTTATTCTCAAATAGCTTCTTCAAGGCATCAAACATCTTCTTGGTCGTCTTCTTCTGAGAGATCTGAGGTATCAAGTGATCCTTTACAGACTCTATCAGAATCCTCCTTGCCTTAGCATCACTCTTCTTCCATTGAGACTTATTTGCTTCTTCTTCTGGTTCTGGTACCTTTTCATTCACAAACTTCAGGAGATCATTCTCCTCTAGGATGATGAGTACCCTAGACTTCCATGAGTTAAAGTTGGAAGCCCCATCAAATCTATCTTCCACTTTAACACTATTCATTGTGACTGCAAGCTGAGATCTAAAAATCTAGTTCAAAAACCCTAGCAGGAGCTAGGTCAAAATTGAAGTTTGGAATTTGAGAGATCTAATTCCACAGATGGATGCGCCCTCTTAGGGTCAGTTGAATGGGCCTCCTTTTCTCCCGGATCTGTGGACAAAACAACTCAAAAACAGAAACCCTAATTTCCCAGTTCCGATAGAAATTAGGTCAAAACTAAAAATTCTTGAAATGAATATTTGCTTCCACAAAAAGATGCCCCCTCCTAGGGCGAGTTTCCCAAGAGCTCTTTTCGAGACAATCTATGGAGAAAAACACCCAAACTTGGATGCCCTAGTTTTCGACAATGGCATCTATTCAGCATTGCTCTTATACAATGTTAGATTTTAAGATAACAATATACTTTAACTTTATTTGCAGCAGAAACAAATAAGGATCATTGAAAAAATAACCATGCACAGAAACACAAAGGCAAAAGAATTTTATCCTAGGAAACCACGAGGGAGAAAACCCAGCAACCTTTTATTAATCAGAGATATCAGTTCAAGATACAAGTACGACCAGATATAAGAGTCATCAGATACAAGAAAGATCGCATAGAAGAATAACACCAAAGAAAGAAACCCCATAAAACAGTCTTCTCCTTACTTGAGCAAACTTCTCCTTTGCTTGAGCGAATTTGCTTGATGGATAAAATGAGTGAGACATCACTCCTATTTATACTTGACTTGAGGCTGACCTTTTCTTCTAATGGGGTTGACTTGCTTGTCTTGACTAGGCCGACTTGTCTTCTTGCATAATAAATTACAATTTATTATTATTTTCTTTTTGGCCGACTTGTGTGAGGATACCTCACGCAGCTACAATCACCAACAATTGGCCACTCATAAAGTTAGTTCATTTGTATATTCTAACTAGTTACCACATTATATGAGAAATATGATAATAAATAATGGAACATAATTAAAAAATGTAAAACAAAACATAGCATAAAAGCTCGATCTATCATGTCAAAATTCAACCATCAGGTATCCTTAGGCAATAGTAGCTACAATGATTCTATTAGAGTCAACTAAATTCCACAGACAGCAGCACCACATGGACCAAATGCCAATCTAAAAGGGAGTTCAAAAAGCATGATTTTTCTTTTGCTTTTGAAAGGAAGAAGCCACGGTGATCCAAGTTTCCAAGGTGACTGAGGATTCCAATAAAAAGAGCAAGTGTAAGTTAAGTTGAGCTTAGAAGATAATAAAGGCCTTCAGTTCATAAGCAACTATAGCTAATCCTTTGCACATGCCTCCACTGAAGTACTGAGAACATCTACGGAGTAAACTTAAACTTGAATCGAAAAAAGCATCTGAAGTATTTGTTCTAAGAACATCTACAGAGTAAACTTGAATCAAAAAAAGCATGCATCCTACACATCCAGTTTTATCCTGCCCCAAGAGAACACTTTAGCATAACAAATGTGTAGGTTCTACTGATTTGAATGCCCATTATAATCTTCGATCCTCCTACCCCACACGTGGCAATTTCAGATATAACCAGACATGCCATATAATATGCTATTGTTTAAATTCATTTTATGCTACATTTGGGATAGATGGAGTACATTGATCACACACTATGATCCGACTTGTCTTCATCGAGGAGGTTGCAATGGAGCAAACCCTATCAAGACATCACCCCAACACTAAAACGTTTTTGAACGGGTGAACTAATGTGCTTTAAAGTTCACCAATGAGATTTGTAAAGTGCACCAGGATATTGGGACCACTATGAGCAAAATCGTAAACAAATGAACTGCAATGGCAGAAAATCATAAGCCATGGTGAAAGTGTGGGCGCCTCATAAGAACGAAGCTATGTTTAAACCCCAGCATTGTAAGCTCAAGACCACAAAAAAAATCCAGATGTGTAAGTGGTATGATGTGATGAGAATTGAACTTGTGAACGGTCATTAGCACAAAATCCTCAACACTAACCACCAGTAACAACCCACATTCATCCCTGAATGCCAAAATTCCAAAACCCCAATCCCTCCCCATAGTAAAGAACTATCGATTTGACGGGATAGCCAAGGGTTCGAATTTTATGAGGGAACAAGTTGAGCCCATTTTATGAGCAAGTTTGCATGCATAAAAAGATCCTTCGGCCAACGACAAAAAGCGCTAAAATTACTTGGAAAGATAGTCCCAACCTTCCATAAGACCCGTCCTCTTTGAGTATAAATAACTCGACAGCTGCCGCAGATCTGTGAGTGTCTGATACGAGTTCAAATAAAGCATCTGCCCCGCAATCATAACCTCAAAAACAAGACCCTATACAACTATTTCTGCAAATAAATCACCGCCTAACCCTAAATCCCCATATTCTTGAAACATTATAATCGCTATCACTATCATCAAAACAAGCTACAAGGGAGTACACAAAAACCTCAGAAGCTTAAACCCTAGTGCAAGCTTAAGTTCAACGAAGTTGTTTCGGCGCTATAAACCAGTAAAAGCTCTATATACCTAATAAGGCCATGGAAATATCGTCGAGAGTGCCGCTTCCCATCTCAACAAATATTGAATCTGTGCCACTACTATCAGCCCTATTCCCCACCTATTTGACATCGCAACCTGCTCTGAAAGCCTCTAGACTTCGGCCCATGGTGAAAGAAATCCCACTTTCAACGAAGTTGTTTCAACGCTATAAACCAGTAAAAGCTCTATATACCTGATAAGGCCATGGAAATATCGTCGAGAGTGCCGCTTCCCATCTCAACAAATATTGAATCTGTGCCACTACTATCAGCCCTATTCCCCGCCTATTTGACATCGCAGCCTGCTCTGAAAGCCTCTAGACTTCGGCCCATGGTGAAAGAAATCCCACTATCGAAGTTTCCCTCCATACTCCAGGAGCCTGCAATACTGCGGGCAAGATAGTTCCCTAACTTTTCCTGGCTCCCGACAACCACCGAGACTTCGCATTGGTCTCAAGTTATGCCGAGTCAAACAAGAACCTATTCTTATTTCCCTCCATACTCCAGGAGCCTGCAATACTGGGTCAAGATAAAACCCCAACTTTTACTGGCTTCCGACCACCACCGAGACTTAGCAAGAATGGTCTAAAGTTATGGCATGATCAAACAAGAATCTACTCTTATGCTTTCTTCCATGCCAGATGTTTCAACCCCCAACACTACATTACTGGACACCATCACCGGCCGCTCTTATGCACAGTGACAAGTTGTACTTCTTGGTCTAAGCTAAGTTCGAGACAATTTGCACCACTATACAGCAATTTTTTCCGTCAAAATACAATGAAAATTGTTAAAATGGCAATTTTAAGTTGCATAATCGAGGTGTTAGAGGGGTAATAAAAGGCCCCTACAATCAAAATTGCAATTTCAGCAACAAATCGTGTTGCCATATTCCAGCCAAATTCGCTAGAGAAGGTGCAAATCGTCTAGATTTTCGCTCACGTCGTAGTTCATTGGAAAACAACCCAGCTAAACAAAAAGTCCAACTAAATTTAGCTAAATTCGATGGTATATTGTTTTTTCAATATTTACACCTATATGTATTATTCTCTCCACATTTGTGGAATGGAGGTCGATCTTGAAAAGACCTAAATTTGCAAAGATTCTCCGTCGTTATTTTTAGTGTGGGTTTTTATTCGTCGCGGTTCAGGTGTCGTTGTAAGATGGAAGAATGGTCATGGCGAGGTGAGATGAGGATGGTAGCCTTAAGGACCTTTATTTCGGCTTGAAGGCCAATCAACGAAAAGAAAGACATGCCCAGTTGCGTCATGGTCGTGGGGGGGTTCAAACTTCTGACCTCGATGAATGAACTCAAGAAGATTGCAAATATGTGTTCAACGCAATTGATTGTGGGGATTATTGGTTTGTACAAATTTTGCAAACCCATGTGTTCTCAAATTACAGAAATTTCATATATCCAAGAGGAGAGGATTCAAAGCTTCGTAGTTTTCATGTTGCAAACCATCAGTATTTGTGTGGGTGAGTTGCTTGAAGAAGCTTTTAGTTTATGGTTATGAGAATTAGAACTTAAAAAATTCTTAAACGATCTGAGAATTTCATTTTCGGTGACGGACATTAAAAGGTTGTCACCAAAAAAATTCACCTGTCATTTGACCCCTATTGATGTTCACCGATCGCGAATTATAAGGTGTGTTAGTCTATTTACAAGCCATTGCAATCCCCAACAATATAGAGGAACTGTGTTCTAAAACTTAGATGTTGTAGACTTTACAATAAAACTTAAGTTTTTATTAAATTTTAGTATTCTCTTTCCTTAGATACTTAGCTACTATTGCAATATTTGTATTAGTTTGTCTTTTGACTGCAAATATTTTGTATTGTATAATGTTATACATAGTAAAAACAAATAATTATGTTTTCATCATATATAAATTTATTTTATACAACATGTTATTAGCCAATAAATTTGAGGCTTTATTGTCGAGCTCTAACAAAATGTGATCTTCCATCCTAAGTTTTAAGCTACGCATTATTTTTATTAAGATATGTGAATCAGTTATAAATTGAAGTCTAAGAAGGCGTAATATACAATGAACATAGTATTAATGTTTTTGACATATTATTCAATTCACTTTCAAGCAACCACTATTTTTTAACAATGCTAAGATCCTTTCGAATGGGTCCTTTTTAACTCTCAACATGCTCAACGTTGGTTTTCCCATGAATTTGCCACCTAGAGGGAATAGGTCAATCCCTATCCATTCTAGGTCATCAACAAAAGTAGTCATCGACTATTTACACCCTATGTGTTCTAGACAAGATATCAAATTGTGTCCATTTGAAATAAGTCAATTTCAACACTTGCGTACTCAAGGTTGCGCTAAGGAGACGATCACTATTATATTCCTAGTCGTTAGAAGGACATTCTTTCGTGAAGTAAACTATCTCTCCATGATTGTTTCGGTCTCTACTACAAAAAGAATATCACTTGTGGATTGCTCATTATATATGATATTGAGGGTGCCCTCTATGTTATAATATTGTTGTTGCTAGGTTGTTTTAAGTGTGCTTCCAGCATTTGTCTCGACCAATTGGTGCGCTTCCAACGTCTATCAATGAATATACAGAATAATAACACGGGTCGCTTGACCCATCAAATGCAAAAGAAGAACAAAATAGAGATATAGGGCAGTAATGAGCTACACATGTGGTCCCTAAGGATATAGAGCCTTGGACCTACTAAAACAATGGCCCTACCTATATTTAGAATATAGCTAGCCACCTCTTCTAAATGGAGTTCCTTTTGTTCAGGTAGTGATAGAATCTACCCTTCATTATAAGGCCTTCGCAGAGCTCTTTGAAGGGCCAAAAGTAAGTATGATTCACATATAAAGGATAATATATTATATTCTTCCTTCAATCTAGTTCAAGTGAGGTACCCTATTTTCCTCCTTCAATCAAGTTCAACCGAGGTACCCTATTTTATTCCTTCTCTCGTGTTGCCTATGTTGACATCATGTTCCTTATCTTTTTATTATTGATTAACTATACTTTATTTCAAATCGTATTTCTCTCTCCCACAATTCATTTTTTGTTCTGTTCTTAAGTAAGTATGAACTATATAAGATATATAGCTCCTCTTCATGGTTAGTAACTCCTAGTTGTTTTGATGTTGACATAAGAAGAAATGGAAACAATGAAAATGCAACAATAGTGGCTAGAACATGCACTAGAGAATTATTAGAATTACACATATGCGACCAATTGTTAGTAATTCTTGGTCGTTTTGAATTTGAAATAGGAAGAAATGGGAATAATGAAAGTGCAACAATAGTGGCATGAATATATAGTGGGGAATTATTGGAATTCTACTTATAGAAATAACAGTGTCCTAACCTAGAGGTAATATAGGTGCACATCATAAACAACTTTAGTTGTGTTTGTGCTAATTTAATTTCTTTCACAAAAGGTCATTCTATCCTCTTCAAAAACATTACCTAATTAAACAAAATCTGAAATAAAGGAACACAGAGCTCTCAATATTATGAATTTTCTAATTCCCAATGCCCAACTAAGGAAAATACCATATAAATGCAAGCATAGCCTTTGTTTATCAATTAGCATTTGGAATAAACATCAAAATAAACATTATCATAGCAATAAATGTTTATGATATTTCATTGCATGTGCTAAATGTTATGTCATGTTCTAAGTCTTAGATCATGTTGTAGAGAAGTGTGAAGCAATGATCTCAAGAACAATTACTATTGCTAAGCAAATAATAGAATATAATGGTTTGTATTACTAAGATTTCATGCAAATTATTCCATGAATAAGAAAACTCTTTGATTAGAGAAACTAGAGGAAACAGAGATAAAAGCTTACCCAAAGTAGAGATGTCCATGTCATTTAAGATCATAAACTTACTTGTGCACACGAGCATATGTTACTACAATTTATTCTCCACAACAAATTCATTGTTCTCGATGATCTGTCACTCTTGTAGTTGTCCTCGGGCAACTGCTCGAGTATCCCCATGATTTTGCTCAAGCCTAATAACATGTGCAAGTTAAGAGATATTTCTATCAATAAGCCAAAAAGTAAGGAGACGAGGGTTTTCTCTTGAACTACTTGCATGCAACTCTTTCCCAAATAGTGCCACATTCACAAGATATTTTAAATGTTTGGCAACATGGAGTAAATGGTAGTTTCAAAAACAAAAAACAATGCATATAGTGTTTAAGGCTTACCATATGACCTAGAACTTTCATCGTCGGTTAATTGTTTCATAGGGCAATTGTCATAGGAATATTTGGGAACCAATGATATGACAGGGCACAGAGTTAGCGTATTGCTGAAAAAAAAGTGTTTATGCTCAGAAAGTCGTGGGTAGTTGATTGTTGGCAAAACTACAAGGAAGACAACACCCAACAAGTGTTTGTGTTTGGAGAATCATGGGGTAGCCAACTACTGGCAAAACTAGTGGGAAGACAACCACTGACAAGAACACTCTTAAAATCATTCTATCTGATGAGAAATGTATGAAATGTAAAATCCAAGAATGTGTTTATTAACACACACGGATCATAAAGCCTGTGAAATGTAAATCCAAGAATGTGTTTGTCAACACACACGGGCAAAAGGCTAGCTATATATATTTGAGCAAGTAATGGTTATTCCTCGCTGAGTCCAAAAGGACTAGGAGGTGAGATGGAATAAGGGACAACTAATTCTAAGTGTCCCCCTAGAGTCTCAAGTTACGGTTTGTCGGACACCCAGTCATGGCAACTCTAGAAAAGATCCTCACGGAGTCTGTTGCAAGCACGGATGTGAATTGCAAGGTGCATGTTAGAGTCTAGTTGTGGTTTCTCTGCACTATACCCATTTGTGAGGCACTGCCCTTCCCTGTGTTTCTCATGGTGTGCTTATGTCGTTGGGTCATGTTTTCCCCGTTTATCCGAAGGGTCACTCAATCTTGGTCTATGTCATCCCCCTTATCCTTTTAGCCTCGTTGTCCATCTCACCCAAAGCTAGCTCAATGACCAAATCTATAAGTGTGCATAGCAATAGAGTCTTTGTTGGAAGTAGTGGGCCCACCTCAACTTGGGCCCACTTTTGAAATATTGTTTATTTATGATCACCATATATTTGTCATTATATGCTCGTAGTTTTTGTACTAACATAAATAAGGGAGCCATGGCATCCCATGTGCATGCAGAGACATAACAGTTCAGCCATTGCCATTTTTAACCAAAGTTGACTTGGTCAAACTAGCTTGACTAAGCCAAAATGGGCCCCGAAAAAAGTTGGAACCAAAACTTCGATTTTGGTTATTTGGTATGCATTGGGGTCCTATGCAAGCCCCCAAGTGTCAGATCGTCAAAATAGTGAAGCTTTGATGAGATTTTTAATTATTGATGGCCAGCAGGACCATACTTTAATTATAAATGCTTGAAATTGGGCAAATGGTGCCTAGATGATGGATCATGGTCGTTCTAGTGACCATTCTTAATACATTTGGGGCCTACGATTGCATTGGAACAGACGGCTCGTCAATCCAAACAAAAGAAGTGGGTCAAAAGGGCAATTTTCATCTTCAGCTATGTGAACCAGCAAATAATTAAAGGAAAAATCAAAATTGGCTAAGTTAAACTTTGACATGGTGAGTGCAATGTTATGTAAAGGTAAAGGATCTCTTATTAGCATTTTTACATAGTTTGGATACATTATTTGGTGTGGGGCCCTTCGTTCAACCCAGTTATGCATATGGGGCAAAGTTGCCCATACTTGGGCATTTTTTGGCAAGCAAAATGTCATATTTCAAAAATATTATGTAATAAAACTTTGGGCAAGGGGTCTAAGGGGATAAAACAGCCTAAAGCCACCCCTAGACAACCCCCCACTTGATGTATGGACCCCACATTGGTCCCTCACTCTCCACTTGGGCGCAATAGGGTAACTCGCCCCCCCCTCTAACTCATTCGATCTCAGCCATTTGTTTTGGTGATGGTGGGATTGAATCTCAGCTCTTCATCTTGGTGGGAAGGGTTTTTGTATGAGTTCTCTTTATTTAAAGAGGAGCTCTCTCATTTTGGAGTTCTTCTTGGCATATTAAACACTTGAGATTGATTTCTATTGAGACATTTCTCTCGAGTTCTTGTGATATTGTGTATGGATGTTGGTTGCTTTGACTGATAGCTAGTTGCCATAGCATTGTTGAGTGGTTTTAGTAGTGTTTTTGTCCATCCTTGGCTAATGCAAATTGCAGGTGAAGAGGCCATCTGAAAAGGAAGCGCAATACTTGGAGCCAGCAGCTCCACTCTTGCTCTTCACTCCGGGAAATTAACAAGGGAGTTGTTTTTGCTTATTAGCTTCTCAATCTCCTCATTTTTAGTCATTCATTTGCAATATTTACCTAGTTGTTTGCTGCATACACTGATTTCATCTTGTTTGTGGTAGGTTGTTAGGGCGAAGTTGGTCATCATGCCCCTCAAACGCTTAAGGGGCACGCTGGTAGCTCAACACTTGATTTTGGAGCTAATCCTCAAGCAATTTTATCCATCCACTCTCATCCCAGGTATGTTTCCTTTGCTTGTCTTGTAGATTTCAATTTCACTGTGTTTGACAAGCTGGAACAAAAAAGAAAATCAACTAAAAAATTAACATCTTCAAATTTCACCGTTAAAACTATGTTTTTATTTCAAATCCACATTGAAAATAATTTAAAACACCTATATCTTAAGTTTCAGCCCATTTCGACTCCATTTACCCACCTAATAAGCACTGGAAAATTTTCTGAATTCGCCCTCCTTGGGCATTTTGCCCTACCACGCAGATTGGGTCATTTTTGGGTTGTGGGTATTGCTGGTTTTTATTTGCAGATTTCTAATATTATCTTATATCAAGTTAAAACCACTAGAAGTGTTGTTTAATCGCTAATTTTTACTTCTGCTATGTATGCCCAATCAGTTTGAGACATTTTCACCCATAGGCAGAAATTTAATTTGCACTTCTAGCATAATTTGGGGTCTCTGATTTAATTTCCAGCCATTTCTTACTTCAAATCCATTGTTTTTATTGCGCATATCAGATCTGAAATAGCTCAATTGAATCCTCTAATTTCACTCAGAATTTCAGTCTTCCGATTGGAAAGAGTCTTAGGACACCCTAGACGCTTCTTCTTTGTCTACTCTTGTTTATTTGGGGTTTGTAAATGTCTGATTTTGAATCTCAACCATAGCTGGTTGAATAGGGTCTCCCCCTTGACTAGGCTACGTGCCTTGTCTAAAGTGACAAACACCCTGTCCGAAGTCACAACTGCTCTACCGATCAGTGGACTTGGTGTTTGCGTGTGTCACCTGCCTAGCTGCCCTCCTCTACCGTCCCGGATGGAATACAAACTCTAGCTGCGACTAGATAAATCCCATCTAGGACGGTAGAGGAGGGCAGCTAGGCAGGTGACACCTGCAAACACCAAGTCCATTGTTGAGTAGAGCAGTCGTCACTCCGGACAGGGTGTTTGTCACTTTAGACAAGGTACGTAACCTAATCAAGGGGGAGACCCTATTCAACCAGCTATGGTTGAGACTCAAAATTAGACACTTACAATCCCCAAATAAACAGGAAAAAACAAAGAAGAAGTGTCTAGTACATCCTAAGACTCTTTCCAACTGGAAGACTGAAATTGCGAGTGAAATTAGACCATCCAATTGACTTATTTCAGATCTGATATGAGTATATAAATGGCAGAATTTGAAGTATTGGATGGCTGGAAATTAACTTGGGACCAAAAATCAAACTAGAGGTGAAGAGTGGATCTCTGTCTATGGGGAAAATGAGTTAAATTGATTGTGCATGCATAGCAGAAATAAAATTTGCAATTTAAACAACACTTTTGGTGGTTTTAACTCGATGCAAAATGATATTGGAGAAACACAAATCAAAACCAGCAATACCCACAACCCAAAAATGACCCAAACTGCGTGCTAGAGCAAACTGCCCAAGGAGGGCGAATTCAGAAAATTTTCTAATGCCTAGAGAGTGGGTTAATGGAGTCGAAATGGAATGAAATTTTAGATATGGACGTTTAAGATCAATTGCAAAGCAGGTTTAAAAGAAAAAAGGGTTTTGACTGTGAAATTTAAAGATGTAAATTTTAGTTAATTTTTAATGTATTTTCCAGCTTAGGAAACACAGTGAAATCGAATTTATGGAGACTAGCAAAGAGAGCCTACCTGAGATAATGGCGAATGGATGGATTTTGCACGAAGACTAGCCCCAAACTACAAGTGTTGAGCAACCAACGAAATTCTTGAGCATTTTGAGCAACCAATTGGCCAACTGCGCCCTAGACACCTGCCACAAAGAGGATGAAATCAGAAAATGCAGCAAATAGCGAGTAAACCAACAAGAAAATGACTAAAAATGAGGAAATTGAAAAGCATTAAGCAAGAACAACTCCCTTCTTGTTATTCTGGAGGAGAAAGAGCAAGAGTGGAGTGCCAACTCCAAGAATTGCGCCCCCCTTCAGATGGCCTCTTCACCTGCAATTGGCTTCAGCCAAGGAAAGATAGAAACACCACTAAAATTATTCAACAATGCTAAGGAAACTAGCTATCAGTCAATGCATCAAACATCCATACACAATCTCTCAAGAACCGGAAGAAATGTCTCTATAGAAATCAGTCTCAAGTGTATAATATGCCAAGAGAGCTCCTCTTTAAATAGAGAGAACTCGTACAAAAACCCTTCCCACCAAGATGAAGGGCTGAGATTCAATCCCACCATCACCAAAACGAATGGCTGAGATCGAATGAGCTAGAGAGGGGGGGCAAATTACCCTATTGCGCCCAAGTGGAGAGTGAGGGACCAATGTGGGGTCCATACATCAAGTAGGGGGGTGGCTAGGGGTGGCTTTAGGCTGTTTTAGCCCCTTAGACCCCTTGCCCAAAGTTTTATTACATAATATTTCTGAAATATTACATTTTGCTTGTCCAAAAACGCCCAAGTATGGGCAAATTCGCCCTATATGTATAGCTGGGTTGAATGGAGGGCCCCACACCAAATAATGTGTGTCCAAACTATGAAAAAATGCTAATAAGAAACCCTTTTACCTTTACACAACATTGCACTTACCATGTCAAAGTTTAACTTAGCCAATTTTGATTTTTCCTTTAATTATTTGTTGGTCCAAATAACTGAAGATGAAAATTGCTTTTTTGACCCACTTATGTTGCTCGGATCGACGAGCCATCTGTTCCAATGCGATTGTAGGCCCCAAATGTACTAAGAATGGTCACTAGAACGACCATGATCCATCATCTAGGCACCATTTGCCCAATTTCAAGCATTTTTAATTAAAGTATGGCCCTGCTGGCCATTAATAATTAAAAATCTCATCGATGCTTCACTATTTTGACGATCTGACACTTGGGGGCTTGTATGGGACCGCAATGCATACCAAATGACCAAAATCGAAGTTTTTGTTCCAACTTTTTTCAGGGCCCATTTTTGGCTTAGTCAAGCTAGTTTGACCAAGTCAACTCTGGTAAAAAATGCCAATGGTTGAACTGTTATGTCTCTACATGCACATGGGATGCTAAGGCTCCCTTATTTATGTTAATACAAAAACTACGAGCATATAATGACAAATATATGGTGATCATAAATATACAATATCTCAAAAGTGGGCCCAAGGTGAGATGGGCCCACCACTTCCAACAAAGACTCTACTGCTATTCACACTTATAGATTTGGTCATTGAGCTAGCTTTGGGTGAGGTGGACAACGAGGCTAAAAGGATAAGGGGGATGACATAGACCAAGACTGAGTGACCCTTCGGATAAGCGAGGAAAACAGGACCCAACGACATAAGTACACCATGAGAAACACAGGGAAGGGCGGTGCCTCACAAATGGGTATAGTGCAGGGAAACCACCACTAGACTCTAACATGCACCTTGCAACTCACATCCGTGCCTGCAACAGACTTCGTGAGGATCTTTTCTAGAGCTGCCATGATTGGGTGCCCGGCAAACCGTAACTTGAAACTTTAGGGGACACTTAGAATTAGTTGTCCCTTATTCCATCTCACCTCCCAGTCCTTTTGGACTCGACGAGGAATAACCATTACTTACTCAAATAGATATAGCTAGCCTTTTGTCTGTGTGTGTTGACAAACACATTCTTGGATTTACATTTCACAGGCTTTATGATCCGTGTGTGTTAATAAACACATTCTTGGATTTTACATTTCATACATTTCTCATCAGATAGAACAATGGTACACATACTGCAAAGTAATGGGGCAAGTGTGCATGGTTCGAGGACTAATGGGGAGAACCCAATGAGTCTACACAATCCTATACTGCATTACAACATCGAGGGCAACCGACAGGAGTAAATCCCAGGTTTGAGAATGCATCTCACACACTAAAGACCGAGGCACAAAACAACATGGAGTCATGGTATACTCAAGGGTCACTGGGGGAAAGGGTCCTCAAAGCCACCTATCCAAGTCTAAGTCAAGGAGAAAACCAAAAATGGATGGGTCGGATGAGCAAAAGAGAGTGATAAGTGTAACCAACGGAAGCCTCCTACAAGTCGAATGGCCAAATCTATACCAAAGGGGACAAGAACCAGTGTGCATATACAGGAGTCTCTACTGAAAGAGGTGGGCTGACCTCACCATAGGCCACAAGTATCACCAGAATAAAACATGAGATCACCAAGACAGCCATCATATGTCAAGTCTATGTATTATCGTAAACAAGCAATCCTCAAAGCAAAACCATGAACAATAACCATAATAATGATATACCTGCCATACCATATACCTGCTGCTGTAAGTGGATCTGAAGGCTAATCTTTGTTGTGTGCGGGCAAGTAGTAGTGAACCAGCTCTGAACTGTGCTGCTCTCATCAAAATATGGCTAAGTTATCCCTCTCAATGGGATCGTGCAAAGGTGAGAAATGGAAGAGGGACTCTATATAGCTGCTCAGTAGTACATCTGGACCATCATCATACATAATGTCCCCTCTGTAATCTCTACTCATCTCTGCTCTGGTCGAAAAAAAAATATGTGCTCTGGTCGAAAAAAAAATCTGGAGTATGGTCCCTGACCACACAATCTACAACATGGTAGCTCCAGCTTGTTAGACACAATGGCTCATTGAGAGGGGGGGGGTGAATCAGTGAGCCTATACTTTATTCAACTTCAACTTCAATTATAATCTTAAATCATTATTCACTTCAATAACATATTCATCAATGAACTATCAACATAACATCAAGTTAACATCAACACATTGCACAAGATATAAGCTTTGTAAGTATTGTATAAATGGAGACTTCAATCTCCTAAATGGGCAACAACCCATAAGGTGGCACCACCCACCAGAAGGGTTCAGTCAGCTACAACTGACTGGGATGCTACAACACCCCCAACAAACATAGATTTACAACTGATGTTTCAAACTCTTCTTGAGTCTACACATTCATACATTCACAAACAAGAAACCCTAGTTTGTTTCAACAACTTCTCTCAACAACATATATCACACCATCACACAACATCATCACATGTCTCTACCAATCACCGAAATCTTCACTGCTCCACCGAAAACTTCACTGGTACACCGAAATCTTTACTGATGCACCGAAATCTTCACTACCTTCATTCTGTTGTCATGTTCAGCATGTTTATCATCCACATCAAACTGCCTGTAGGTCCCTCTTCATTTTTCCACAGCATTCTGTTTATTATCACTTGTTCACAAACTGTCCATGCATAGGCTGTCTATGTCTTCATCAGCTGCCTCAATTCAATCCATGATCAAACCCTATCTCAACATATCTTCATCATTTTCAGCATGTCATAGTCATGTAGCCCCAATCAAAAGATAAAGAACATTTTGTCCATCATTGGTATCTTATCAGCATTTTGTCCATATCAAGTAGCTACCCAGAAATCAAGCCAACTCATTAATTCACTGTCTCAAACAAAACCAGAAATAAAGATAAATAGAAAGATTTTATTTTCTGCTCATGCTGCTGTCATCACACTGTCCTCATGGTGCTTCTGTTCACACCACCGAACTGTCCTCCCTGAACTATGTGAATTCCTCCACTGCTCCACCGAGCTCTCTCATCCACCACACTCCAAAACAACGAATTGGCCCTTTTATTTATACTGGAATTTTGTTCATGTTTTGAGGAGGCCGACATGTCCAAAATAGAGCAAATAATATATTTTTATTTCAATTTATTTTCTGGATTTGTGGAGGCCGACTTGTCCATTATTTAATCAAATGATATGTATATTTTATTCCACATTTTCTTATCAATATATATATAAATATATCTTGGATCTTTCTACCAAATCAACATGGTCTTCACACCCTTCTCGTGCTATGTCTTATGCTCATATTGAAGATGCCCGCATTAGTTTCTTCCAAATGTCCGTAATGGGGTTTTGCTCATGCCCATAAGACCTTTCATATGCCCGCACTATTCTACCCGCATATGCCTCATGAAGCATGCCCGCAAGCTCACGCTTGCTTGGCATGTCTTCTTCATTCATGCTATCACCTTCATCAAAATTCGGACTGTGTATGTTCTTTACACAACGTCAAACTTGAACTGTGCATATGCTTTCAAGCTCAGACTATGAGTATGCTCCAGGAAGAACCCAAACATTGTCAACACTTCGAAATTGTGTATACTTGAAAGAACCCCAAAACAAGTTCTATATTCACTGTGTGTATACTATCAAACTCAGACTTGTGTATATGTTGTCCAAGACTTCGATGGTTCACTTCTTTGTTTCATGACACTTGTTATCTCCAAGTCATCATTGTCTAGGGTATTGGGCCCAACTCCAAATGACCACAGTATGGGTCATTTGGCTCATTAGGTGTGCCAATGGCTCCAATGCCCATCACCTTGTCCACCAAATCAACCTTTGCCATGTTCTTATGCCATGTGTTCTTCAAGTCATCCACATCATTATGTAATGTATTTCACCATCATACACTTCACCTTTGTCATTAATGTTGTCATCAATGACAACTATAGACAACCATATTCATCACAGCTGACATAGATGTGATAACATCTGGCTCTAGTTGGGACAAGCGCTCTAAGGGAGAAAGTGCTTGAGAACCTCAAAATCTCTGGTGGGAGTTGGCAGCCCTATTTGCTGCACCTATTTCTCCGTCACTCACTCCACTCTCCCTCAACTAATGCGCCCTCCCTCCTTGCCCATTCTATAAGTATGAGGCACCTCTCTCATTCCAAACTAGTTAGAGTTGGATTGAGAGGACGTTTGTCATATTGTAATCGCTCTATTGTTCATTTTGCTAATAAAAAAAGCTTTGGAGGCTAGATGTGTGGTACTTCTATGTGTGGATCAACAATGTTATGAGCAAATGAGGTAACATGTGTCATTTCAATTTCTTGCTATCTACTTGATGTATTTGGGTTCCTTAATTGTTCAAGGTAGAGTAATTTAAGTAAGCTTACTTTCTTGTTCTACTTTGATAAATATTTTAGAGATCTAGATCTAACTTGTTTCATAAGTTTATGTGCATATTATTTTAGTCTCTATTCATATGCTATTATCAGATCTCATAATTTTTTGCAAGTTGATTGATTGATTTCAGCTTACAAGGCTTGGAGGAGTTCTGGATCAAGTTTGACTCCACCACATTTCCAAAAAAAATCTAGACATTGTCCCTCGGTACCCCACAGAAGAGCTCCTTGCTTGATCTTTTGGCAACAAATTTCTTCATCCTTGCTCTCTCTCTTATATAAAAAACTTCTTCTTGGTTACTTTGGTTTGGATAACTTTTAGATCTTATCTACTTGACTTTCTTATCAAAAATCATATCTGAAAATTATATGCATAGATCCAATATATTTCAAATTTTCATTCCATACTTTGGGTCTTGCTTGAAAAGAGTCATTAAATAATTTTTGCAAGTTAAATTCTTAGGATTGGTTGATGATTTCTTTTCTTAAAGTTTTTAAAGTTTTTTAATGAAAAGAGTCATTAAATAATTTTTGCAAGTTAAATTCTTAGGATTGGTTGATGATTTCTTTTCTTAAAGTTTTTAAAGTTTACATCAAGCATCTTAGTGCTTCATTGGCTGCCTTTTAAAGATTGTCCAAGACCCTAAGTGGGTGGCTCTTTAGCCATTCCATCTTAGTTCATTTTCTTGTACTTAGCTATTTTTTTTAACTTAGTTTTTTTTAGTATTTTGTTGGTTCCCAAAAACATTTTTAAAGTGATTTTGGGCACTTTTTGGACTAATAAAGTTTGCCGGTTTTTGTACTATGACAATAGGTAAAAGGATCTGAAGCACATTTATCAACCATTTGGGATGATCCAAAACTTCCTTTGAACCTCACCTTTCTTCCACTACTTTGCTTCCATCTTTGTAACCTCTTCTCTCCAGATCTATAAGGAGAAAGAGGAGTTCTTTATTTTCAGCATTAAGCATTGGAATTGGTAATAAAATTATTTTTGAAGTAAGTTCACAGAGCTTGCTTTCATTCCCCCCAGGGAGGGTTAGTGTTGGTTCAGAATTTTTGTGATTGTTGTCATTTTTCGAAAACTTAAGCGAATTTTAACATTAGATTAGATTAACTTAAAATTAACCACGTAGATTAAAATCTAACGTCTTGGTCCAATCCAAATATTAGGCCATTGACACAGTCAGGACGTAAGAACATAATGTTTTATTTTTGCAAACCGTATACTTTTTTCGCTACAATATTGTTTATCTTTTGCAAAGAAGTAATACGGATACTAACCCACTACCTCGGTAGTGTAGTAATTAGAAAACATTGACTTTTCAGTCATTTACAATTCAAAACACCCCCTTGCTTTCCCGAAGTAAGGTTTCAGGATAAGGGATTGCCCGAGTACTGGCCCGAAAAGAGACTCTTAGGGCATAAAAAGTAAAATTTGTGTTCAAAAATCTTTTAAAATAAACAAGGCTTTTCCCCGTATGCTCTGTGGTCACTACAGCTCAATCTGAACATGTTGATCACATAAGAAAGGGATTAAGTGACTAGTAATAGGATTAACATTCCCCAATAAACCACGTACACACGAAAATCCAGCGTATCGATTTTTCTGGCATAGTGTGGGCAAATTTCTCAAAAGGCACGGGAACTACTAGGTAGCGACCCCTGGGAAACCGTTGGACTATACCCTCGTTTCATATGGTGTTGACATCTCCTAAGAGACTACGATCCAGCCCACATGTCTGAGTGAAAAGCCACCTTGCTAGAATCCGGACATGTTTCAAGTACCTTAGGGTATATTGCAGATCCCCTCAACCATAATAAAAAACTCATTACCACATTAATTTTAAAATTGACCAAGAACATTTGCACAATATTTTCTTTTCCAGCATTACAAAATGCATTACAATTTTGACTCCATTTTTCAGCACTGGTCTCTCTTATTTATCATTGCAAATTTTATTTAATTGTTATCATGTGTTGAATGCTTTGACAATCATGTTTAATTTATATGTTATTTAAATCTTTATGTTGTTTTGCTTTCAAAGTTATATTGTAAATCTGTTATGTCAGTTTTATCATTATAAAAAACTCCTAAAAAACTAACTCATCCACCATAACTAGCTTAGCTTAATCGGCCTTAACAACTTTTAGGGTCCACCCCCCTTGGCTTCGTTAGGAGTTTGCCTAAATGGAGGAGTCAAGAATCAAGTGACAGTACTTGACTCAAGGCTTGCCCCCAAGGACACACTTAGTGGATTGAAGATTTCTGCCATGTTAACCCCAAGTGTGTTTCTGGCGGCAACATGCCCCAAATGCAAAACATTGGCAGGGCATGAACATCATCCAAATCAAGCATGTTTACAACTTTTTTTAATATTAAAACCATGGTTGGTTGTGATAAATAGATAATAGTCTTTCCAGTGTGTGCATGCCTTGTCCTCTGAAAATTGGGCATTTAGCCACGAAGTAATCTTATTTCACATTGTCTAAAATATTTAAAAGGTTATGCTTATACGATCTTGGAAGAAAGTCTTTGCACTACCTACCTATGTGAGGTGATGAATCAAAATCAAAATTTTCCACATTTTAACAACTTTGCGATATTTTCACTCTAAAACACAAATTCGACTTTAATACTTTGTGATACAACAACAACTAAGATGCACTTGAAGCTCCAATTGGCTACCTGTGACCAAGGTTGCGGGGGAGCATCCTCCCCCCCCCTCGCCCCCGCTCCGGAAGCTTGCTTTTGGCCAAAGCGTTGTGGGAGCTAAGGGAGAGCGCGCTCCCAATTTCGCTCCCGGTTCGGATCGTTTTGTAAAGCACGCTTCGGTGGGTGAAAAGAACGCTCCCTGCCACTGTCAGGAGCGAATTAGGGAGCTATCGGGAGCTAACGCTCCCGAGCGCTCTACCAAATGCTTTGCCTCTTTAAAAATCGCTCTCGGGATAGATCCCACGTTAGCTCCTGCTAGAAGATGACGCCTGCGCAAAGGAAAGACGAGGAGGGTGGATGGGGTCCACTTGTGGGGTTTTGGAGGGAAGGAGTAGGGCTTTGGGGGATAAAGCCCTCTCCTCCATATTCATTTTCACTTGCATTGGCTTGAGAAGAGAATTGAAGAGAAAAGAAGAGAAGAGGAGAGGAGAGGAGGAGAAGAGGAGAGGAGAGGAGAAGGCTGCCATCCTTGGAGATTGAAGAAGGTTGAACTTGTCACTACCATTGGAGAGCCAAAGAGGTAGGGTCTAAAACCTTCCTTGTTGTTTTTTTTTGTGTTTGAACTATGATTTAATCATAAATGCTTGTAATGTAGTCACTAGATTCTAGAATGTGCATTGTTGATTGTAGATGTTCTTCTCCTACTCTTTCCCATGCTTCCTCCCTCATTCTATTGCAGGCAACAGGTTGAATCTCTAGTTCCATCAAACATGATGATGGGTATGTGGTTTACTTTCTTGGTTCCATTTGTTATTTTGATGATGGTGCTTGGAAACCGGAGGAGGAATGAGGGAGAGGATAAAGAAGTGGGGAGAGGCACATACCGTGGAGAGGAGGAGGAGGAAGAGGAGGGGGAGGAGGAGGAGGAAAACCGAAAGAAAACCAAAGAGGAACCCACACCCTTATGGAAACATGTCACAAAGCAGGGAGGAGGTAGAGGGGGTGGAACCACCAAATTTGTTTGCCCCCATTGTAAAAAGACATACACAGGTTCATATACCCGTGTGAGAAGACATCTATGTGGGCACATGCCATGTGATGACAAAAAAACTATAGGAGTTTGTGTTTGCCCAAATGTGACATCAACACAAAGAGCCATCTATAAGAAGGAAGAACTTGAAGCACAAAACAAATCAAAATATTTTAAAGGATCAACGGATGACCATGACCACTCTTTCTCACCGAGAACCGGAGGCCCATCCACCCAAGGTAGTGGATTCTCTCCCATGGGGTAGTCACGTGGCAAGACAATATCAGATTTCCTTGACCAAGGTTGTAGGGATGACGTGGATTCAAAAGTATTTCGGTTTCTCTATGCATGTGGCATACCATTCAATGTTCTTCGCTCACCCTATTGGCATGAAATGGTAGAGGCCATCCACTCCGCCCCAGCAGGATACAAGAGCCCCGGGTATGACAAAGCTAGAATTGTGGGGCTTGACAAGGAAAAAGCCAAGATCCAAAATGCTTTGGGGACATTCACAAATGCTTGGAATGAATATGGGGTATCAATTGTATCAGATGGTTGGACAAATGTAAAAGGCAAGCCATTGATAAATGTGCTTGGTGTGTCTGCTACTGGTGCAGTCTTCCTTTCGGCCCATGACTAATCAGATAAATTCAAGACCGGCATAAACATTGCAGAACTCCTACTCAAAAACATTGAAGATATTGGTCCATACAATGTCATCCAAGTCATTACCGATAATGCTGCTAATTGTAAGGCAGCGGGAGCAATCATTGAAGATAAATACCCCAACATATTTTGGTCCGGGTGTTTGGTTCACACACTGAACCTTTTGATGCACGACATTATTAAGTTGAAGGAAAATCAATACAAATGGATTGGTGAAACTGTACAAAAAGGGCAAGCACATGATAAGATTTATTACCAACCATAGCACTGCCCATGGCATTTTCCGCACTCACTCAAAGTTAGAGCTATTGAAGATAGCAAAGACTAGATTTGCTAGCTATTACCTCACCTTCAGGCGCCTTTTGAAGGTAAGAGAGGCATTGGCTAGCATGGTATCAAGTGAATCATGGCAAATCTTGAAAGATAGGGCTACATCCACATCTGATAGGCTTGATTTTGAGGAGGTGGAGACCACCGTTCTTGATTGTCAATTTTGGGCAAGTGTCAAGTTTGTTTTGCAGTTCACAAAGCCCATTTATTACATAATTCGGTTTGCAGATACAGATAAGCCGGTGATTGGGGAGGTGTATGAGCAGATGGATAGCATGTTGGGCCAAATAAAAGATATTGTTGAATCAAAAGATCCCATCCTGTATGACCATATTCACAAACATGTGGTCAAAAGGTGGGAACATCTCAACGTTCCACTGCATGCCTTAGCATATGTATTGACACCAAAATATTATTCTCCATCTTGGTTGGCCAAACCAGCACCTGGGGGTGGGGATAGGAGAAAGCCCCACACAGATCCAGAGGTACAGGTTGGGTACATGGCTGTTATAGACAAGTTGGTCCTTGATGAAGAAGATTGTGCCTTATTGCGTAGTGAATTAAGCAAATACCTCAGTGAAATTGGTCCGTTTGGTACTTTGCATGTTAGAAAAGATCGAGATAGGGCGCCTCCTATTGAATGGTGGAACATGTATGGCTCATCATGCCCACGCTTGTATAAATTGGCAACCAAAGTTCTTTCACAGGTGGTTAACAGCTCCTCTGCAGAAAGGTGTTGGAGCACCTATAGCTTCATCCACTCAGTGAAAAGAAACCGATTAAATGAAAATCGGGCAGAAAGCTTGGTTTTTGTACATTACAACTTGAGGTTGTTGACTCATTACTGTGAGCGGGCCAAAACTGATAGATCATATGTCACTTGGGACAACAATCCGGAGGAACATAACTTGGAGGATGGATCCTTAGCTTTAGAGCGCTTGGAGGAAGAGCTTTTGGGCAATGAGGATGACCATCACCATGGCCATGCAGTAGCACCAGCAGCAACAACAATGATGCCACCACCATCTCTGACCTTGTTTCCAGATGCACCATCTTTGCCTAGAGGTTCAACTTCAACTTCACGACCCTCATCTACATCAGTGAGGGGTGTCGTGTAGGACTAAGTCTTGGACGTGGCTCAACATTGGTGGCTACTGGGAATGATAGTCCCACGCCCATTGTTCCTAGACCACGGGAAAAGAAATTAGAAATTTCCTGCTGCAAGAGGAAACATCCATAAAATCTACTTTTGCAGTCTTTTCTTGTTTACAGTACTTTCAAGTTTCAAGTTTCAAGTATATGCACTATTGACTCTTTTATATTTATTATGGTATATTTTGTGAACATTACATGGCAATTCAAGTTTGAAGTTTGAAGTTGAACTGGAACATACCTTTGAAGTTCACTATTTGCAACTTCGCATTATTGAGTCATTGATTGCATAATGATAAAAGCATATTATGATAAGTTATAACTCTTTGGTAATGATTCATGAATATGATGCTTTGTGAATTGTTTCAAGTTCAACTTTCATTTCATGGTATGTTATATATTGAAAATTTGAAGTTGTAAGGTTGATGTTATAGATACTGGTAACTAGAGTCTAGACCTATGGTTGACGAATTCACTACTATATGATTGATGATTGATGAATGATGTTATATGGTATTATGGTTTATTTCATGTTTTTATGCTTTCCAATGAGTTTCCATAACTAATTCAACATTCTACAAGCATTTGTTAACATATATGCGTCAAAATATATAAAAAATATATATTATATAAAAAACGCTCCCAAACCGGAAGCTTTTGAAAATTTCGCTTTTCGCTCCCGCTCCCGCTCCCAAGTAACCTTGCCTGTGACTATTGTCAACTAATTCGTGGCATATTTACTTGTTATGTTTAGGATATATGATCGCATTGTTGTCACATGATTTAACAATCATAGGATTGCAAGGAATAATCGACTACTAACTCGTTGGAACCTCGGGGCAATACCCGTAAGCATCACATGGGTAAGGTCCTCTCTTTAAGTCTTCCAGATCCACAGAGGTAGACCTAGACTAACCACGAGAGATGGCCCCAATCAAGTTTTTCTAGGTACTTACCAGTAGAGACCAGCTTTTCCACAGTACTCATAAGACCGATTTCTAGGAAATGAGTGCCCTTGGATTTAATAAAGGGAGAATATGGCACCTTGTGTGGGAATGCTAAGGGATTTGAGATTAATCTTATAAAATGACCCCTTGAGCCAAAAAGGAAGTAGTTAGAAAGATTTGAAGTAAATAGCAAGCTACTTAGTTGATTTAGTGACTTAATAAATGGCTAGGCATAAAAAGAATGGTTGTCCTAAGGTTTTAAGTGACTGAAAATGAGTTTTTTGAACAACTGATTTTAAAATTGTGCCTAAAAAATGGAGTATAGGCCATTAGCGGGTTATAGTGCTAAGTTTTATGATTACCAACAATAGATTTGAGTTCAAATTTTGGTTATTATTGATTTTAAAGCTTAGATCTGAAAGTTTTGAGTGTATTAGAGGTGTTGGTTTTGGTTTGGGGTATGTCTCAACGTAACAACTTGTTCGTTATGTTTGAATCGGAACTTAAAAGGCTTATAACAACAAGCTAAACATGCACAAAAACCTAGTAAATTTTCTACAAAAACTGAAATACTGTGAATTTAAATGTAACCAATTCCTTATCTGAGGGTTTTAGACAATTTAAATGTAACCAATTCCTTATTCGAGGGTTTTAGACAATTTTAACTTTAGATTTCAAAGAAGCTCCCTAGGATGCAATGAGATTTCTGCTAAGCAAAAACTACACTTGATTAAAATGCATAAAATAAGACTAAAATAGTGAAAATTGAATTGGCTAATGGAGGACAACAAACACACATAGGAAGTGATTGGTTCGGTGCCTTAGTTGGGCTATGTAGTCTAATCACCCTTCCTAGCAGTGAAATTCGTAGATGGCAACTTAGCTTTGCGATATTTTGTTGAGCATATTCTCCAAGTGACTTAGCTGAGGCACCCTTCAAAACCCAATTTTCTTCCAACCTACAAAACAAAGGAAAAATTAGTGATTGCAAATCAATGATGAAATTACAAAATCTACACATCAATCAGCAAACAAGTTTGGAAGGGAAGTATAAATGGCAAGTAAACAAACCCACAAAGTACAATGAGTATATTTCTCACCAGGAAACTCCAAGGTGCATTAGACAATTTAGAGATCAAATTTTACACATCAAAACAAGAACAATATTACCACAGATTCACCCACTACCATCTATTCATCCAAGGAAGAAAGCAATAAATAAAATAAACATCCACCACATAAGAATTACCAAGAGAATTTGTAGAGAAAAATGTATGTGTATAGTTGTAGAAAATGCTCCAAAAGTCCATTACAAAATGCAACTAGTCTCTTTTATAAACTAAAAGAGAGTAAGATCCCTTGATCCGGATTTATGGGGGAACGAAACAGAAGATAGCATATACAAAATCATATACAGAGATATATTGCAATAACACAGTGATACAGTAAACACATATTCTATTAAATAGCGGAAATAGAACAGACTGTAAAATACAATAGCTAGAATGGCGGTAGCTATCTCTGAGAAGAGATGTGGCCGCTATGCTCATTCGTGCCAAGATGAATCCAAAGAGAGGCCGGAAGGGCCTATTTATCATAAGCATGAGGGAAAGAATCCCAAACATCCAAAAACCTAACCCTAGAAGATGAACCGTCATAAAGTTTGCAGCCCCAAGGTAGTTAGTTGAATAGTCAACTTCCCGAGGTCATAACTTTTGCATGCAATCTCTGTTTGGGGCGCTCGGTAGCCTGTTGGAAAGGTCTATCCGAGATTTACAACTTCCGACAAGAGCCAATTGAATTCCGTTGGCAACCATTTGGCTCCCGAAATCGCCAAAAAAGGTCGTTTAGGGCCTCAAAATGGCCCCGGAAGTTCAGGACCCGAAAAACCTGCTAAAAATAGTAAATTACCAAAATTGCCAGAAGAATGTTTTGAGCCAATTGGAAGAGGTGGATCGCCAAAGATATCCACCTGGATCAATCCTCCCTCCTTAGGAAGCAATGGTCTCCATTGCGTCAAATCCCTTATCATATGTCAAACTGTGTGTTGAGTTGAGCTCCTGGTACGGCGTTTGCTGAAGTGAAAATGTTGCCTTCCTTTGAAATCTTTAAAGGGTTGTAATTGTTGTTGTTGGATGCGCTGGAGCTGTTCAACAGTTTTGGTTGTTTTGGTATCCTTGGTCTGCACTGGTGTGGATGGTTTCTTTTTGCAGGAGCACCTTGAATGCGTGGCCTTGCACTGCAGAGGTACTCGAATAGGCGATGTTGCACTGAATTTGTGTTCTTCTTGTTTCTGTTGAGTAGAGGGATAATGTGCAGAGGTTGTGGATGTCTCTACGATCTGATGTTCTCCTTTAGTGGAAACTGCAAATAAGGAAAATTTCCCAGTGTGGGAGATTATCTTCCTGCCCTGCTTGGTTTGGGTAGGTGAAACTGTCTCTGGTATCCGATAGAGTTGTCCTCCCAAAGTGACGATAACACTGCGAGGTCAGGATTCATATACAGCATCACGCTTCCACATATATGGTTGTCCTAAAAGAACATCACATACTTCAAGTGGGGCCACATCACACAATACCTCATCTTTGAAGGGCTTGATATCGTATGGTAGGCGACATTGATGATCGACACGGATCCCTCGTCCTTGGCTCAGCCAACCAATGGTGTATGGTTGCAGGTGTGGTGTTATTGGTAGCTCCAATCTCTTGATGACTTCTGCTGAGATCAGGTTCTTTTGGTTGTCACTGTCCACAACAAAGTGTAGGGGAATTCCCTTCACCCACATCTGTGAGTGGAAAAGGCGCTCCTCTGCGTCCGACTCTCCAGGTTCCTCTGGTTGAATCCGTGTGGTGGCAACAACGGCACGGGGTTCTGCATCAATTATCTACTTCCCTTTTTGCGCGGCTGTGAAATTAGGTTCTGAGTCAGAATCGGAATTGGGATCTGATTCTGAAGCTTTGATCTCAGCCACCAATGACTGTTTTGAGCTACATTCATCAGTGTTGTGCCAGGGGTTTTTGTGAAACTCGCACCACTTCCCTGTGTCCTTATTTGTCTTTTCGTTACCCTTCTTCACTTGTGGTTGGGACTGGTTGTCCTTTCCCTGCCCCGTGTTCTGTGAGCCAGAGTTTCCCTTGCCCTACTTCTGCGCAGGTCCGAAGTCACACTTGTTCTTTTGCTGAAATTTCTGCTCAATTTTGACAGCATATCGATAGGCGGATCCGAGTGAAGAGATTTCCAGGAAATCCATCTCTGTTCATATGTACCAATGTAGGCCACTGCGATATTTCAGTACTAGGTGTCGCTCGGGGTCCTTGATACCTAGCTTTGTGCGCAAGGTATGGAATTTGTTGGTGTACTCCGACACTGTTTGGTCCCTCTCTTGATGCAGAATGGTCCATTTTGTGTATTGGTCATCATAGTTTCCAACAGGGTAATATTGTTCCTTGAAGGCATCTATAAAAGAGGCCCAAGTGGGATTGGAATATTCAAACAATCCAGACTCGTCTGATGAGTTTTTCTCACAATAAGTTTCCCACCAATTTTTAACATAGGGGACAGCCTTGAGGAGCGCAAAGATGATCTTTTCCCTGTCGGAAAATTTGTGGACAGAGAAATACCCTTCTAGTAGATTCAACCATTTATCTAGGGCATCGGCATCAATCTAGCCTTCAAATAAAGGGATATCAAAATTAACTTGTACCTTGAAAGGAATCGCATCTCCGAAACGACTGCTCGTTGAAGGTGTATCCGTCGCCGTCGGCATGCGTCGAAGGATTTGGGCGAAATTATCCATCATCTCGTTCCTCTGTCGCGCGAGGGCTTCCTCGAGCAACAACTTGATAGGATCTACTACTCCGTCGCCTCTCTTTTCGTCCGCCATGGGAGGTCGTTTGGGGCAGCGAGAGTGATCTTCCCCAAGTGAAACTAGTTCGAGACCCAACTCTCTGTATCCTGACCTCGTCGGGGACATGCACCGAGAACAACAAAGAGCAGATCGCTCTGATACCACTGATCCAGATTTATGGGGGAACGAAACAAAAGATAACATATACAAAATCATATACAGAGATATATATTGCAATAACACAATGATACAATAAACACATATTCTATTAAATAGCGGAAATAGAACAGACTGTAAAATACAATAGCTAGAATGGTGGTAGCTATCTCTGAGAAGAGATGTGGCCGCTATGCTCATTCGTGCCAAGATGAATCCAAAGAGAGGCCGGAAGGGCCTATTTATCATAAGCATGAGGAAAAGAATCCCAAACATCCAAAAACCTAACCCTAGAAGATGAACCGTCATAAAGTTTGCGGCCCCAAGGTGGTTAGTTGAACAGTCAACTTCCCGGGGTCATAACTTTTGCATATGATCTCTGTTTGGGGCGCTTGGTAGCCCGTTGGAAAGGTCTATCCGAGATTTACAACTTCCGACTGGGATCAAATGAATGTCGTTGGCAACCATTTGGCCCCTAAAATCGCCAAAAAATGTCGTTTAGGGGCCTCAAAATGGCCCCAAAAGTTTAGGACCCGAAAAACTTACTAAAAATAGTAAATTACCAAAATTGCCAAAAGACTATTTTGAGCCAATTGGAAGAGGTGGGTCACCACCGATATCCACCTGGATCATCCCTAGTCCATAAGAATATAGGATTGGGATTATAAGTTACAATAGATCAATCAATAATTAAAATTAATTTTTTTATTACATTTTATTTGTGGAAAATTCATAATCTCCGAAAAAGTTAATTTTATCTCTTTGAGCTATTTTGGAAGACAAAAATTACAAAGATTTGCAAAGAATGTTGAGATAGAACCATGAATAGACCCCCTTTATGATCTTTTAGTTGAATTTGAAATGTTTAATACAAAAGAAATGCATAAAAATGACCAATTGCACCCCGTATGACAAAATTGTGTGCCCCTTAGATGAAAACATGCTAAATGAGGTCTAACACTTGAAAATTTTGCTAGAAAATGTTTGATTTGTCATAGAAACACTTTTCGTGAAGATCCAATTTATATTTTGCTCAAATTGATTTTTCGTTGCCACTTATTTTTTACTTAGACATTTTTTAAATCAAACCTTAAGATGTTTGATTGTTAAACACATATCAGTTAGAATTTGATGAAATCACGTGGGAGTTGTTTTGGATTAGTTCTATGATGTTTTAATAATCTATATCAATCCATATCATGCTAAAAATTGATCTACAATATCAATTTTCTTGTTGCTACAAATTTTTAAACTATGACTTACGTTTTTTTAATTGTAAACTTACGATAATCCATTAATTAAAATCTATTAGTCAATATAAGTTGAATATCGCTAGGATCAAATTGACTTCAAAAAGCTGAAGTGTGATGAATGATGATACAAAATGACCACATATTATTGGTTGATCCTATCAACCAAGTCAACAAAATCATTTTTTGTCAAAAATGAATAAATGGAATCATCCAATATCTTTGAGATGACAAAATAACATCTACAATTATTTATATTGATAACATATGAGAACTTTAATACTTACATCACAAAGAGTGATTAATTTTACTCATTGCATAGCTTTAAGCATAAAAAATATTACTCTTGTAATGTTTTTTATAACTACAATATTTTCTAGCTACAATTTATTATAGCATAGAAAACATCACAAAAGTAATATTTTTTACACTTGAAGTTATGCAATAAATCACTATTGTAATATAAGATTTGTAGCTCTAGTATGTTATCAATATAAACCATTTGGGATATTATTTTGTCTCTCCAAAGACATTGGATGAGTTCATTTATTCATTGGACAAGTTTGTCCAATTTTAACAAAAGTTCACTTTGTTGATTTGTTCAAACAAAGTTTGGTTTGGCTCACAGGACCAACCAACAATATGTGATCATCTTGTATCAACATTCATCATACTTCAGCCTTTGGAAACCAATTTGATCATTCCAAATGTGATATTCAACTTATATGGACTAATAGATTTTAATTAGTGAATCTTAATACGTTCACAATAAAAAAACAGAAGTTCTAGTTTTATAATTTGGAGCAACAATAAAATGGATATTGCATATCAATTTTTGGCATGATATGGATTATTAAAACATCTTGGAACTCATCCAAAGAAACTCTCAAGTGATTTCATCGATGTATTTATCAAATTTCAACTAATAGATGTTTAATAATCAAATTTTCTAAGGTTTGATTTAAAAAATCCCTATGTCAAAAATAAATGGCAACAAAAAATCAAATTGAGCAAAATATGGATTGGATCCTCATAAAATGTTTTAAATGACAAATCGAGCATTTATTAACAAAGATCTCAAGTGTTAGCTTCATTTAGCATGTCATCATCTTAGGAGGTGTACTTCTCTCATAAAGGGCGCACTATGGTCATTTTCAACCATTTCTTTTGCATTCAACACTTCAAATTCAGTGAAAAGATCATCAAGTGGGCTTATTCATGTTTCCATCTCAGCATTCCATGCAAATCTTTGCAATTTTTATTTGCCAAAGAAATTCAAAAAGACAAAACCACCTCTCTAAGAAAATGTGAATTTTCCATCAAATAAGATGTAATAAAAAAATTAATCTGAGTCATTTATTGGCCTAATGTAACTTCTAATCTCAACCCTCTATCCTTGTGGATTATGAATCTTGCTCTCTCTTAATTTATAAAAGAGCTGCTATGATTTTTCCATAACTTGTTCATGTTGTTCTTTATGTTGTGGTAAATGGATTTTGACTCTTGCTTCCTCTACTAAATGGTAAATAGTAAATGGTAATGGATTTAAGATTTATGTAATATTTTCATATTTTTGATGTGTAAACTCATGATCTTTACTTTGCTCAAATCACCCTTGAAGATCTAGTGAGAGGTTTTTCCTAGAAATTTCATTGCAATCGTTGTTTTTCTTCTTACCTTCGCTTCCTGCCATTTATGCATCAAATTCTAATTTGTTTACTTGATGTTATGATAGGATTAAAATTTTCACATTGATCTCCATTAACTTACACTCTTTGAAATCATAGAGAGCGATTCACTAAGGTCGACTTGGATGAGTGTTTAATGGCTTTACCAAGCTCGACTTACCAACTACCATTTGCTTGTTAGGAGGGGTGAATTGACTCTGTTGCCCAACCAACGCATCGATCAAAAACTCTTTGTAGCTTACTCCCATTCTCCAATTTCTAAGTTTCTATTTTTCTTTTATTATTTCTAGCACTAAAAACAAACTAGTATTTTGTTGGATTAAATGTAGAATGCACACTAGGAAAAATCTTAGATGTGAACCAAATTTCACATTGAAAACCTAAGGGAATGGCATTGGTTATTCTATATTACATAAAACTTCAATCTAGTGGGTATTTGTTTGAGTTTAGTGCCATTTTAGGATTGATGTTATAACATTTTCGGATCTAATTTATAAAAACCAATAAGTTGAATGAATGTTGAATCACTTACAATTCACTCTAACACACATTTTTCTCATATAAATTTAAAATCCACACCCTCAACTCATGAACACTAAAAAATTGAATACAAACTAGTGTTGGATATCATTTGAACTCAACATCCAATACCTCAAGTGACTCGTACTCGTTAATTTCTAGGCACATGATTAAACCCAGTTGTCTCAATTACCATTATTCATCATTTAAACCCATAGAGTAGCCATATATTTTAGTGCCTAGTCATTTCTAGGGTCACTTGTTTAACTAAGAGTAGCTTGTTAGTTATTTTCGAACCCATCTTGGTTACTCTCCTTAGCTTAAGGGATCATTTAATTTCATTAAAATCCAATCCCTTTAGCATTCCCCTAGGATGACACATTTCCCCCTTTGTTAAACCCAAAGGCACTCTGTCTCTTAGAAATCGATCTCGTGAGTATTGTGGAAAAGTTGGTATTTATTGACAAGTACCCAGAAAATATTGACTGGGGGCAACCCTCGTGGTTAGTCCAGGTCTAGCTCTGTGGATCTAGGAGACCTAAAGAGATAACCTTACCCATGTGACACTTAGGGGTATTGCACTGAGATTCCATTGAGTTAGTAGCCAATTATTCCTTGCAATCCTAAGGTTGATAAGCCGTGTGACAACAAACATGATAGCTAAAATTCAATACTTGGTCTTAGTTCACCTATATCTCTTTGTTTTGGTTTTGTTAATGCAACAAGTAGCTCCCGAAGGGACCAAGACACCTTTAAAAAGACGTATGAAGCAAACTTGCAATCTTAATTATGAATTTGAACATAACTATCAAGAAAATGTCTTCAATACATACTTCAATAGTTGAATCTTGTTTATATTAGTTGCAGTGATACTTCCTTAGTTTATTCTTGTCTAGCTTATTTGCCGTGAAGTTTATTATAGTAGTAGATTGTCAATGTAAAAAAATATGTGTATTTTATGAGGCAATTCTCAAAGGACCAATGATGGCAGGGGAATACAAATAAGGTTTGTCACAAATGGTTTTGCATAACGAAAAGGGGTAAATTATGAGAAAACATTTGCCCAATAGCTAAAATGGTGACTATTAGCATTCTTCTAGCCACGACATCATACTTTGGTAGGAATCTCTCTATCAGATGAATGTTAAGAATGCCCTTCCCGAAGGAAATTTGCAAAAAGAAGTATGCATGTACTAGCCTCAAGAATTCCAAGGAATAGAAAAAGAGCATTGTTAAGACAACCCTTCCTAAAGGAAATTTGCAAAAAGAAGTATGCATGTACTAGCCTCAAGAATTCCAAGGAGTAGGAAAAGAGGACCTAGTATGTAGATTGATAAAGGCTCTTTATACACTGAAACAGTGCCCAAGAGCTTGTTATTACAATACAATCCATAAACATCTAATCAAAAATGGATTTTGGTGCCCTTGTGATTTTAATCTAGATGTCAAAAGCAAAGATGGTAAAGTGATTATTCTAATGGTCTATGCAAGTGACATCACCATCATTAAAAGCAAGGTCAATGCAATTTAGAAGGTAAAGTTTGAATTGTATTAAGATTTTGATAGGACTAATTTAGGCATATTGCATTATTGCTTAGGTGTAGAGATTTGGCAAACTAATGCTTATGTATTTGCATCTCAAACTAAGTATGCCAAAACTCTATTAGAAAATTTTAGGATGATTGATTATAGAATATCATCTATCTACACCTATGGAGATTGCACTAGAACTTTGAGTAAAATTGAACTTAAAACCACCAAACGAGTCAACAGATAGACAACTAGTGAGGAGCTTAATATATCTTAAAGCCATGGTACTAGATCTAAGTTTTACAATCATTTATGTCTCTAAATTTATGGTAACCCACAAGGTTGAACATTCGACAATAATCGACATAATTTTAAGTTATGTAAGGGGTACAATCAACTTTAGCATTTTGTGTAACGAAGGTGAAGACTTCTAGTTGGAAAGACAATCAAATTCAAATGGGCAAGAACTATGTATGATAGGAAATTCACGGCAAGTTGTGTTTCCAATCTCAATGCAAGTGCAATATCTTGGTTGAGTAGGAAACAACATGCAATTTCACTTTCTCCCATTGAAACAAGCCACGAGGCAAAAGTAAATGGAGCTAGAGACACAGTTTAGCTAAAAACAACACTTTTTTATTTGCAAATTGGACAAATTAATCTAGTTGTACTTCATTGTGATAATTAAAGTGCTCTTAAGTTAGCAAAGAAACTTGTCTTCGATGAGTGCACAAAGCATGTGGAAGTAAATTGCCAGTATATCGAACAACTTGTAGAGAATAAAGAAATCAAACTACAATGTTGTACAAGAAATGGAACAAATTGCATTCATCCTCACTAAGCATGCTAGTTTAGATAAGTTCATAAAATTTAGATCTGAGCCCAATATGACCATTGATGGATAAATTTTATGTAATAATTTATTAATTGTCATTACCTTACTACTTAGTCTGATGTACTTTAATGTTATTATGTTAAGTTGAATTCATCACTTAATTATGCACTATATAGTATTATATATCATATGCCTCACTCCATTATGTATTGAGATATATGAATAATTAAGTCAACCACATACCCTCTCTTTTATTTTTGTCTTGTATATTCGCAAACGAAAAGAGAAGCATAATTTTAAGGAAGCCATCCTCTATTTTCCTACTAATTTTCTCTCTTATGCTTTCCATTGTGTGCTCGTATCATTTATGCACCACTAATGATTGTTTTCCTTAACATAAAACCATTGAAGATGGAGATAAACACCTCACAATTTACCTTGGACGTTGTTCTTAATATAGGAAGGCATCTGGTTATATACCATGTATAAAACAATTCTCAAGCTAACTTGAATTATGACACACCTACTAGGAAATTATAGCCATCGGTTCAAGCAAATCCTAGAAGACATTTCTTGCTTAGTAAAGAAACAATTGTTCAATTGCCACAATTTCTCAAGTTGTTGTTGAAGCAATAATAACAAAAACATAGGAAGTAGGTTTTTTATTTGCAACAACACCCCTCTATCAACCAAGAAGTTTGTCGAAACTACTATTTGGAAGATGGATTGATGTATAAGTTGGCCTAATTGTGTGTCCTTGTGGGGATTTCATGTTCACGGTTAATTCCAGAGTTGCACTCTTCTTCCTATCACAAGGATTTTGGTGTTTCTAAAACTGTTAAACATTTACAAAGATATCTTCATTAATTAACAATCCATGAATCTATTGAATACTACATTTAATGGTATGTTTTATGAGTTAGTTAAAGCCTCTCAACAAGCTAAAACTATATCAACTTCTTCTATCATGCCTTCAAGACATTCAGACAACATCTCAATTAATTTAATCAATGGTCTTCCTTTGATTCACAAACAATGTGATAATCTTTGTAGTGTTTGCAGATTTTTCAAAAGCCATGGAAGCTAAGGATTTTGAGTACCAATTGGTGAAAGAATATGTTGTGGTCGATGAAGTCAACAATTCAAAAGAAGAACACCAACCTCATCTTATCCCATTTGTGACAAAGCATTATATATTTTCCATTCTTAGTAATCTACATCACCTATGTGTCAATCAGACACTCCTAACTTTGAAATCTATTATAGTTTTCAACTTCCTACACCTTACAAGCTACAAATGATTCTTCCAATTCCTTCATAAGAAATCTGTAAGATACACACTTTGCAAACGTATGTCAAATACACACTTTGCAAACATATGTCAAAGACAAATCTCTTTAGGATAAGCATTGGGTTGCATATCATTGTCAAATCGGCTATAAACTCTAACTTGATTAAAGAAATAATGATTCAAACAACAACATCATCATAAACTAAAGTTGTTGAATTATGGTCCATATACCATTGAGAATGTTGTTGGTATAAATACACCAAGAGAAACGAGGTGCATTTTAAAACAAGGAGGAAGATATGTGTCATGAAACATGTGTAATGCTAGCGAACTAAATTGGAAAAAAAAAATCATATCACATCTAATGTGAAAGAAAAAAAAAGTGGGGTGGGCAGGGGCGAGCCATCCTAAAAGAAAATAAAAAATAAACTAGCGTAGGTCAATCTTAACATCGAATCTTTTCAGCAGCAAGAGATTTTCACATGGGTTTTTAATCCCCGCATAGGCATCCATTATGTCATGAATGTGATCAAAGTAAAGCCATATCAATCTTTGCATCTTAAAAAAGTGGCGTTCCGCCATCAAAAATGAGCAATCCTAGATATTCAATCTCCTCCCTTGGAGGAAAAGAAAAAAAAAAATTGGATATCCAAACTCAAACAAGAAAGTAAATATTCAATTAATTGAAAAGTAACAATACCTCATGCAATTTTTGAAAAACAATTTGCTTATCTAAACAAAAAATTATGGGCAATTTCCTCTTTGGATGGGTAGAAAATAATGAATCATATTATGCAATGTGAAATATAGCATAGTATGTAAAAGTAATTTACATGGGCTAGAAACAATTGTGGAGGCTTAAAGAAAATAATTCATAAATCTTCCTTAAATAAAAAAGTAATTGTGTGTAACAAATGAAACAATTACCTATGATGTCGGGTCATAAATGTTGCCTCATTCTCTGTATGTAGGCCAGCATTGAATTAAGTCTTCTTTTTTTGAATCTTTACTCTTCCCTTTAACGAGTTATTTGGGCATAAAAACAATCAAGAAGTCAGCAAGAAGTTCCTATCTCTCACATTATTCCTGTAGTTGTCAAGCAAGGTTTGTAGTTTTGCAATTTCTGCAAGTTATGAACATGGCTTGCAGGTTCTGCAAAAAAGAAGGGATTTTTGGCTTTGCGGGTTCTTCAATTCAAAAATTCTACAAAATCTAGTTTTGACATTTCACGAAGAATTTGCTTTAGTGCTTTCTTATTTTGTTTGTTTTAATATTGTTTGAGGAGTAAGTAGCAAGCTCCAACATTACATATTACTATTAAGTGTATTTTTACACTATATTATGTTAGTGAACTTTAATTTAGATTAGAGATATAACATGTGACTACCATATAGTTACTATTAGGTCGTTAAACCACCATAACAGGGCTGTAGCACTATCAATAATGTATCTAAGATATGAAGTAATCGAAGAGGCAAAAGGTGCAAGGGGATTATATATAACCCCACAGCATAGATAGAATTGGAGTTTGCTTAGAAATTAGGGGCATTGACAAACAATGAAGCGGAGGTTTGGGCAATTTATCAAGGCCTCACCTTCCTAAGGAAAAATGAGTAACTTAGTTGACAGTGATTGTGGTCTCTGCTATCATTATCAAATCACTAGTTCAACATTGGCTTTCAAAAATATTAGGCTCTCAAACATTATTCTAACCACAAGAGAGACCTCATAATGCCTTCTATTAATGTTCAACCACCTAATATTTTGAGGTTTCCATGTCATAAAGAAAGTGCGTTTTGGTTTTATAATTATTCATTTAAATTTTAAAGGTAAAGGTTAATCTTTAACAATGCATTGAACCTCATAATCAAGAATAAAGCCCATGTGTCCCACCCACAGAGTAGCAAAAATATGAAGGAATATCAACATACCAGCAGCATGGGAACAAGATCCACCCTCTCTTGATGCATATCGCCATGTTCCATCATTTTGACTTGAACTCTACATATGAATATAAAGTCAAGTTTTTTTGGTTTTTTTCATTGATTCTAACCATAGCAATGTGAGAACAATGCAGATTCATGATTGCATCTTTATTTTAATAGTCCAAGAGTCTGCAGAACTTGGCTAAGACTAAAGTTAGCTTAAAACCTTGATGGAGTGAAAAAATTGCTGGCATCCTCCAGAATAATGCTACTTTCAGAAACTCAATCCAGATTCTGCCACAGATGAAAAAACCAAAGTGAGGAAGCTATTTTGAAGTTCTTAGTTTTTACATCGATGTATTGCAAGACCTTGTAAAGAAGCACACAGTACAAAGAAGTTCTATATCTAGTATTATTTCCAGATAAAGAAAGGTATTCATTAGGCTACCTGTGATATCATTCAGAACTATTCCCCACCTTTCCAACTCATCATTTACATTTCTAGTTTTAATTCAAAAAAAGAAAGACATTAATTAGGATACATGTGACCTCAGTATGTACTATGAACTACTCCCCCAGTCTCCCAATAGATCTCTAACAGTTTTTGTATCAGACTTTTAGAAAATACATTCAAGTAATCAACAGAGAAAAGTTTTGCATGGTTCAGTAAGTTTGCAATTATCCCTCTGGCTTGTGAGAGTGCTGAGAAAACAATAGAGCACAGATAGATGTGAAGAGACTCTTTGCCAACTTATCATGTTATCTATGCCTTCAACCATGCGGGCTGGCAAAATATGTAGTTTAAACTTTTCACTTCCACTTTAAGTTATTTGCAGTGCTCAACTAATCTAAGAAATCAGTCTATTAAGTTCAAAGAATTTGCATACATACCCATGGAGGATATGGACCATCAGCTATAGTTTTATGTTTAAGCGGCAAATCCTCCATTATATGCCCTCAAGATGAAAGATGGTGATAGGGTGACCAATGGCCTCCACTTTTAATACTCTTATAAATTAGTGGAAGGCCATTGAATAACATGTAAAAGATGTTGGGAAAAGCATTTGCTGGCTTTGTAGTCAACTTGATTCTTGGGGTAACCTTATCATTTTTATTAGTGGGAGCAATAAGGTGGAGAATCTCAAGATAAATGAGGTTGTTGGTTAGTGGTTACAATAAGAAACAAAAAAGAGTACTTCTGATCTCATGAATTTAGAAGAATTGGTGACAAGAGGACATGGCAAGGAGGAATGAATTGTATTTCAAAACTTGTAAAATTTGTTGACATAGTATTTTTTCTTAGAAGAAGCCTACCAAGATACAAAGAAAACCCCAAGGTTCCCCAAATGTTCTCGTTATCAAATCCCAACTATGTCTAAACCCCATGAAAATTCCAGCTTATTAGATGAGTGAACTGCCATGCTTTCCCAAGACAATAGAGCCCTGGAAAATAAAGTCAGGCATTACAAATTTGAAATTATATCGGTAAACGAAAGGGGCTTTGGTGATACATTCGAAATTTTGCTTGAAGTTTTCCAAATCCTCTTCAAGACAGTAGAGTCCTGTCAAATAAAGTCAGGCATTACAAATTTAAAATTATATCAATAAACGAAAAGAAGCTCTGTTGATACATGCTAGATTTTGCTTGAAACTTGACCAACATTCAAGGTTTTTGGCAGTAATGCAACTATCTCCAAGAAAGTTGAATCCAGAACTTGTAAAATTTGTTGATTACTCTTATTTGTACAAAGAAGAAGAAAAAAACCCTAAGAAAATGCTCTAGATTACATGAATATGAGCTTTAAGAGGAGGCTTTATGATTTGTACAAGAAAATGAAAAATAAAAAAAATAATTATGCTTCTAACCTAATGCTTTAATTTTTTGGATATAAGATTCTCATAGCTCAACATCAATGGTATAACTTGCTAAATGAGTTTTTTGAATGTTCTGGTACTTTACATTATGTGTAATTAATATACAGAGTCTTATTGCGTAGCTTTTAAATTCTTGTGTAACTTGCAAATTAGAATGAAGAATTCACTCAAGTTATATTGATCTTTTGTGAGAAATTTAAATCGATTGATAAAAGCATGTGGAATCTTAGGTTCCTAATCAATGCTGCCATTAAATACTTTTTTAACAATTATAATAACTTCTTGGTCTCAAAAGGGTGCTCTTTTTACATATGTCTACTTTCTCAAATACATACCTACTATGATGTTAAATTTCATCATGGATGCGGGTGGCATAATGCAGCCTTAGAGAATAAATAAGACATGTTAAGCATCTAATGTTATGGAGTTTCTATGAACCACAATCAAGGTTGTTCAATCTCTTTTGTAAAATTATTTCCTCTCGATTCATTAAGAAATATTAATTTTGCAAATATCATTTTTATTTAGTGAATTCATTATACTCGAAAGAATGGTATCAAAATATTCAATGCAGTAGCTATTGTCGAGCATGTAACAGTATTTCTTATGAATTTAAGAAAGAACAATTGTAGCAGTTAGCTTTATATATCAACTGCTAAATGTTCTCAGCAAGCTATGCAGCTACTGCAACTTCCTTTTAAAGCGTATGCAAATTTACTAAACATGGCAAGCTCTTAATGTGTATGCCAATTTAAAGCTTTCAAAATAGAATTTGATGTAATCTTAATTAGTGCATGTTTGAAAAATATAGTTTCTAATGCTTTTCAGTTTTCATGCAATGGGTGGGTCTTGATGCAGCTTTGGAATTAGTGGAAAGTGATGTGGTGGCAATAGTAGGCCCGCAATTCTCCGTCCTTGCTCATATATTTCAAATACCTACAGAGAATTGTATTGTGGAGTACATGCTGAAGGTTTGGGATAATGCATTTTCCTTTTCTCCTTGGTACATGTACAATTGTTTGAACTTTGTATGATGTTATTTTAATATTGAAAAAGTATGTTGCTATGAATTTTGTGCCACCATCAAGGTTCCATGAGATCTATAAATCGAAGTTCCTCCATGGCAATTTGAAATTTTCAATTTCTGTAACCAATACTTTGATATTCTATCTTTCTAGGGCTAGTGCAATTTGTATGTTTTTTTGTAATGAAACAAATCATCTCTGGCATTACTTTATTACATTTGGCTCTCGAAATAAAAGCAGCATTTAAAATAACACCGATATAGATGTATGGGGATTTGCAAATGTGTGCTCATCATAAATTTTGAGTTTTATTATAATTTATAAATTGTCCTATTTTTTTTTGTGAAATCATCCTAGCTCTGCTAATTTTTTCATACAAAGCTAATGGACTTTGATTTTGTGTATCAATGGAGAATAAGCATTACTTTTTGTCTTATTATCTCAAGTGTTTGCACCATTTTTGTAAGCTTCAATACAAAATGGGCAGGAAGAAGATATGAGAGACTTTAATGGGCCTAGAGTTGCAAGATCTCAAAAACATGACCATCTTTTTTGGTAAAGATCTTGTTTGGTTTGAAATACATCGAAAGAATGGAACCATTGATCGAGTTGTCAAAATCTTGTAGTTTCTAGTTTAGCCAAAACAAATCCCAGGAAAGAGAGATACTGCAGTGTTGAGATATGAAGTGTAACACCCCGTTTTGACATTTCTACCTGAACTACTATTATATGTTGTATTTGTTTGATTGTGAGACCTCGTCGGTTTGACGACACTGTGGACATATGGTTCTATTATTTTGCCGATATATATGTGTGTGTGTGTGATGATAGTATTATGATCGGTAGTCATGTTTAGATATGTATCATGTGTTAATTATGTCAAATATATGGAAATTACTGAATGATGGGTACGCGGATACCATTACAGTTATATGTTGAAATAATGAATGTTATGCCAGGTGCATGGCGAATGAATGAGTTTATTGTTGTTATGTTATGAGGAAATATATGTGTACATATCGAGGATTTATGCACGATATTCTATATTGTATGTCGAGGACTGACCTACAGGTTGAAACGGCTAAGTGATAGCTGGATCCTACGAGGTGGGAGGGCCTCGGGGACATGGACTTCGAAAGATAAAATGGTATGCGAGTGATGCATTATTTACTTTCGTGTGATTATTATGATGTATGTTGTGACATGGGTGGGGTAGGGTTTCAGGAAACTCAACCGCCCAGTTTGGTTATACGATGATAGACCGAGTACAAGTGCAACGCTGTTGTTATGTCGAGTAGACATAGTCCCTCGTTCCATTAGGGGGGTGGAGGCTTACCCACCGTTTATCCCCAAAACCCAAAGTCATGGGAGGGCTGTGCTACGACGCGCTCCCCAAGGTGTGTGATGATGACTAGTGGTTGCCTGCTGGGGAAGCTTGGTCGAGGTAGTCGACACTTCCCCTTACGGGTTCTCGCTGGAACCAGTCATGACTTGACATTTCAGGTTAGTCCAGCAGAGGACAGGATAGGATGTGGAAGTTAGTGATGATGTAGGTAGATAGGTGTAGTTTGAAGTAGGGGTGAAAACAAGATCTAACTACATGTGTGTAAAACTATTGATTGAGTATGTGTCGTAACTCAGTGATGTATGAACTGTCATAACTTGGATTTCAGTTAGTTAATGGCTTGTACCTTGCAAACTATGTTAAAACATGTGTCAGTAAATAATAAGTTCCTTGATTATGATTGATGTATGTGAATTATTACTTTTAGTGTACTTACGTGAGGAATGTAAGCAGTAGCTACGCTTACATAACTCGCCTACATATTATGAATTACATGAAATATTGTTGAGTAATAATGTTAATTAGTGTCGCTTAATGTTAATTACTGTCGTTTAGTAATTAACTACCGTTGATCAATGTTAATGATGTCGATTAAAGTTAATAATGATGATTAATGCTAACAATGTAGATTAATGTTAATTACTGTCCATTAAGTTATTAATGTTGATTAATATTAATTATTGTGCACTAATGATTAATTATTACTAATTAATAAACAAGTTACAGTTAAAACTAGGTGTAAATAGTGCAATTTGGTTAGTAATGCTTAAATGAATATTAATGAACTTGATCAGTTAAGACCTTGGTTAAAGATATTAAATGTGATCGTAATGTTAATTAAGGTAGTAATAACTTATAGGTTAATATTAATTGCATCCTAAACAATGTTAATTAATTAGTTAAAATTATAAGGATAAGATAGAAATTATAATTACTTAATTGTAAAGGTTGTGTCGAGGTTATATAGGACATGGCATAAGCTATAAATGTTGTCGTACACCATTATTAAACAAAGTGTTAAAAATGTATTTTGAGTTAATCAATAAACAAATTAATTAATAATAAATGAAGCATTGAATTATGAAACACTAAGGGATGACTATTAATTAATGTGTTAAAACGTGTAAGTGTAAAACCACTTACGGTTGGTGGGTGAACCAACCGCAAATTTAAACTATATAATATATATGTAACATTTATTATTTATTAATTAAATGGTCAAATATTGAAATATGAGTAAAGAAATGTTTAAACTTATTATATGAAATAAAAGGATTAAATTTAATGAAATTGGAAGTTACGGTTGAGAAGTGACTCCAACCAATACCTTTTAATATTAATTTAAATTATTAATAAAAGTCCAAGTTGAGGGCTCGAGGACTTACATGGTAGATGGAAGAGGGTGGAAACATTTATGTGGAAAGAGGGGTAGCAGATTATAATAACAGCATATAACCATTTTTAATTAACTTAAAACCAAATTTGACAAGGTAGAAATAATCAACATGCCTGCTGGAAAATACCTGTAGATAGCTAGTAAATCCACCCTTGTTGCTGTCCACGTTTGTTGTTTTTCCTTGCTTTTCCCTGCAACCAAAAGCCTTCCCCAAAGTTTTGAAGCTCAACCAGCCCAAAACAGTCTTGCCACCCTGCCAATTGGCGAGGTCTCGCCGACCACCCAGCTCCAAAGGTACCCCTTTGGACCCCCGAGCCCAAACCGAGTACAAGCCCAAGCTGTTGTATCCCTTCAGAAAAACAATCCCCAACAAGAACCCTCATTTTCAGCTCTGCTCTCCAAATTCTCCCCAAAAAAAATCACCCAGGTAAAAAGAAAGATCCCTCTCCTTCCTCCCTTCTCCATCTTATCCCCTTCACTTGCCGACTCTATCCCTCATTACTACCCCTATCACTAACATAAATGTTTCCACCCTCTTCCATCTACCATGTAAGTCCTCGAGCCCTCAACTTGGACTTTTATTAATAATTTAAATTAATATTAAAAGGTATTGGTTGGAGTCACTTCTCAACCGTAACTTCCAATTTCATTAAATTTAATCCTTTTATTTCATATAATAAGTTTAAACATTTCCTTACTCATATTTCAATATTTGACCATTTAATTAATAAATAATAAATGTTACATATATATTATATAGTTTAAATTTGCGGTTGGTTCACCCACCAATCGTAAGTGGTTTTACACTTACACGTTTTAACACATTAATTACTAGTCATCCCTTAGTGTTTCATAATTCAATGCTTCATTTATTATTAATTAATTTGTTTATTGATTAACTCAAAATACATTTTTAACACTTTGTTTAATAATGGTGTACGACAACATTTATAGCTTATGCCATGTTCTATATAACCTCGACACAACCTTTACAATTAAGTAATTATAATTTCTATCTTATCCTTATAATTTTAACTAATTAATTAACATTGTTTAGGATGCAATTAATATTAACCTATAAGTTATTACTACCTTAATTAACATTACAATCACATTTAATATCTTTAACCAAGGTCTTAACTGATCAAGTTCATTAATATTCATTTAAGCATTACTAACCAAATTGCACTATTTACACCTAGTTTTAACCATAACTTGTTTATTAATCAGTAATAATTAATCATTAGTGCACAATAATTAACATTAATCAACATTAATAACTTAATGGACAGTAATTAACATTAATCTACATTGTTAGCATTAATCATCATTATTAACTTTAATCGACATCATTAACATTGATCAATAGTAGTTAATTACTAAACGACAGTAATTAACATTAAGCGACACTAATTAACATTATTACTCAACAATATTTCATGTAATTCATAATATGTAGACGAGTTATGTAAGCGTAGCTACTGCTTACATTCCTCACCTAAGTACACTAAAAGTAATAATTCACATATATCAATCATAATCAAGGAACTTATTATTTACTGACACATGTTTTAACATAGTTTGCAAGATACAAGCCATTAACTAACTGAAATCCAAGTTACGACAGTTCATACATCACTGAGTTACGACACATACTCAATCAAGAGTTTTACACACATGTAGTTAGATCTTGTTTTCACCCCTACTTCAAGCTACACCTATCTACCTATATCATCACTAACTTCCACATCCTATCATGTCCTCTGCTGGACTACCCTGAAATGTTAAGTCATGACCGGTTCCAGCTAGAACCCGTAAGCGGAAGTGTTGACTACCTCGACCAAGCTTCCCCAACAGGCAACCACCAGTCATCATCACACACCTTGGGGAGCACGCCGTAGCACAGCCCTCCCATGACTCTGGGTTTTGGGGATAAACGGTGGGTAAAGCCTCCACCCCCCTAATGGAACGAGGGACTATGTCTACTCGACATAACAACAGCGTTGCACTTGTACTCGGTCTGTCATCGTATAACCAAACTGGGCGGTTGAGTTTCCTGAAACCCTACCCCACCAATGTCACAACATACTTCATAATAACCACACGAAAGTAAATAATGCATCACTCGCATACCATTTTATCTTTCGAAGTCCATGTCCCCAAGGCCCTCCCACCTCGTAGAATCCAGCTATCACTTAGCCGTTTCAACCTGTAAGTCAGTCCTCGACATACAATATAGAATATCGTGCATAAATCATCGATATGTACACATATATTTCCTCATAACATAACAATAAACTCATTCATTCGCCATGCACCTGGCATAACATTCATTATTTCAACATATAATTGTAATGGTATCCGCTTACCCATCATTCAGTAATTTCCATATATTTGACATAATTAACACATGATACATATCTAAACATGACTACCGATCATAATACTATCATCACACACACACACATATATATCGGCAAAATAATAGAACCATATGTCCACAGTGTCGTCAAACCGACGAGGTCTCACAATCAAACAAATACAACATATAATAGTAGTTCAGGTAGAAATGTCAAAACAGGGTGTTACATGAAGTGTAAATATTTCAAAATTTAATTGTTTGGATGTTAGCAATCATAGTACATTTATCACAATATTTTATACAAATATTATTGTTCATAAGGCCCAACTGATAAAAGGGGAGACAAACCGGCTAAACGAAGGGTCAATTCATTAGTGAAAAAAAAGGATGTCAATGCCATTTTATTGTTAAGGTCATGGTTAAAGATCCCGAAGTAGCAATTTTAACTTATAACATATACGAGCATGAAGACATGAGAGGATGGCCTTGTCATGGAAGACATGATGCTTCGGGTGAGCCTAGATCCATGCATAAGCCAAGGTTGTCAAGGGACATAGTTTCTTATGTAGAAAGTTGTTTTTCTTGAAATGTGTCAGTTGATTTGGTGTGTAAAATGCACATCAAGAAACATGTTGACATGGATGCGGCAGATCGAGATAGAAATTTCTTCTTGAAAAGGAAAGATGTCGTAAACATCTACAATTACTTGATCAAGGGAAAGTATCAGTTGCACCAAAAAGACGAGATGAGTGTGAATCTTTGGCACCAAAAACATAAATATGATATTTTTTCTATTAAAAGCCCAATGGTGAAGATGTCTCGTTTATAATAGGAATTTAAACAAAGTGGGATGTTAGAGACAATGGTGAAGCTATCTCATAATAGCTTAATAGCAATGGATTCTACATTCAGTACTCATAAATACGAGGTAAGCGTGATGCCAATGATTGATTTAGCATGATCATTTTAGTTGTAGCCATTCAATGATATTGATGACTTAAATTTGACAGCAATATGTTCTATGGATATGGCAGTATCAACTATACACACTTGTCGCATTCGATGAGCAGCAAAGTGGGGTACCAGTTGTGTGCGTTGTCATTTAAGAATACAACGCAGGATACAGTATGGTTGGATCGACTCATGCAGAGGTGTTCCCAAGGTCGTCCAGATTGGAAAGTCAATGCCTTCATGGTAGACGACGCGTTAGTTGAAATAGCAGCCTTGAGGTAATTCCAATTTTGTTATTTTACAATATACTTATACTTATTTATTGAATGTCAAATTTAAACACATTACATGTGGCAGGAGGATCACACGTTGCAAAGTTCTCTCATGTGTTTGGCATGTACAAAGGGCATGGTCAAAAAATGTGAACTAGTTGGCCATAAGTGAAAAAAAAAACGAGTGAAATGTATAAAGACTTGGGCCATATCATGAAATATTGTTCCAAAGACTATGTCACTGATGCAATTGATGTTTTTTTCAACAAATATGCTGATGAGGAAAAGTTCTTGGACTATTTCCGCAAGAATTGGGTTTCGGGTTACAAAATTTGTGAATGTACATACTCTACCTTGTATCTTTTGTTTTTGTATATCATAAAGATGGGATATATGCACTAATTTAGTTTTTTACTTATAGGGATGTGGATAAAAGATTGCCGAGATTTTTCGCACACAAATCAAAAGACCAATAATACAGTGGAGTCATACCACTACTTTTTGAAAACAAAGTTTCTTTATGATAAAAGGAAGAAATATTCACGTAGAATGGATTGGTTGTTGTATGTACTCCTCATAAATGTCGAACCATTTTATTAATTCAAAGAAATTTTGAAAAAAGAAGGCTATTTGAACAATTATAGGAAAGAGAAGCAACTTGAATCATCAACTAAAAAAGCTAAAATGATTCCAGATAGTGATTGTTGCCCTCATGAGAGCATATCTTATACTTATTGGTTGAGGAGTTGAACCACTCCTAACAAGCGGTACCTTGCCACTTGGTATCGCCCAAATTTTATGGCGTGTATTTGCCCATGGTTTATCCGTGGAAATATTTGCAAACACGCTATAAAAGTTGATTGATTGCATTTCTCCTCAAGGGATTCAAATACATTATTAGATAATGAAGTAGCATTGCATGAAGAAGGTGTTGCATCATTATCTAATAACGTATCTGAATCCCTCGAGGAGAAATACAACCAATCAATTTTTATAGCGTACTTGCAAATATTTCCACGGATATACCATTGGCAAGTACACACCATAAAATTTGGGCAATACCAAGTGACAAGGTACCACTTGCCGGGAGTGGTTTGATTCCTCACCAAATAAGCATGAGATATGCTCTCATGAGGGCAACAATCACTATCTGGAGTCATTTTAGTTCTTTCAGTTGATGATTCAAATTGCTTCTCTTTCCTATAATTGTTCAAATAGCCTTCTTTTTTCAAAATTTCTTTGAATCAATAAAATGGTTCAACATTTATGAATACATACAACAACCAATCCATTCTACGAGAACACTTCTTCCTTCTATCAGAAATAAACTGTCATCAAAAAATAATGGTGTGACTCCACTACATTATTGGTCTCTTGATATACGTGCAAAAAATCTCGGCAACCTTTTACCCACATCCCTACAAGTAAAAAACTAAATTAGTGCATATATCTCATCTTTATGATATACAAAAACAAAAGATACAATGAAGACTGTGTACACTCACAAATTTTGTCCCCCGAAACCCAATTCTTGCGGAAATAGTCCAAGAACTTTTCCTCATCAAAATATTTGTTGAAAAGGGATTCAATTACATCAGTGACATTGTCTTTGGAACAATATTTCATGATATGGCCCAAGTCGTTATACATTTCACTCGCTCTTTTTTTCACTTGTGGCCATCCAGTTCATGTTTTTTTACCATGCCCTTCGTACATGCCAAACACATAAGAGAACTTTGCAACATGTGATCCTTCTGTCACATGTAATGTGTTTAAATGTGATATTCAATAAATAAATACAAGTTACATTGCAAAATAACAAGATTGGAATTACCTCAGGGCTGCTATTTCAACCAACGCATCGTCTACCATAAAGGCATTGACTTTCCAATCTGGACGAGCTTGGTAACACCTCTGCATAAGTCGATCCAACCATACTGTGATATCTTGTGTTGTATTCATGGATGATACAACCCACGCAACTGGTACCCCACTTTGCTGCTCATCAAATGCGACAAGTGTGTATAGTTGATATTGTCATATCCATAGAACATATTGCAGTCAAATTTAAATCATCAACATCATTTAATAGCCACAACTAAAATGATCATGCTAAATCAATCATTGGCATCATGTTTACCCTGTATTTATTGGTATCGAATGTAGAATCCATTGGTATTAAGCTATTATGAGGTAGCTTCACCATTGTCTCTAGCATCCACTTTGTTTGGATTCTTATTATAAACAGGACATCTCCACGATTGGGCTTTTGATAAAAAAAAATATCATCTTTATGTTTTTGGTGCCAAAGATTCACACTCGTCTTTTTTGTGCAACTGATACTTTCTCTTACTCAAGTGAATGTAGATGTTTACGACATTTTTCCTCTTCAAGAAGAAATCTCTATCTCGATCTGCCACATCCATGTCAACATGTTTCTGCATGTTTCATGATGTGCATTTTATAAACCGAAGCAACTTACACATCCCAAGAAAAGCAACTTTCTACATAAGAAACTATGTCCTTGACAACCTTGGCTTATGCATGGATCTAGGCTCACCCAAAGCATCATGCATTCCATGACAAGGCTATCCTCTCGTGTCTTCATGCTCGTACATGTTATAAGTTAATATTGCTACCTTGGGATCTTTAACCATGACCTTAGCAATAAAATGGCATTGGCAACCCCTTTTTTTTCACAAATGAATTGACCCTTCGTTTAGCCGATTTGTCTCCCATTTTATCAGTTGGGCCATATGAACAATAATATGTGCATAAAATACTGTGAAATGTTAATACATATGACAGGTGATAAATGTACTATGGTTCCTAACATCCAAACAATTAAATTTTGAAAATGCTTACACTTCATATCTCAAGGCTGTAGTATCCCTCTTTCCTCGGGATTTGTTTTGGCTACGATAGAAACTACAAGGAGCATCAGGATCCTTTTCCTCCCCTTTAATAAAGTGGAGAACTCGATGCAACGAGATTTTGGCAACTCGATGAATGGTTCCATTCTTTCGATGTATTTCAGACCAAACAAGATCTTTACCAGAAAAGATGGTCATGTCTTTGGGATCTTACAACTCTAGGCCCATTAGAGTCTCCCATATGTTCTTCCTGCCCATTTTGTATTGAAGCCTACAAAAAATGTGCGAACACTTGAGATAAGAAAACAAAAAGTAATGCTTATTCTCCTTTGATACACAAAATCAAAGTCCATTAGCTTTGTATGAAAAAATCAGTAGAACTAGGATAATTTCACTAAAAAAAATAAGACAATTTCTGAATTATAATAAAACCCAAAATTTATGATGAGCTCACATATGCAGATTCTCATACATCTATCAGTGTTATTTTAAATGTAGCTTTTATTTCGAGAGCCAAATGTAATAAAGTAATGTCAGAAATGATATGTTTCATTACAAAAAAAGATACAAATTGCACTAGCCCTAGAAAGATAGAATACCAAAGTATTGGTCAAAGAAATTGAAATTTTCAAATTGCCATGGAGGAACTTCGATGTATAGATCTTATGGAACCTTAATGGTGACACAAAATTCATAGCAACATACTTTTTCAATTTTAAAATAACATCATACAAAGTTCAAACAACTGTAGATGTACCAAGGAGAAAAGGAAAATGCATTATCCCAAAACTTCAGCATGTACTCCACAATACAATTCTCTGTAGGTATTTGAAATACATGAGCAAGGACAGAGAATTGCGGGCCTACTAATGCCACCACATCATTTTCCACTAATTCCAAAGCTGCATCAAGACCAACCCATTGCATGAAAAGCATTAGAAACTATATTTTTCAAACATGCACTAATTAAGATTACATCAAATTCTACTTTGAAAGCTCTAAATTGGCATACACTTTAAGAGCTTGCCATGTTTAGTAAATTTGCCTGCATCAAGACCAACCCATTACATGAAAAACATTAGAAACTATATTTTTCAAACATGCACTAATTAAGATTACATCAAATTCTACTTTGAAAGCTCTAAATTGTCATACACTTTAAGAGATTGCCAGGTTTAGTAAATTTGCATACGCTTTAAAAGGAAGTTGCAGTAGCTGCATAGCTTGCTGAGAACATGTAGCAGTTGATATACAAAGTTAACTGCTACAACTGTTCTTTCTTATATTCATAAGAAAGACTGTTACATGCTCGACAATAGCTATTGCATTGAATATTTTGATACCATTCTTTCGAGTATAACGAATTCACTAAATAAAAATGATATTTACAAAACTAATATTTCTTAATGAATTGGAAGGAAATAATTTTACAAAAGAGATTGAACAGCCTTGATTGTGGCTCATAAAAATTCCTTAACATTAGATGCTTAACATATCTTATTTATCCTCTAAGGTTGCATTATGCCACCCGCATCCATGATGAAATTTAACATCATAGTAGGTATGTATTTGAGAAAGTAGACATATGTAAAAAGAGCACCATTTTGAGACCAAGAAGTTATTATAATTGCCAAAAAAATATTTAATGGCAGCATTGATCTGGAACCTAAAATTCCACATGCTATTATCAATCGATTTAAATTTCTCACAAAAGATCAATATAACTAGAGTGAATTCTTCAGACTAATTTGCAAGTTACACAAGAATTTAAAAGCTACGCAATAAGACTCTGTTTCCTAATTACACCTAATGTAAATTAAAGCATTAGGTTAGAAGCATAATTATTGTTTTTACTTTTCATTTTCTTGTGCAAATCATAAAGCCTCCTCTTAAAGCTCATATTCATGTAATCCAGAGCATTTTCTTAGGGTTTTTTTTCTTCTTCTTTGTACAAATAAGAGTAATCAACAAATTTTACAAGTTCTGAATTCAACTTTCTTGGAGATAGTTGCATTACTGCCAAAAGCCTTGAATGTTGGTCAAGTTTCAAGCAAAATCTAGAATGTCTCAACAGAGCTTCTTTTCGTTTACAGATATAATTTTAAATATGTAATGCCTGACTTTATTTTACAGGGCTCTATTGTCTTGAAGAGGATTTGGAAAGCTTCAAGCAAAATCTTGAATGTATCACCAAAGCCCCTTTCGTTTACATATATAATTTCAAATTTGTAATTGCTGACTTTGTTTTCCAGGGCTCTACTGTCTTGGGAAAGCATGGCAGGCCACTCATCTAATAAGCTGGAATTTTCATGGGGTTTAGACATAGTTGAGATTTTGATAACGGCAACATTTCGAGAACCTTGGGGTTTTCTGTGTTATCTTGGTAGGTTTATGGTAGGCTTCTTCAAAGAAAAAAAACTATGTCAACAAATTTTACAAGTTTTGTGTTCAACTTTCAAGTTTTGGATTCAAGTTTTGAAATACAATTCATTCCACCTTGCCATGTCCTCTTGTCACCAATGCTTCTAAATTCATGAGTTCAGAAGTACTCTTTTTTGTTTCTTATTGTAACCACTAACCAACAACCTCATTTATCTTGAGATTCTCCACCTTATTGCTCCCACTAATAAAAATGATAAGGTTACCCCAAGAATCAAGTAGACTACAAAGCCAGAAAATGCTTTTCTCAACATCTTTTACCTGTTATTCAATGGCCTTCCACTAATTTATAAGAGTATTAAAAGTGGAGGCCATTGGTCACCCTATCACCATCTTTCATCTTGAGGGCATATAGTGGAGGTTTTGCTGCTTAAACATAAAACTATAGCTGATGGTCCATATCCTCCATGGGTATGTATGCAAATTCTTCACCCTCAATGGCCTTCCACTAATTTATAAGAGTATTAAAAGTGGAGGCCATTGGTCACCCTATCACCATCTTTCATCTTGAGGGCATATAGTGGAGGATTTGCTGCTTAAACATAAAACTATAGCTGATGGTCCATATCCTCCATGGGTATGTGTGCAAATTCTTTGAACTTCATAGACTGATTTCTTAGATTAGTTGAGCACTGCAAATAACTTCAAGCGGAAGTGAAAAGTTTAAATTACATATTTTGCCAGCCCGCATGGTTGAAGGCATAAATAACATGATAAGTTGGCAAAGAGTCTCTTCACATCTATCTGTGCTCTATTGTTTTCTCAACACTCTCACAAGCCAGAGGGATAATTGCAAACTTACTGAACCATGCAGAACTTTTCTTTGTTGATTACTTGAATGTATTTTCTAAAAGTTTGATACAAAAACTGTTAGAGATCTATTGGGAGATGGAAACAAGAGGGAAGCAGTGATTATTTGAGCTATAGATTTTCTTTTTGGAATTAATAGTATAAGTTGTGTCCAGAAGCATTTCAACGCAATTTTTAACAATTGCTATGGTGTTGTGAACTACAAAATTACTTCATTGAAGTCGGCATATTGATTGGTAAGTACATAATAAGCATATCGGAGAGATATTGCGTGCAATGAACTGCCATAAGTCTTGAATGATATTGATGACCTTTACATGTAATTTCAATTGCTATCCACATATAGACCATGGGTGGCCATGGCAGATGACATTGTTTCAGAAACTCGGCTTTACTGTGGAACACGTGCTAGAGAATTTAGTCAACTCAAATGTAATAGGCAAAGGGTGTTCTGGTGTTGTGTACAAGGTACAGATTCCAAATGGAGAAACCATAGCGGTGAAAAGACTGTGGCCCTCAAAGAAATCCGGGCAACAGAGAGATTCTTTCGGAGCCGAGGTGAAGACTTGCGTGGGGGCAAGCCATCTTAAAAGAAAATAAAAAATAAACTAGCGTAGATCAATCTTAACATCAAATCTTTTAAGCAACAAGAGATTTTCACAAGGGTTTTTAATCCCCACAATGCTTAATATATCCAAGGTTAAAATGGATCCATGCTATTTTACAAACACAATTATGCATCCATTATGTCATGAATGTGATCAAAGTAAAGTCGTATCAATCTTTGCATCTTAAAGAAGTGGCATTCCGCCATCAAAAAAGCGCAATCCTAGATATTCAATCTCCTCCCTTACCCAAAAAAAAAAAAAAAAAAGCTTTTGGATATCCAAACTCAAACAAGAAAGTAAATATGCAATCAATTGAAAAGTAACAATACCTCATGCAATTTTTTAAACAACTTGCTTATCTAAACAAAAAATTAGGGGCAATTTCCTCTTAGGAGGGTAGAAAATAATGAAACATATTATGCAATGTGAAATATAGCATAGTATGTAAAAGAAATTTACATGGGCTAGAAACAATTATGTGGAGGCTTAAAGAAAATAATTCATAAATCTTCCTTAAATAAAAAAAGTTATTGTTTGTAACAAATGAAACAATTACCTATGACGTCGGGTCATAAATGTTGCCTCGTTCTCTGTATGTAGGCCAACATTGAATTAAGTCTTCTCTTTTTTGAATCTTTACTCATCCCTTTAACGAGTTATTTGGGCATAGAAACAATCAAGAAGTTAGCACGAAGTTCCTATCTCTTACATTATTCCTGTAGTTGTCAAGCAAGTTTTGTAGTTTTGCAATTTCTACAAGTTATGAACATGGCTTTGCAGGTTCTGCAAAATAGAAGGAATTTTTGGCTTTGCCGGTTCTTCAATTCAAAAATTCTACAAAATCTAGTTTTGACATTTCACGAAGAATTTGCTTTAGTGCTTTATTATTTCGTTTGTTTTAATATTGTTTGAGGAGTAAGTAGCAAGCTCCAACATTATATATTACTATTAAGTGTATTTTTACACTATATTATGTTAGTGAACTTTAATTTAGATTAGAGACATAACAGGTGACTGACATATAGTTACTATTAGGTCGTTAAACCACCATAACAGGGCTGTAGCACTATCAATAATGTATCTAAGATATGAAAGGTGCACGGGGATTATATATATAGAGAATTGGAGTTTGCTTAAAAATTAGGGGCATTGACAAACAATGAAGCAAAGGTTTGGGCAATTTATCAAGGCCTCACCTTCCTAAGAAAAATGAGTAACTTAGACGACAGTGATTGTGGTCTCTGCTATCATTATCAAATCACTAGTTCAACATTGTCTTTCAAAAATATTAGGCTCTCGCACATTATTATAACCACAAGAGAGACCTCATAATGCCTTTTATTAATGTTCAACCACCTAATATTTTGAGGTTTCCATGTCATAAAGGAAGTGCGTTTTGGTTTTATAATTATTCATTTAGATTTTAAAGGTAAAGGTTAATCTTTAACAATGAATTGAACCTCCATAAACAATTTTGATGTCATTCATTGTCATCATAATCGAGAATGAAGCCCAAGTGGCCCACCCACACACTGGTCAGCTCCTACTCAAAGCACCATCAATCCTTCTCCATGAACCGATAATATCGTACCATCGACAGAAAAGGAGAAGCACCATAACATATGATGTTTCTATTTCCCACGTTATTGTCGTCTTGCAAAAGCACAATCAATCCCCCTTCCCCACACACCAAGTGGGTGTTTAACTGAACATGGCGAGACCCTCCTACAGCAACAAAAACTTCCCAGACGCTCTTCTGACAGCATACCTCAGAATCAATCATGCTGGAGTGTGGCTTCCCTGGTGAGCGCACAGGATTGTAGATGAGCACAGCCTCAAAAGACAATGGGCAGCCCAAGGGAAAGGTTTGTGCATCAAAGAGGGATCCCTCGATCACAGAGAGGTGGTTGCTTACACCACTTTTACACGAATCAAATCCAGTTTTGAGGCGAAATTCGGCCTAATTGAATCCTTGCCTGAATTTTCATACAAAAAAAATCGATTCAACCGAATTTTGTTACTTTGTGTTTAGTCAATGTCTCATTTCATCTAGTTTTATTTCGATTGTATGGAGCAACTAATCCTTGAACCCTAAACCCTCATGTCTAAGCTTTACAAAGTAGTCCTCGCCTCTTTTCCTCTCATTTTATTTCAGTTAAGTGGAGAGACTAGGCCTTGAGCCCCAAACCCTAATAGCTAAGCTTTGCATAGTACACAAGACTCTCTCTCTCAGGATCACACTTGAAATAGGTATATTTTTCTCAAAAGAGAATCAATGCCTCACTGGGTGCCTTACATGTTAACTTGTCATTCAGTCTCCTTACATTTTCCAGGCATTGAGAACATTAATAAAATTTCTAAATTCAATTTCTGATGGAGAAAAGGGCTTAAATCTAGGGAATAGGTTTTCAAGCAACTATTGTAATCGGCGTGATGTAACCTGTCAGGATTTGATAGGTAGCAACCCACAATAATTTCTATTGTGTGTATGCTGACAATTGAAGACACTTTGCAGTCTCTGGCAATCCGACCAGGCTTGCATTCTACAGGGAGAAGAACTACAGTAACCAAAGCAAGCAGAAATATTTCGTTTCACTCATGTCCAAAGTAAAGTCGGGAAGAGGTTGACTATAGGCGATGTTTCCAACAGCTATATAAACAAAATCCAACGTAGTATAATAATTATAATCAAAATGCTGTAAAACACAACACCTTGTTAAGAAGAGAAATATGTGTCTTGGTGCTAGGAAATCATGAAAGTGGAATACGAAAAACATTCTACAAATGAAAAAATGCAGCATGATTCAAGTGGCCAACAGTGTAGCAAAAATATGAAGGAATATCGACATACCAGCAGCATGGGAACAATATCCACCCTCTCTTGATGCATATCGCCATGTTCCATCAGTTTGACTTGAACTCTACAGATGAATATAAAGTCAAGTTTTTTTTGTTTTGTTTCACTGATTCTAACCATAGCAAGGTGAGAAAAAATCGCCGGCATCCTCCAGAATAATGCTACTTTCAGAAGCTCGATCCTGATTCTGCCACAAATGAAAAAACCAAAGTGAGGAGCCTATTTTAAATTTTTTACATCGATGTATTGTAAGACCTTGTAAAGAAGCACGCAGTACAAAGAAGTTCTATATCTAGTATTATTTTCAGATAAAGAAAGGTATTCATTAGGCTGCCAGTGACATCATTCAGAACCATTCCCCACCTTTCCAACTCATCATTTACATTTCTAGTTTAATTCAAAAAAAGAAACACATTATTTAGGATACCTGTGACCTCAGTATGTACTATGAAGTATGAACTACTCCCCGAGTCCCCACTCCCCACCTTTCCAATCGCCATGTATATTTCCAGATAAAGAAGGCATTAATTAGGCTACATGTAACCAAGTATGAAATACTTACCGCCTTCTTTCTAAATCAGCATGTACAATTCAAGTATTATATCCAGATAAAGAAAGGCATTAATTAGCATAACTGTGACCCAGTAGGAACTACTCCCCGCCTTCTTTTGAAATCAGCATTAATTAGGCTACCTGTGACCAACTAAGAACTACTCCCCAACTTTCCGAATCATCATGTGCATTCAAGCTATTCAATTTTCAACATCATTTTTTGTGATGCAACACATTATAACTTCCCATTATATTTCTGTATAGATCTGATGAGATCATGCACCTGTAAGGTGCATATATTCTAAAGGAATTGTCCAAATACCAATGTTGCTACTAGCTTAACTGTTTAAGTAAAAGACAAAACTTACTGCAGGAAGCATCCATCAGTCAAAAACTGCTCTACTCACAGTTTACAAACCCAATTTCTGGATACACCAATATGCTCAAGAGTCAAGACTAATCCACAACAACAAACAATGCCCAAAAAGATATTTCGATAGAGATCTAACCGTTGACAGGTAATAGTAGTCGAGCAAAGATTTAACACCCTTCATGTGTAAAAACATTTATGACATGATGACCTCCAAACAACAGGCCACCTCAACATTAGGACAATAAGACAGTGGTATCTTGAAAATTTGAAGACAATATATATAACAGAAGTATTTAGCACTAAAGATGCAAAAGCAAGCAAACCTTGAAAGCTCACAATTATTGGGCAGGCACTTCAATGTCTTGGTGATTTTGAGTGCATAAATATGCCTTTGATTTGTGCAGAAGAAAATTGCGGTGCTTCAAATGTCAGTTGCCATGGCTGAGCAGAATCCTTTGTTTCAATTCAATGCCAAGAACCTGAAGATATCTCCACGCCTGATAGGTTTCCGTTCCCCCAGGCTGAGATTGGCCACTCATAAAGTTAGTTCATTTGTATATTCTAGCCAGTTACCACATCATATGAGAAATATGATAATAAATGATGGAGCATAATTAAAAAATGTAAAAGAAAAAGTAGCATAAAAGATCGATCTATCAAAAAAATTCAAACCATCAGATATCCTTAGGCAATAGTAGCTATGTTGATTCTAGTAGTCACCTAAATTCCACAGACAGCAGCACCACATGGACCAAATGCCAATCTAAAAGGGAGTTAAAAAAGCATGATTTTTCTTTTGCTTTTGAAAGGAAGAAACTACAGTTATCCAAGTTTCCATGGTGACCGAGGCTTCCAATTAAAACAGCAAGTGTAAGTTAAGCTGAGCTCGGGAATAGGAAGATAATAAAGGCAGTTCATAAGCAACTACAGGCTACAGCTAATCCTTTTGCACATGAATCGAAAAAAAAGCATCTAAACTTGACTTGAAAAAAGCATGCATCCTACACAGCCAGTCTTATCCTGACCCAGGAGCACACTTTAGCTTAACAAATGTGTAGGTTGTACTGATTTGAATGCTCATTATAATCTTCTACCCTCCTGCCCACACGTGGCAATTTCGCATATACCAGACAGGCCATATAACATGCTACTGTTTAAATTCATTTTATGCTACACTTGGGATAGATGGAGTACATTGATCACACAATATGATCCGGCTTGTTTTCCTCGAAGAGGTTGCAATGAAGCAAACTCTATCAAGACATCACCCCAACACTAAAAAAAAATTGAATGGGTGACAAATGCGCTTTTAAGTTCACCACTTAGATTTGTAAAGTGCACCAGGATACTGGGACCTTAGATTTGTAAAGTGCACCAGGATACTGGGACCACTGTGAACAAAATTGTAAACAAATGAACTGCAATGGCAGAAAAATTATAAGCCATGGTGAGAGTGTGGGGGCCTCATAAGAACGAATCTATGTTTAAACCCCAGCAATGCAAGCTCAAGACCACGAAAAAAAACAAAATGTGTAAGTCGTGTGCTGCGATGGGAATTGAACTTGAGACGGGTCATTAACACAAAGTCCTCAACACTAACCATCAGTAAAACCACATTCATCCCTGAATGTCAAAATTCCAAAAACCCTAATCCCTCCCCATAGTAAAGAGCTATCGATCTGATGGGATAGCCAAGGGTCCGAATTTTATGAGGGAACAAGTTGAGCCCATTTTATGAGCAAATTTGCATAGATAAACCGATCCTTCGGCCAATGACAAAAAGCGCTTAAATTACTTCGAAAGACTGTTCCAACCTTCAATAAAACCCGTCCGCTTTGAGTATAAATAACTCGACAACTGCCACAGGTCTGTGAGTGTCTGATACGAGTTCAAATAAAGCATCTACCCGCAATCATAACCTCAAAAACAAGAATCTTAACAGCCATTTCTGCAAATAAATCACCGCCTAATCCTAAATCCCCATATTCTTGAAGCATTATAATCGCTATTACTATTATCAAAAAAGCTACAGGGGAGTACACAAAAAGCTCGGAAGCTTAAACCCTAGAGCAAGCTTGAGTTCAATGAAGTTGTTTCGGCGCTATAAACCAGTAAAACTTCTATATACCTGATAAGGCCCTGGAAATATCGTCTGCCGCTTTCCATCTCAACAAAAATCGAATCCGGTCTACTACTATTAGCCCTATTCCCTGCCTGTTTGACATCGCAGCCTGCTCTGAAAGCCTCTGGACTTCAGCTCATGGTGAAAGAAATCCCAATAACGAAGTTTCCCTCCATACTCCAGGAGACTGCAATACTGCGAGAAAGATAAACCCCCAACTTTTCCTGGCTCCCGACCACCACCAAGCCTTCGCATCGTCTCAAGTTATGGCCCGGTCGAACCAGAACCTATTCTTATGCTTTCTTCCATGCGAAGAGATTAGCGGATGATGCCAGATATTTCAACCCTCAACACTACATTACTGACACCATCATTGACCGCTCTCATGCACAGTGCAAGTTGTAGTTCAATGGAAAACGTCCCGCACAGTGACGAGTTGCAGTTCAATGGAAAACGACCTGGCTAAACAAAAAGTCCTGTACAGTGACACGTTGTAATTCAACGGAAAACGACCCGCATAGCGACAAGTTGTAGTTCAATGGAAAACGACCCGGATAAACAAAATGTCCACCAAGTTTCGCTATAATCGATGGTTTTTTCAATAGTTTGAATTTATCCATGTTTTATTTTTCAAGCCATGAAACTTCATGGGATATTAGTAACCTTTCAAGACTTTACATAAACTAATTTGGGTCGAGACTTCATATCAAGGGAATGTTTACCTTTTTAGTTTTATTATGACAGGTTAATATATGTAACTCTACCTCATCGGAATTGAACCTGTGATCTTTACATTTATCAGTGTTATTCTTGTTGATTTCATTGAAGGTTGGGTCAATCGACGACAAGAAAGACAAGCCATGTTGCGTCATGGTCGCGGGGTTCCAATGTCCAACCTCGACGAATGAAATCAACAAGATTGCAAATGTGGGTACAACGCAAGGATTGTGGGGAGTATTGGTTTGTACGAATTTCACGAACCCATTTGTTCTCAATTTATGAAAATTTCATATATCCCAGAGTAGAGGATTCAACACGCCATATTTTTCATGCTACGAACCATTAGTAATGTGGGCAAGTTGCGTGAAGAAGCTTTTAGTTTATGGTTATGAGAATTAAAACTTATAAAATCCTTAAAGGACATGGGAATTTCACTTTTGGTAACAAACATTAAAAGATTTTAAAAAAAAATCCACATGTCGTTTGATCCCTAACAATGTCCACCAACCTCGAGATATAAAATGTGGTAGTCTTTTGTTTTTCAAAAAAAAACATAACTATATTAACAGAAATAAAGTTACATTCTTTAGTACCTTTGACAAAGTATACCCATCAATTCCAATCACTTTCATACTTTAGCTTTTTCTTGATATCTCATATTGAATGAGCTCGAAATATTTTATATCTTCCTTAAAGGAGAGATAATTACAATAGTTTTTCAAAAAAAACTCTACTATCTAAGTCAATATACATTAACTACAAAACTACAATCTTTTAAACTATTTGTTATACATTCGATACAAGATCCAAAAATTTAAAACTGCTCCTTTACATAGTATATATTGTATATTTTACTTTATCTATTTATGATGTCGAAAGAGAGATTTCTTGTCCCATCTGACTTGGTAGCTAATTTAAGCTCAATACTTCAAAAAAAACTTGAGATTTTCATATTAAAACTTATCAAATATATAGACAACAAAACAGAGTTAATCATAAAAGAATAACTAGCATTTGCCCCTGGAGGGGCAAAAGGAACGCCGAATGAAAAAATCTAACTCTTTCATAGAACTATTGAGTATAAAAAAATATAATATTGACTTTTAAGTATTTATCAAAAGTCAACATCTACAGTCGATACGGTTTTATGAAGGTATAAACATGTCGACCCATTTCGCAACTTTTCGATCATTTTGGTCGAAATTGGTCGCAGCTTTTTAGTCATTTATAGCCGACTGTTTCACCAGGTTTTACGCATCTGACGCCGACCCGTCTCACAACCCGCGGCTCATCTTCACCACTCGTTTTGCCGATTTTTGTTCTTTCTTGCTGACCATGGTCGCAGGTTTTAAGTCACTCGTTGCCATTCGTTTCCACCGACCAAGTTTTGTTGCCGCCAACGATCGCGTCACATCATCTTTTTTCGTCGAACTCTTCCACTTCGTTTCGCGGTGCTTCGGGCACAGTTATTTCGACTATCTCGCCGACCGGTTCGTGGCTTTTATGATAATTTCGCCAACCATCCAACAGGGACCAAGTTTTTTTTTGCTAAGCGTTCCACCATCTGGTCGCCCCCTTTTGAACAACGTCGCCTATCCCTTTCGCCGCATTGAAGTCTTGTCGCACCAACTTGGTCGCCGCAGCTCATGCTTTGAAGCCGACCGTTTTGCGGTGGTTAGGAAAAAGTCGCCGAAGGTCAACAGGATTTCTTTTGGGACGCGTGCTGGCGTGACACACACACCAACCGACGGGGCGTTAATGACCCACCTACCCTTTTCCTTCCGTATTTATGGCCCACTCTATATAGATAGGAAAACAAAGTTCATTTTCCTATCATCGTTTTCATAAACAAGAACAATCACGAGTATAAATGTTAAGAAAAGCTTTTGATAGGCCAATATGAATAAATTTAGGTACAGACATACTGTCACAATGAGAACACTCATGGTTTATCAGGTCAGGCTTGGCATCTCATAATAAGAGGTTCATTTTACATTAGGCCACTAATCATCTACCCAAGCCTTGGAATCATGGTTAAAACAGTGTGCTACATGACCGAAGGCTGGCTCTGCCACTTAAGATAGTGGTAACTCCAATAATTAAGAGAACAAGATAGCATTGTTCATATACAAGATGCTTAAATAAAAGTTTAATTGCACTTAAAAGATTTACCAACATCTCTCTGATCTCTCTCAAGTCAAAAACCAATTATGCCTCAAGCGGAGTTGGTGTAAAGATACGATGGCTTGGTTAGACCATTGGGGCATTGATGAAAATGGCACTTTGCAGAATATCGATAATGTCAAAAATATTATTTCTTTTAAGTTTAAAGATAAATTGTGGTGCGAGGAAAATTGAGTGATTAAGAGAAAACTAAGATACTATAAGGAGGTCATTAACCCTAATTTGGAAGATCAAAATTATCTCTCAATAGTAACTAGTTCAAAGAAGAAAATGAATATAGCCAAGATTAGAATGAACTCTCATGAACTCCATAGCGAAACAGAGCGTTGGTCTATTCCCGAAACTCAGTGGGCGGAAAGGGTTTGTCATCTTTGTGAGTCTATGAGCGTTGAGGATGAAAATCACTTTCTCTTAGAGTGTCCTGCTTACACCCACTTTAGATATGAGTTTCATAGTATTTGCTACAATACAAACCTTTCTAACCTCCTGACTTGCCAAAAGTATAGTGAGCTTGGAAAGCTTCTTTCTAAGATTTTTGGGCATAGGAACAAAATTTTAAAGCAAACCAAGTAATAAATTTCCTAAGGTCCAATAGACCAAAGTTGGTCTCAGTGGACATTAATCATCATCATCATCTAGACAAGATATTAACTTGTGTCTATTTGAAATAAGTCAATCTCAACGCTTACGTACTTAATGTTGCGCTAAGGAGACTATCACTATTATGATCCTACTCATTAGAAGGACGTTCTTTCCTAAAGTAAACTATCTCTCCATGATTGTTTTAGTCTCTACTACAAAAAAAAAAAAAAAAAAAAATCAATTGTGGATTGCTTGAGGGTGTCCTCTATGTTGTAATATTGTTGTTGCCAAGTTGTTTTAAGTGTGATTCCAACATCTATCTCAACCAGTTTGTGTGCTTCCAATGTTTATCAATGAATATACAAAATAATAGCACGGGTCATTTGACCCATCAATTGCAAAAAGAAGATACAAATAGAGATATAGGGCAATGATCAACTACACATGTAGTCCCTAAGGATACAGAAGCTTAGAGCTACTAAAACAATGCCCTTACCTACATTTAGAATATGGCTAGCCACCTCTTCTTAATGGAATTCCTTCTTTTTTCCGGTAGTGATAGAATCTACCCTTAATTATAAGGCCTTCTCAGAGCTTTTTGAAGGGTTGAAAGTAAGTATAATTTATATCTAAATGATACTATATTATATTCTTCCTTCAATCTAGTTCAAGTGAGGTACCTTGTTTTCTTCATTCAATCTAATTTAAGTAAGGTAAATTATTTTCATCCTTAGCATGATCTTTATTTTTTTATTCTTGATTGACTATTCTTTATTTTTAATAGTATTCTCTCTCCTACAATTCATTTGTTTTGTTCATAAGAAAGTCTAGTCTATATAAGAAATATGGCTCCTCCGTTATATAACATACCCATTACCCTTAATTATGCTCTTGGAGTATGTGGTATAAATTTTTTCATTCATTATATCTAAACAAAATGAGATATCATTCTTAACAAAATACTAACTCTCAAAGTTCCATAATTATATATTACAAGTGTAATATCATTCTTAACAAAATACTAACTCCCAAAGTTCCATAATTATATATTACAACTCACATATGTGTAACAAGGCATTAGTTTTATAATGTTAACCAATGTGTTATAATCAATAATCTTTCAACAAGAACTTTCATAATATTAAAGCCACGTGTACCTCGAGAGTTTATTCTCTTGAAATTAACAAAGTATAATAATTTATATTAAGGGACTATTATTTAACTTCTTATTAATTTCATGTGTCAAAGGTAATACCAAGGTGGAATCCTACCCAACCATCTCTTGGACACATAATGCGTATATATGTAATCACCTTTAGTAAAAAGTTGAATTTGTTTAATCATTTAGCTTTGCATAGAACAAAAGAACTTCAATGGCATTGCTCCTAACATTTTCACCATACTAGTTTAGTCCAACTCCTCCGACTATATTTGAAGTATAAAGGTTAACTAACCAATCATACTACCACGAGAAATGTAAGGAATTCTCACAAGTATGCAATAAATATTAAATGCCATATGCCATAGTTTCATTTATTCATGTATTAGTTTTATGAAATACAACCGTACAACATGAGTTACTTCAAATATTTAACTTTCATTATATATTATATTCACTTAATTTTTAATTATTAAGAAACAACACATTTTACATGCTTCATTGTGTGAGAATTCTATATAGGTTGAATACCATGAAAGAATTATAATAGTCAATAATCTTGAAGCAAAGATGTCCTCACAAGAATTATTCAAAGATATACAAGAATAAGAAGAAGAAATATTGAGACAGAAACATAAGAGAAGGAATTCAATTGATGGAAATATCATCTCATATATTATTCCTCAATATGAATACAATATATAGTACATCTCAACAGAGAAAATAGAATGCCTTGAAGGAAAGTTGTAAAGCACAAAAAGTAAGGCTTACTAAAAATATAAAAAAACCCTAGGTGGCAAAAGTTGTTTCCAAAACTATCTAAAGGCTCACGAATTTGCTAAATATGGTATGGCAACTCATGAGTGAGGTAAAAAAAATGTAATGATGGATTTAGGAGAGAAGAAATGATTTGGAGGTCGAATTGGTCAAGTGGCAAGATTTTATAAGTCAACTAGCTTTACCTTATCCATTAGAAAGTAGAAAAAACAGGATAAAGCTGTCTAAATCAAGAAAGTGTCTTTCTAATTCAGGAATAGAATAAAATCAGACAAAATCCAAGGAAATCTTATCCATAATTTGTCCAAATTCGGTTTTGTGACTAAGGATGGAAAGTGGTCCACTAAAAGACAAAATTGGTCCTATTTAGCTAGTCAAAACTTAGGAAATTAATTTAGATGACTAGTAAAATATATCCCAAGTATGGATGGGTTTTTTAAATGTTCCAACACCCCCCCTTAAGCCTAAATTTATGAGGTAAAATATCATAAATATAGGGCCCAAGAAACAAGGCTTATGGTCACCCCAATACAAAAAATGATTAGTCCATGTAGGTGAGGAAAGAAGGAAAACCACTTGGGAAGAAAACCTCCCCTCAAGATCATGGAATACACCATAATAAGGCTCTCCACAATCCAAGCAGGTGAGAACTTGGTCAAATTTCTGGAGAAATATTCTTCTTGGGAAGAAGTGGAATGTTCTCACTAGACTTGAGCTTCTCGAGATCAAATCCAAATGAGACTTGATGATGTCCTCCATCTTCTGTGCAATAGGTGCCAAAAATCATGCAGTGAATTAGAAGCATGACAAGGAGAGCGAAACCAGTCACTCCAAACTGTAATTTTTCCTCCATGGAATTAAATAACACACCAAAAAGCAACCCAAGGAGAGGTTCTGAGTGTGTATGAGCTGCAACAACTGGCTGATGATTCGAATCAGAAGACATATGAGAGAATTGAGAGATGTCTCCAACTTCTTGAAAAGCGTGTTGGCAATCATGTAGGAATTGGCAGGAGCATGGACAAAGGAAGTGAAGGCACAACCAACAACCTCAACTATGTACTGACTTCCAAATAACTATAGATTACCTTCTTGGATACCATTGACCACCAAAGGATCCTCAATATATGAAGTGTAAGAGGAGAACAATGATGAGAGATGGAAATATCCGAGTTCTTCTTCAACAATACATTTCTGCCATTTGATCTTCAGTACCTGCAAAACAAACTCTCTGAAATCTATACTGGAAGACTAATTTAATTTAGAACTCCAAGGCTCTGATACCATGTGAGAATTCTATATAGGTTGAATACCATGAAAGAATTCTAATAGCCAAGAATCTTGAAGCAAAGAAGTCCTCACAAGAATTTTTCAAAGATATGCAAGAATAAGGAGAAGAAATATTGAGACAAAAACATAAGAGAAGGAACTCAATTGATGGAAATATTATCTCATATATTATTCCTCAATATGAATACAATATATAGTACATCTCAAGAGAGAAAATAGATTGCCTTAAAGGAAAGTTGTAAAGCACAAAAAGTAAGGCTTACTAAAAACATAAAAACCCCCTGGGTGGCAAAAGCTGTTTCCAAAACTGTCTAAAGGCTCACAGATTTGCTAAATATGGTATGAAAGCTCATGAGTGAGGTAAATGGAATGTAATGATGGATTCAGGAGAGAAGAAATGATGTGGAGGTCGAATTGGTCAAGTGGCAAGGGTGTCTAAGTCAACTAGCTTTACCTTATCCACTAGAAAGTAGAAAAAACAAGACGAAGTTGTCTAAATCATGAAAGTGTCTTTCTAATTCAGGCATAGAATAAAATCAAACAGAATCTAAGGAAATATTATCCAGAATTTGTCCAAATTCGTTTTTGTGACTTAGGATGGCAAGTGGTCCACTAAAAGACAAAAACTGACCCTATTTAGTTAGTCAAAACTTAGGAAATTAATTTAGATGACTAGTAAAATATATCCTAAGTATGGATGGGTTTTTTAAATGTTCCAACACCCCCCCTTAAGCCTGAATTTATGAGGTAAAATATCATAAATATAGGGCCCAAGCAACAAGGCTTATGGTCACCCCAATACAAAAACTTATTAGTCCATGTAGGTGAGGAAAGAAGGAAAACCACTTGGGAAGAAAACCTCCCCTTGAGATCATGGGATACACCATAATAAGGCTCTCCAAAATCCAAGCAGGTGGGAACTTGGTCAAATGTCTAGAGGAATCTTCTTCTTGGGGAGAAGTGGAATGTTCTCACTAGACTTAAGCTTCTTGAGATCAAATCCAAATGAGACTTGATGATGTCCTCCATCTTCTATGCAATAGGTGCCAAAAATCATATAGTGAGTTAAAAGCATGACAGAGAGAGCGAAACCAGTCACTCCAAACTGTAATTTTTTCTCCATGGAATTAAATAACACACCAAAAAGCAACCCAAGGAGAGGTTCTGAGTGTGTATGAGTTGCAACAACTGGCTGATGATTCGAATCAGAAGACATGAGAGAACTGAGAGATGTCTCCAACTTCTTGAAAAGCGTGTTGGCAATCATGTAGGAACTGGCAGGAGCATGGACAAAGGAAGTGAAGGCGCAACCAACAACCTCAACTATGTACAGACTTCCAAATAACTATAGATCACCTTCTTGGATACCATTGACCACCAAAGGATCCTCAATATCTGAAGTGTAAGAGGAGAACAATGATGAGAGATGGAAATATCTGAGTTCTTCTTCAACAATAAATTTCTACCACTTGATCTTCAGTACCTGCAAAACAAACTCTCTGAAATCTATACTGGAAGACTAATTTAATTTAGAACTCCAAGGATCTGATACCATGTGAGAATTCTATATAGGTTGAATACCATGAAATAATTCTAATAGCCAAGAATCTTGAAGCAAAGAAGTCCTCACAAGAATCATTCAAAGATATGCAAGAATAAGGAGAAGAAATATTGAGACAGAAACATAAGAGAAGGTACTCAATTGATGGAAATAGCATCTCATATAGTATTCCTCAATATGAATACAATATATAGTACATATCAAGAGAGAAAATAGAATGCCTTAAAGGAAAGTTGTAAAGCACAAAAAGTAAGGCTGACTAAAAACATAAAACCCCCCTGGGTGGCAAAAGTTGTTTCCAAAACTATCGAAAGGCTCACGAATTTGCTAAATATGGTATGGCAGCTCATGTTTGAGGTAAATGGAATGTAATAATGGATTTAGGAGAGAAGAAATGATGTGGAGGTCGAATTGGTCAAGTGGCAAGGGTTTCTAATTCAACTAGCTTTACCTTATCCACTAGAAAGTATAAAAACAAGATAAAGTTGTCTAAATCAAGAAAGCGTCTTTCTAATTTAGGAATAGAATAAAATCAGACAAAATCCAAGGAAATCTTATCCAGAATTTGTCCAAATTCGTTTTTTGAGATAGGATGGAAAGTGGTCCACTAAAAGACAAAACTGGCCCTATTTAGCTAGTGAAAACTTAGGAAATTAATCTAGATGACTAGTAAAATATATCCTAAGTATGGATGGGTTTTTTAAATGTCCCAACACATTGTACCCAAATTATCGCCATGAAATTACTAGTATCCAACTAAACATGAACAAACAATTTTAACGTGTAATATATGTATCTAGATATTCTCAAAAGAAACAACTCTGAACCCTCAATAATTAAAAAACCCACGTTACTTGATAAAATGATTTATATTTGATGATGATATTTTACAATTGAAGGCTCGCCATAAATATGGATTGGGAAACACTTTGAAGAGTCGCGTCTTAATAGTTAATAGTTATTAATTATTATTAATTTGTATTAGTTATTTATTTTTATATTCGTAACATATCATCATAGATAACACACATTTATACATCACACATGAATTAGATATAATTAAACACAACATCGTAGTAACACCATAAATGAACATTACATTCTTAAACAAACAATATCGACAATCAAATAACAAATACTTAGTTGAATTTAACTCTCTCGACGACTAAATGTGCAATTGCAACGTTCCACCCAACCGTAGGCACTCTGTCCAGCCTATATCTTTCAATTGAGAGGGAACCCTCGAGCTGGGCAGGGCATCCATTAGGGCGTAAAAGACAATAAGAACCTTTCTCAAAGATTCCTCAACAAAGTTAGAATAGTAACTCACAACCATTCTTAACAAATAAAGTAGATAACTAGACTAAACCACAATTTAGGCCTTGAATAATAAGCTTAAAAATAGTTTTGACTTTATTAATAATAGGCAACTTGACAATAGTCTCGACTTCATTAATAAAAGTCTTGACTATAATTAAATATACCATATCATGTATATACATTTAACAGATCGAAGGAATTGCTCCTTCTCCTATTTGCAAAGGTTAATGTAAATACATATATCAAGGATCGAGTCATGTAAACAAAACTCGCTTTCTTGTTTCTCAACAACAATTATGTAAACAATAATTTTGATATACCTGGTAAGTGTGGTACAAGAAGGATCAACTCATCCGACGGAGGTCAGCTTGCCTCCCACAACATGGATTTATCATAAAAGAAACATTTGTTTAAACAAATAGAACCCATACTAATGTGTAGGAAGATGGGAGACTCAACTTTGTTTGCCTACACACAGAAAGCAGTTATGCGTTTACTATGAAACAACTGTAAAATGGGGACTCTGTTCTTTTAAGAGACCCTTCCCTTTCCATCACAATCATATAAATAATTAAAAGGAAACAGATACAAGGCCACGCCCTCCTTCCCATTGCTATCAACATAAATGAAGGGATACACCCTCCTTTATAATGACTAGGCATTATCTGACTAACTCATAAATGAGATGTCTAACAAATAGTATAACTAGCAATTGCCCCAGAAGGTGTGATAAAATGCCGAAAGGGAAAAAATGGGAAGAAAAGTAGATGTGATGGAGTTGAAAATAGAGTAGTTTTTTTTTCGAAATATAATTGGTATAGATTGGGATCCAACCCATGATATTCTTCCACCCAATATCATGCAACCTAATGACTCTTTGTTTATGATTGTGACTAAGGAAACCTTGTTTGTTGTATCATGGACTCTCAGTTATGTATCTGTAGTGTTTTTTGGGATGGTTTAAACACATGGGTAGTTTGGCAGATGGGCAACCCAATGTTGATCTTTGTCTTGTTTGTTGTATCATGGACTCTCAATTATGTATCTTAGTGTTTTTTGGGATGGTTTTAACATATGGGTAGTTTGATAGATGGGTCACCCAATGTTGAGCTTTTTCTAATACTTTTGGATGCTCAAGTGGACATTGAAATGCTCTGCAAGCTCAAATGCTTTGCCTTCATCCATTGTTTTTCCTCAAAGAGGTTATGTACTCCACAACATTCAATTTCATGGGGCCATAGAATTGTTGGGAGGTTCTGAGCTATGTTTTAATTTTAACAAATAAGTTCATTCCCCTTTAAATTAAAGTTGACATATATTTAAAGATTCCAAAGAAAAAGGAATCAATAGCAACAAACAACCAAATATATTGTTTTTGTAAATTTGTTGTATTGTATTTGATAGTTGACATTAGATATCATCGTATAATGACCATAGAATCTAAATGAGCATAAACCATCATACCATATTAGAGTAGGTCCCATAGCAGCATCCACATGGACACAACTATGTCTTCTTGTGTTGACATTGACATATTACAGGTCAAGAAAATGTATTGTGCATTGTGGAAGGAACTTTGACAACAACAATAGGATACATTTCTTGATATGTGTACTCTTCTACAACTCATTTATGAGTTCTCTCCATGCACATTTATATGTACTCATAGTGACATCTCATAGGAAAAGTGTTTACATGAATCTTTGTTGCAATTCTAAATTGTGTTGCATTTTATAGCTCTATATTACAATAGTTCACTATGCCATGACATATAAAATTATAACATGAAATATAAATATGGAACAATTTAAAAATAATTATTCCAAGTATAAATTTAAAGTTATATGAATAAAAGTGTTTTTTTGTAATATAAAATTGTCTTAAACATTGAATAATGATGATGAACTATGTTAACTATAGTTAGAAGATGGTAATGGTTCTATAGTTTGATACTTTGTAAGTAGAAACATTGATCTTGAAGGAATGTGAGTAAGTAGAAAAGAAAACATTGAAATTTGAGCAACAAGATATGAAAAGAGGTTCTTACAAATTCTAGACATAACAGAATTAATTAAAAACAACAACATAACCATAAACAAGAGCCACGAGGTGGCAATGTCACCGACATTGCCAATAGCTTTTGTGAGATTGCAAACCAATAGCACACTAAAAAACTAATACCTAGGATCAAACTCTAGGCCTTTCGTTCATAGCTAAATAATGCCTTAATCTTGATTAATCTTCTTATGGACGGACAAAAGAACATTAGATTACTGGTTCACAAGAACTTTGGGTCGAAGTTACTATATAAACATGTATAAAAATAATAATGAATAAAAAATGGTAAATAGTGATGTATGGGTAATTATAAAAGTAATAAAGTAGTTAAATTTGTAAGATAAGTTTATAAATAATAAGTAAGAGACAACATGATATGAGATTGTAATATATAAAGGTGAATGGAATTTTTGAGGGTTTTTTTTTAGCTAGCTGTACTACTCAAGTGGAGATGACAATTATACAGAACATAAGCTCAATAGTGAATATGATAAACCAATGCTGTGAGAGACTTAATACCAACAAAAAATGAAGTGTATAGACTAAAGATTGACTTACTTTTGTATTTTTTTGTGGGGGGATGCTGAAGGAGGTGCATAATTTCAATCAACTTTCATACCCCTTTCATATGCTAGTTTTGGTATATTAAGTTGGTTTTACTACAAGGGGAAGGCATAATTAACAACAATTGCTTACCCTATTATAGGGTGAATTATAAGGGCTCAACCACTACAACAAAGACACATCTACTTTGGATGGCATGTAGAGTAAGTGCAATTCTCATATGTGGTGCGCTCAAATTTTAGGAAGACATAGAGTTATTAAATGAGGAAAGATTGATAGTACAAAGGGTTGGATTCAAAAGGATTTGATCTTTGTTATTGAGATTCAAGTTTTGTTTTACTTGGAATCACCCCCCCCCTTTTTTTCCTACATGGTAAATTTATTAGTTGTGTGAAGCTCCAAAATGCAAATACTGAAAGACAAGCTCTTGACAAACAAGCATCATGCTAGAATGTATTCATTATACATTTGGCAAGTTATCAATTCACTGTGTATTTTGCAATTTGTAGAATCCAACAATGAGCTTGTGAAGTGTGGAAATGAGCATTTGAAGGACTGTAGTGATTGGCACAACATTTTCTATCCATATCAAGTAAGGAAGTACACTTGAGGCGTTCTTTTGGTCTGTGCTGATACTTCTAATGGTCACAGCTGCAAATCCAGTCCCCCTCACATCTATGGGGCATCACCAGCAAAATCATCGAATGGTCAAAAGTTTTTGGATTTCCAATGATACATTCTTGAAGGATGGGAATCCATTCCAGATTATTGGAGGCATTGGAGGTGATATTCATTATTTTTCAATACTTACTTCCAGAAATATCATGTAAGACTTGATCACCTTTTATCAATTATTCAAGTTGTACCTCATGTACCTCGTTTATTAAAGCTTGCTAGGAGTGACCATAGTTTCTAGTGGTCATCATATATACATTTCCTATCGCCATGGTTTCAAATTGCAAGCACTGTAGAAAGTTTTAACTATGTCTTGACATGAGAAACCAAAATCTGAAAATTTGTTTAAATAAAATTGGATGCATGCTATAGGAAACGTTTTGTGGAACTTACAACATATTACAATACAGGGACCAATTTTGATGGTTTTCCACAATTTCGAGACACGTTTCTAGAGGTCTTGCAGCCTAAAACTGGACAAGATTAATGGATTGTCAATTATAAATACAAACTATATGTTGGAGCAAACTACCAAAAGTGCTCTTGAAAAGAAAATCGAGAAATCCACAAACTACCAAAGGTAACAAAGCACTTACTTGTAAAAAATGTATTCAATTTCTATCTATGTTACAAATGGTTGAGTTGTTTAAATTTATATAAATAATAATCAATGCCAAGATTATATGCTCGACGACCTCCTCTCGGAGTAATTGTATTATGCTTCTGTTATATTTTCCATCTAGTCAAGTGGCACATTGTAATTTGGGACATCCATAGTCATGAAACATCTCCAGCTCAGTACAATGTTCAACAACTTCCACCTCTTCTAACTCATAGCACCTGTATGCCCTTTGATCCGCACGTGGACAGGAAGCACGAGGGGGACAACAGTTCGACTAAATGAGTCGGCTTTGTTATGGCGGAAGCTTATGAAACAAAATGCGCAAAGTAGGATTACACTACACGGAAAGAACACAAATATACACAAACAATATGTAGGAATGCAAACTAATTTCTATTACTGGATATAAGATAATGACCTAATGTGTGTTACAATATTATACATGCTTATATAGAATATGTTGAAATGCTTGGGTGCTTTCCCGTTACGTTCAATTACAAAAGAAGTTAGAACGGTTCGGCAGTTCAACCGTTACAGTCGACTGGAAGACTGAGAGACAGTCTGTCGAAGTTCGACAGTCGCAAGTCGCAGATCGACGCTGCATGTCGATGTCATGAAACTGTGAGGTCGCAGAACATGTCGAAGTGGCAGAGTTGTCGAAGTCGGAACTTGTCAAAGTTGTGTCGACATCGATGACTGGTTGAGGATGTGTCGAAGTTAGCATCCGACAATAATGCCAACTGTGATGTGGATCAGACCTCCTTCCTTAAGAAACAATGGTCCCCATTGTTTGCTCGTGAAGGTGAGGAAACTTGTCGGTCAGTTCAGTAGCATAGTACCACTTTCCTTTTGCAGGGACCTGTCCGACTTTAGCAACCTGAAACAAGGGAATTGTGTTCGTCCTTGTATGGTGTACACGTCGTCCCACAATGGTGTTGCAAGGAAGAGGCTCCTGAACATACAGATTGATGTCGTCGGGTTCTGCTGTCGGTAAGTCGTTATGTTCCAACAATGGTGCATGGTAAGGTCAAAGTAGATCCACATTAAATACTGGATGCAGACCCAGGCATGCAGGGATGTCAAGCTGGAAAGCGTTTTCTCCAATCTATCGAATAATATACTTGCTGACGTCAGTTTTAAGTGTAGGCCAAAATAGCAGAATAACAAGTGTCTTTGCTACTCCAAAGTGTCCTGCAGTCTTGTTGTAGTGCGCGTCCGAGATGAGTTGTTGTCGATGCTCACTGGTCAGTACATAAAGTTGTCCAAGCTTGTATAGCAAGGTGTCTTTCAGGAAATAGTCAGCGGTCGACAACTTGTCAGTTTGAAGCTGTCGGTAGACTGGTGAAAAGTCGATGTCTTCCCCATACAACCGAGGCCAAGTAGTGGTGTCATATCCATGCATACTCATCACTGTAAAAAGGAGAGTAATGGGTGGTCTGCTTAGACAATCAGCGACAGCGTTAGCTTTACCTTTTCGATACTTAATTACCAATTGGAATTGTTGCAAGTAATCAATCCACTTAAGATGTTGAGTTGTTTGTAGTTTTGACTAGGTTGGAGTGAACTGTAGAGGCTTATGGTCAATGAGGATGACTGTTTCATTGCCAAGGATGTAATGCCTCCATTGCTTGAGAGCTTGCACAATGGCGTACAGTTCTTTTTCGTACATCGAATATCTTCTAACTGTGTCATTAAAAATTTCAGAATGAAAAGCAACTGGGTTACCATACTGAGTGATCACTGCACCCAAGGCATAGTCCGATGCGTCCATCTCAATCTCAAAGGGCTAATGAAAATCAAGTAACACAAGTACTGGTGAAGTGCATAGCTTGTGCTTGATCAGTTCAAAAGCTTCTTGTTGTGTTGATGTCCATTTGAAGACAGTTTTTCCATTTCCCTTGGTCAATTGATTCAAGGGCCAGATTATGTGACTGAATCCGAGTATGAATCATCGATAGAAATTCTCCAAACCAAGAAAACTTCTTAGTTCTTGAATGCTTCGAGGAATGGACCAATATTTGAGGATCTGTACTTTGTTTGGATTGACGTGAATACCTGTAGAGTCAATTACATACCCCAAATATTTGATGTTGTTCATCGCAAAGATACATTTGTCCATGTTCAAGTAGAGTCGATGTTGCTAGCGAGTGTCGAGGGATTGTCGAAGCTGTCCGACATGTTCTTCCCATGATCGACTGAAAATCAGTATGTCATCAAGGTAGACAATGACCCATTTGTCGATGAAAGGTCGCAGAATGTTATCCATGTATCGCATGAAGGTCGCAGGTGTGTTGGTTAAGCCGAAAGGTATGACTAACCATTCAAACAATCCTTCCTTGGTCTTGAAAGAAGTCTTCCACACATCTGAGGGCTCGATTGGAATTTGATGATATCCCGACTTGAGGTTGAGCTTAGTAAAGAATTTAGCACCTTTCAGACAGTTGATGAGCTCGTCTATCCGTGGCAGAGGGTACCAATTCTTCACTAATATTTTGTTGAGTGCCCTGTAGTCGATGCACATGCTCCAAGTCCCGTCTTTCTTCAAAATGAGGACGACTGGACTTCCACAAGGGGAGGAGATGGGTCGGATATGACCTTTGTCAATCAAGTCTTGGATTTGTCTACGAATCTCTTCATTTTCGAGAATGGAACTTCTATAAACAGATGTGTTAGGCAAAGAAGAACCAGGAGCAAGTTCAATGGAGTGTTTTAATTGGCAATGTCGAGGTACTCCATCCGGCTCTTGGAATAAACTCCGATACTCGTCGGGAATGTTGTCGATCAATTGCTTCTGTCAGGAGCTGCTTTGGTTGGTGAGTCGACTCGTTGCTGCAGTCTTCCTAGAATGTTGCAGTTTGATCATGATTAACACGAACTTCTAAGCATGATTGATGAGATTCTTTGTCTATTTAGGAGATATCATTGAAACTGTTGGTGTAGGTCGTCGCTCTGTTATGTTGTACCATCGATTCTGGATTTTGACAATCACCTTCTGGGGTCGTGACTGATAACTTCCATGGTGATCCCATAGGTAAGGTTTCCCAAATAGGGCGCCGACTACAAAGAGTGGTGCTAAGTCGTAGAGTACTTCATCTTCAAAAGGATTTATGAAGTAGGCGAGTTTACATTTTCGGGTTATCCATAGTTCCTGTCCATCCTTCATCCAACCGATGTTGTAAGGTTGAGGATGCAGAGTGGTAACAAGACCTAGTTTCTTCACAAGATCTTCAGAAGTGAAGTTCTTCTGGCTACCGTTGTTCACAATCAGATGTAATGGGTTGTGCTAGACCCATATCCGTGTATGGAACAGGTGCTCTCGTTCCTCCTCGTCGATGAATGTTGAAGTTGGAGGAGTGGTCGATGTTGATGTCCAAAGGGTCATTGCATCTGGATCCGATTCTTCCACCGTCTTGTTGAATGCGTCGGATGTCGACACTTTTTCCAAAAATGTCTTCCGAGCTTTGCATTCAGACGTATCATGCCAAGATGAGTGGTGGTAATCGCACCATTTTTCGGTTGGCGGTTGTTTGCTACGTTCCCTTTTCTGAAAAGGCTTTTTGTCGTGATATGGCTTTAGCGGAGTCGGCTAAGAATATTTCGACTTGTCGAAGTCGGTTGATGTCTTCTTGCCAGGTGGTCATCCTGATGTCGGCTTTATTGCGAAGCACGCTTTTCCTTTCTGCTTGGTTTCGAGTTTGTTGGCATAATGGAATGCATCCACAAGCATAATGATATTCAGAAATTCCATCTCTTGTTGAATATACTAGGACAATCCGTTGATGTACTTCAGAATAAGCAATTTCTCTTCTTCTTGGACACTAAGTCTAGCCATGAGTCGATAGAACTCGTCAATGTAACTTTGTACTAATTGGCCTTTTCATTGCCTTAGCTGCTGCCACTTCTTATACTGTTGCTCGAGGTATTTGGGCAGGTAAAATTCCTTTCGGATGTGTTCGATGAATTTATCGCATGTGTCGATGGGGTCTCCTCTTTTCTCCATCTTTGTCAAGAGGTTCTCCCACCAGCAGTGCACATATGTTGACATCTTTAAGGCAGCAATGGTGATCTTGTCAGCTTCTGAGAGTTGATTCACAGACTAATAGGATTCCTATTGTTGCACCTAATTATCAACGGATTCCGCGTCAATCTTTCCTTCAAGATTCGGTATGTCCAAATTCATTTGCACTTTGAAGGGGCTGATTTTATCGGAGTGAGTTCTCGTCAAAAATCCTCCGGATGTCAAAGCAAATCGCGTGAGAATTTCATTGAACTGGGAGAACATTTCATTTTGTTGTCGAGTTAGTGCTTGCTCAATAAGTTGTGTTGTCTCGTTGGCTGCATGTCTATCGTTTGTTTCTTTTGCCATTTTTAGAGGTAGTGTCTGCTTGGATTGCTGAGATTGCAAGCGTGTTTGAATATGCATAAGTCGGTAACTTCGATGGAAGTGTCTATGAAAACTTAAGCATGAACAAAGCTGAGATCTCTGATACCAATGATCCACACATGGCTAGGAAGCACGAGGGGGACAACAGTTCGACTGAATGAGTCGGCTCTGTTATGGCGGAAGCTTATGAAACATAATGCGCAAAGCAAGATTACACTACATAGACAGAACACAAATATACAGAGACAATATGCAGGAATGCGAACTGATTTCTATTACTGGATATAAGTTCATGACCTGATGTATGTTACAATATTATACATGCTTATATAGAATATAAAGATACCATCACTTCATCCAAAGATACCTCGTATCTTGAGATATGACATGTAAAGAGGATTGGTATCACCAGTGCTTATGTAGGAAGCCACCACCAAGCTAAGAAGGAGTACCAACACAACAATAATCAAACTCAGTAGGTCATAATCTACCATTGTTGATGAATAATCAAGTTTTTATGTTAACTCCACATCCATTATGTGAAATAAAGCACTCTAAAACCTTTCATTCATGGAAAAATTGGCATGTATATTCCACAAGCCAGTAAATTCATAGTATGTACTTATATTTTGAGGCCTCAATGGTAACTTGTTATATTCGAGAATTAAGAAAGAGAGCCATCCATGAAAATGCAAGGAGAGATTAAAGACAAAGAATGCCATTGATAGTGGCATTTTGAATCCAAATACTCACTTGAAAGGAAAATTTCCATGATATTTTACAAGCTTATGTCCCAGACTCTCCCTATATGCCTTCTTTTTAACCATTTTGTGGTAGCAGCACTCAGTCCTACAATGCCATTCTTTCCAACACAAGTATAAAGGTTCTTGCATAAATCTAGTGCCTTTGATGGAAGCACCATTATCAAGAAATCAAGCACCTTCACGAGTGCAATCTTGTCCTTGAGAATTCCAACTGCGAAGAGTCCCTTACCGCCAATCCTCTAAAGCTTCAATATCTAGGGTTGTGGTTAATTGGTTGTTGTAATTTCTTGCTAATTCTATTCTTGAAAAATACATTCACAACAAAGCATGCTAGACTATTGAGACTATGGGCACTCTTAGCAAGCTTGTATAGATAAATATATGGAATGAGGTAATATGTCTCTCTTACAACATGTACGTATAAGTTTTTTTGGAATATGAAGTATGTATGCACGATATGAATACTGTATACTTCACTTTGTCCCTCTATTGAATGGTTGGTTGAATTTGGTGGCAATGTAGAACATCAATTCTTGCCTCATGATCAAATGTGTAGCCTTCCAAGAGACCCTGAATTTTGTGGTTATGAATATTAAACTAATGCTGAACTGGAACTGACTCAGGCTCCAACTCTAACAACAACCTTATGGTATTCTCAAGGTTAGATTGTTGTTCTTGAGGATCCTCCATAGACTTGTAAAATGTTGCCTTGAATTCTTTCAATTCTTCGAGAACCCTCTTTAGTATGCCTACATGAGAAGGAAACTCAGTTGACTTCACTTCCCTATATTCTCTTACTGCTAATTGAAACTCCCCCTTGTTGACGATTTCCCTAATTGTGTTTGGAAAATTGAATATTGTACGAAATATTTGTAGCATCCCTTGCATAGACCTTATCTTGAACCTGACTTTCCAAAAGAGGCCCAAAAGCACGATTTGCAACAATATCCACGTCATGAACAACATTACTAAGGATCTCGAGGTGTAGAAATTTCCTTCCATGGTGGTGAAGTAATAGCATTGTCACTCTGGCCTTAGCACTGCACCCACCGACATGTAACCAACGAAGCCTTGTCAGCTGCTCCAACCCCGGTATGATCTTCAGCTTCATGCATCCCTCTGCACACAATTCGAAGATCCCAATGTTTCCATACTTGGCACTACTTCTAACTCACGCATCCCTTTGTCCACAACTCCAAGGTCCCAATGGTTCCATACTTGGTAGCACTTCTAACCCAGAGCATCCATTAACATTGATATGCAACTGTAAAAGCCTTGTCGCTACTCCAACCCATGTATGCTCTTCAACTTCACACATCCCCAACTGCTTCTAAAATACCAATGTTTCCATAGTTGGAAGCGCTTTCTAACTCAGCGCACCCACTCACATGTAACAATCAAATCTTTGTCGCCAGCTCCAAACCCCCGTATGCTCTTTAGCCATCAAATTTACCCGCAACTACTACCTCAGAGCACTCACAAATAACTAACCATCAAATTTGTATTTCCTTCTCCACCCCCACCACTTTATGCTCTTCAACTTCACGCCTCAGTGTGCCCTCAGCTCTTCCAATGACACCATTGTTTGCATACTAGGAAACACTTCTAACACCCATGAACATTTAACCATCGAAGCTTTGCCGCCTCCTCCAAACCTCACATGCTCTTCTACATCATGCATCCCTGTCCCCTCAACTGCCCCAAAGACATCAATGTTTTCATACTTGGTTGTGCTTCTAATTAGATCCAGACCTCATAGCAAAAGGAAACCTTGAGCCTTCTTGCAATTATAGAGCTTTCCTGCACAATTTTCAAAGGAGCTGGTTGTTGTGGGGTTTAATCATCATCACGATGGGGTTAAGTGTTATTCTTAATGGAAATTTTTCACGTCCCCTCCCATCAATCCAACTCAAGGAAGGGAACATGACTAAAAATCCAGGCTTTCACAAAACTCTATCCCTATATTCATCATTGTATGTAATCATAACAAGTAAAGACACACGTGTGTAGATGCATAATACAAATAAACACAACGAAAATAAAATATGCTACACATATTTAACATGCATTTATCAGCATAATCATAACAGTCAATAATTGAAGACATTGCAGAATTAACATAAGAGAATACTTATCTTAATATGAAGTAGTCTCGAGCAATAAGCTATGCAACTGCAACATTCCACCCAGCCATAAGCAAACTGTGCTCATCAATCTCTCAGCACAACTACCACCCCTGAGATGGGCATGATTTCCACAAGGAAAGGGAACATACCAACTCATGCATAGCCAAACATATACCACAAATCGTCCAAGTCAGTCCACAACTGGGTTTATCAGGTTTTTAAGGCAGTAGAAAGGAAGGAATTGCTAAGCTAGTGATTTCAACCACAGAGCTATTGGTACCTCTACAATATCTAGCTATCCTGGTACCCACAATACCTACACACCCAACACAAGGAAGTATTCCCTTCACTACTACACAGTCCCTCAGGCCATACCTTCCCCTCTAGTGCTCTTGAGGCTGTGCATAGAAAAGTAGCCAAATCCCCTTCATCTTTAGTGAGGTTACACTCTTCACTAGGTTTATCAAGCCAATTCTAAATCCTCTTCTACTTCAGGTTGCTTACACCCAAGTTCAAGCCAAAACAAGGGATACACACAACTCAAACCACATCATTATCTCCCCACACACAACAAGCACATATGTTGGGCATGGCAAAATGTTTTTAAATATGGGGTGCATAAAACAAGATGTCCATGGGTTTCCCAAATCGTGGCACCCCAAAAACGAGTTGTGAGAGGGGAAATCGACCCCTGGGGAACAAAATCGAGTTTCCAACAAGTATATAGGCATTCAAAGGGAAAAAATGACCTCTATGGACCCCCAAATTGGGATTCCCTTCCTCCTAGTCATTCTGCAACTAAAAAATGACTTCCCATCTAGAGAAAATGGAGGAAAACTCAGGAAAAACGTGAGGGAAAATGCCCATAACTCATGAGAGAGTAAAATTGATGGATGAATGATGGAATGGGGAGAAAATTCGTGGCTCTTTTCTTGCCCAGGAAGACAAACACAATTTTCCAAAATGGTGGCTTGCCCATACACGAAATTTGGAAAGCCATACCTCCCCATTTCCCAAAATAATAACTACCTTAACAAACTCTTGGAAGAATTAAATGATTGAGTGCATAAGTTAAAATGGGTAGGTAATGGTTCATGGGTTATCTCATTGACACTATCGGGTTCAAGGGTTTGAATATTTTCCTCCCTATTCCTTGTAAAAATCATGCCCCTATACTCTTGTTGCATTGCATAGCTAGTTGTGGGTATTTTATTAAAATACATATTTACACCATATTTATAATTTCCATTGTGCCATGTTAGCACATGATCCACATGCATCGATTTTTAATTGCCGATGCATAAATGATAAATCGATGGCGGTGCCTTGGCCTTGAGATACTCACCATGATTTTATAATGATATTACATCATTTACATGATTTAATTTAATACCTTACAAGGGTCAAACTGGGGGAATTACAATCCCCTCCCCCTTGGAATAACACCGTCCTTGATGTTCTCTTTATTTTTAGCAAGGTTCCATGCCCTTCTTTTCAACTACAACTACAATGCCTTTCTCTCCCTTCATCAACATCCATTGGATCTCTTTCCAATCTTTATCATACTAAGCCTTTCAGGACAACCACATGTCCATTGCATCTTGAAAATTCCTTCAAGGTCCTTGCTTCCAGCAATACCTGTACTCAAACAATGAGTCAATTCACGTGTCAAAATCGTTCTCATAGGATTCATCTCTTAACAAGAGTTTCAAAACCATAGACGAATCATATACGCATGTATATTCACATTAAATAAGCAATAAGATGCAAAATAAACCAAATACTTATTTGCATGAGCTTCTTCCTTTGGTTCCACAGGTATCTCACTTTGACTCCAGACAACTATGGAACCCACAAGACCTACCCTACCCCACACAAGGATGGTACCTCTTCTCTACTATACAGTCCCTCAAGTGTACCCACCCCTTTTTAGTGCTCTTCAGGGTGTGCATCGAAAGGTAACCAAGTTTATGCAAGCCTCGGATCACCTGTGCACACATATAATACAATGTTCCGCTAGCACGCTGGCTACACCACAATATTCAAATAACCAATGCCAAGCCAATAGCCTGTTGACTTGGTTTATTAGGCATTCCATGAACTGGTATGCTAAGACAACTCTCCAACTGGGTTTATCAAGCTTACAACAACCATTTCCCAACCAACACCTTTGCAGGGTTTATCGGGCAATATAAAGGAATAAATTTCCATTGCCCCTTCTCCTATGCAAATCAGTGGTTCCCTCTAGGAAATCCATAGGTAACTCACTTGACTGCAAGCTAGCATGGCCCCAAAATACCCACTCACACAACATAAGGATAGTACCCCCTTCTCTTCTACAGAGTCCCTTGGGCGTACCCATCCCTCCAGTGCCCTTCAGTGTGAGCGTAGAAAGGTTACCAATACCCATACAAGCCTCCTAAGTACCCATGCTCATACTGGGTTTAATAGCAATGCAGAGAGACAAGCACATGTAATGAATTTTTACAGGGTTTCTCAAACCCAATCCAATCTTGGCATTATTCTACATTCTTGGCCTTAACAACCAACATCCACCCCAATGGCATATTTTCATCATCTCACCTGCATTACACGCAATCATGCAATTCACATGAGATGTCATCACAATAATTTCAATCATAAATTTTCAAATTTGTTCCATATAGAAACCAGATTTCCAAAACATGAGGTCCTTCTCATTATGTTTGGTTCTTGCAGGCCATAACACATGGTCTTCCTACAATGTGTCCTCATGAATTAAGTTTCACAATCATGAGATTCTTCTAATAATTTTTTTTTTTTGGCTTTTGCACATGGTAGCTTCAAGTCTTTACTATGTACTTACATACATCGCCATACCCAAGACAAATCTACCTACAATTCAAAATTCCCAATCAACCAACAATTTGTATCCATGCATATAATATTTTCATTGGAAATGGTACAACAATCACTGAAGTAATCTAAGAATTATAATACTCAATAATTCAAACACTATCAGCTATTATTATTTCAAAGACAATGGAATACATTTACTATATATGCATTGTTATCACCATAAAATTGCAAGGAACAATCACATGAACTATGCAATCAAGTAAAAACTTTTAATCTTCATGATTACACAATCATATCCTTTCTTGCAACTATGTCCTTCCAACAGAGCATCCTGGTATCCCATCAAACATGACTACCTTTTTGATGCAATTATTTCCTCTGCATTCATAGCAGCTCATGAAATGATCTCACAATTGCCAATAATTCATCATTTCACCTATTAGCTAATTGCAATGAAACATATGTATCACAACCATGCATTCACACAAATGCATCTTAACATATGTTCCCCCATTTATGCATGTATAAACAACAAGATTTACATAAAAAAAAATTAATGCACATTCACCCAATGCACCCTTGCATTGATTCATGAATACCATAACGTCATGTCATGCATTCCACCATGATGTTTTGGAAAGTCTGGATATTGCCTCAACACATCACCCAACCATCTCCCCCAATCACTTGGTTAACAATCTGTGTGCCTTCCTTCTTCACCTGAACAAAACGTTAGGAGTTCACTCACTCCTGCTTGTTGGCAAAGAGGTTTCATCCCATATTTACACTGATATGGAGTTCATGGGATACTTGTGTAGAACTATAGCATTACCATATCCAACCACATTATGGCCTTACCCATGATGATCTCACATGCCATGCACTACCACAATAGGACCATAAGTTCTCACTTGCTTTGGTTATTAAACTCGTAAGCAAAATACACACATGGCATGATGTTATTTCATATGAATGCATTCAAAATTCTAGACAGTTATATGTTATAAGGCTCCTTGCCATTACTACCCCATACCTCACCACACCCGGTGGGATATCAATCACATAGATGCGTTCAATATTACATACATGCCAATTTATAATGATTATTAAAATATGGCTCAAGGGATTCTTACCCGATCCCCTTTTTGTACTTATGCAATCAACATAAATAAACCATTACATGCATGGTTTCCATCAACATTTTTATGTTACCTGATCAGTTGGTCTCTTACAAATGGTTACACAATCCTTCCACCAACCTCTTGATCATAGATTTATTCAATTTTCTTCACAAGGATATTGGTCACACACAATAGCATCATCAACATCTTCAACCATATTTGGTTAGAGAATCATCATCAACCATAACAACTGTCATTAGTAGCTCATTACATATGTAAAAGCTCATTGCTTTTACCAATATGCAGTATCATATGCATGCATCAGCAAGTTCACATGCAATATCCATTATCTCTTAATACGCCCATTAGTTCATATGCATTTCAACTATTTAATCTCTTGCATTTCTAGCATTCTTATGCCAAAATTTATGTGTATGAAATTCATAAAATATGAATATATCAGCAAGAGAAGAGTTCAAGAATTATCTTTTTCCAATTCCTCATCATGGCATGAAATTTCTTGTTCCACATCATATATGATCCAATTTCATGGCCTCTCTACCAAGAACGCAGGGAATTATTAGCTATGATCTTCACATCAAGCAACAATTCAATACATATACATGTGTATAACATTTATACTTGCTACTTTCCAAGCACGCAATTCTTATGTTATAAACATAAATAGTTTAAGGTGAGAATTTTCCCTCTTTATGAATATTTCCTTATTGCTCCAATTGCTTCAAGAAATTATAGCCAAGTCCAATTTGACCTTTCTTGGATGTCCTAGCATTGATCAACGCTGCAATTTATTCAATTCCAACTCCATAAGGAGTCTTTTCAAGGTCCATTATGTGCCCTTTCACCTCATTCAACTATGATATTTTCTTTCCTTTCTCATGGAAACATTTGCCACAATTATGAACCACATACTTGATTCACACATGGGAATGCCTCATTCCTTAATTGATAGCTTTTGCATGGCCACTCTGCCACTATCATGAACCACATAACAGGTCCACATACTGGAATGTTTTATTCTATCAGTGACAACTTTTGGATGAATAAAAAAATTTCTTACCCATTCTCATTAGTTACTCATAAGTTGTTGGTTCATATTCAACAACTTCTCTTAGCATGCAATCACTTGCCCACAAAGATGATTTTCCTATCACCTTTACAAGTTGCATGTCCTTTACCTGTTGGTATATTCCATGCCTTGCTCAACAATCTCTTATGGAATACCATATCCATCTCCAATAATCAAGAGATCCCATGTCTCTTGCTTGCAATTCAAATTACACATTCTAAATATAGAGAATGCATTGCATGCATTCTAGATAAGGAACCATCACTTCCTCTTAGTTCAATCTACAATAGTGTATTCTTATCCATTCAACATGTTTTGCCACATGTTAACATAAACTATGATAATACTCTCAATTGAGTATCCTTGCTTATTAATGGTACTACCTTATTACCAAGCATCCAACCAGACTTGGTTCAATTCTTTCACATTTCTAGTTGATAAGCAATTTTACCATGCTTGCTTTTTGAAACAACTAGAAACCTGTTTTAAGAATAAGATCATTCTATCTTATTCTCCTATGGATAAGCTTTCCAATGAGTAGGAGCATGCAACCCTTCAAAATTTTCAATTTATGTCAAATCACATAATTTTATCACAATCAACGATGTCTCAGGGGGACGACGGGGGTCAAGGGTGATTTCCTCATTATGGCTTCCCTATACCACTGCAGGGCAGTTCAAGGGAAACGTCCTCGTTTTTTTTGGTAAATATTTCAATTTTGCGCAATCTGGCACATAAGTTCAATGCCATTTTTCAACTTTTGGTGCCTGAAAATCTCCCTCGAAAAATTGCTTAATTTCCTGTTTCGATGAACTTTTCAATTTGCCGCCGACTTGTTTCAACAGAATTTTCATTTTGTCGTCAATCATTGCATTTTTCATTTTGTCGCCGATAGTTTCAGCGCACTTTTCATTTTGTCGCTAACCTGTTTTGGCGCACTTTTCAATTTGTTGTCGACAGTTTCAGAGCACTTTTCATTTTTCCACCGATTTGTTTCAAGCATTTTTCATTTTGTTGCCGATCGACGCACTTTTAATTTTACCGTCGATCTGTTTCGGCGCACTTTTCATTTTGTTGTTGATAGGTGCATTTTTCAATTTCTCGTCCAAACATATCGGTGACTTTTTCATTTCCTCCCTGATAGTTTAAGCACTCTTTTCAATATTTTGTCGACACATACTTGGACAAAAAAATCAAAAACTTGGAATTTTTTTTCTTCTTCTGATGATCAGAGGTGAGATCAAGGAACAATCTTACCACTGCAACTGTTAGATGTAGCCCATACAGGCCCAATGTTGCAACCTGTAGCTCTGATACCACATTGTCACGTCCCCTCCGATCAGTCCAACTCAAGGAAGGGAACATGACTAAAAAACCAGGCTTTAACAAAACTCTAGCCCTATATTCATCATTGTATGCAATCATAACAAGTAAAGACACATGCGTGCAGATGCATAATACAAATAAACACAGCAGAAATAAAATATGCTACACACAATTAACATGCATTTATCAGCATAATCATAACAGTCAATAATTAAAGACATTGCATAATTAACACAAGATAATACTTATCTTAATATGAAGTAGTCCCAAGCAACTGGCTATGCAACTGCAACGTTCCACCCAGCCATAGGCCAACTGTGCTCATCAATCTCTCAGCATAGCTACCACCCCCAAGATGGGCATGATTTCCACAAGGAAAGGGAACCTACCAACCCATGCATAGCCAAACATATACCACAAATCAGCCAAGTCGGTCCACAACTGGGTTTATCAGGCTGTTAAGGCAGTAGAAAGGAAAGAATTGCTAAGCTAGTGAGTTCAACCACAGAGCTATTGGTACCTCTACAATATATATCTAGCTTGGTACCCACAATACCTACACACCCAACACAAGGAAGTATTCCCTTCACTACTACACAGTCCCTCAGGCCATACCTTCCCCTCTAGTGCTCTTTAGGGTGTGCATCGAAAAGTAACAAAAGCCCGTTCATCTTTAGTGAGGTTACACTCTTCACTAGGTTTATCAAGCCAATTATGAATCCTCTTCTACTCCAGGTTACTTACACCCAATTTCAAGCCAAAAAAAAGGATACACAGAACTCAAACCACATCATTATCTCCCCACACACAACAAGCACATATGTTGGGCATGGAAAAACATTTTTAAATATGGGATGCGCAAAACAAGATGTCCATGAGTTTCCTTAATCATGCCACTCCAAAAATGAGTTGTGAGAGGGGAAATCGACCCCTGAGGAACAAAATCGAGTTTCCAACAAGTATATAGGCATTCAAAGGGAAAAAACGACCTCTATGGACCCCCAAATTGGGATTCCCTTCCTCCCAGTCATTTGCAACTCAAAAATGACTTCCCAGCTAGAGAAAATGGAGGAAAGCTCAGGAAAAACGTGAGAGAAAACGACCAGCAATCCTAGAACTCGTGAGAGGGTAAAAATTATGGATGAATGATGGATTGGGGAGCAAATTCGTGGCTCTTTTCTTGCCCATAAGACAAACACGATTTTCGAAAATGGTGTTTTTCCCATACACGAAATTTGGACAACCATACCTCTCCATTTCCCAAAATAATAACTACCTCAACCACCTCTTGGAAGAATTAAATGATTGGGTGCATAAGTCAAAATGGGTTCTGTCATTGACACTAGGCTTGACACTTTGGGTTCAAGGGTTTGAATATTTCCCTCCCTATTCCTTATAAAAATCATGCCCCCATACACTTGTTGCATTGATGGGTTCTGTCATTGACACTAGGCTTGACACTTTGGGTTCAAGGGTTTGAATATTTCCCTCCCTATTCCTTATAAAAATCATGCCCCCATACACTTGTTGCATTGCATAGCTAGTTGTGTGTATTTTATTAAAATACATATTTACACCATATTTATAATTTCCATTGTGCCATGTTAGCACACGATCCACATGCATCGATTTTTAATTTCCAATACATAAACGATAAATCGATGGCGGGGGCCTTGGACTTGAGATCCTCACCATGAGTTTGTAATTATATTATATCATTTACATGATTTAATTTAATACATTACAAGGGTCAAACTTGGGGTATTACAAAATTACTAATAACTTGCGGAGTATACCATATAAAACATAGACCTTCCTATGAGTTACGCAAACCATATAAGGTATGGCTTGCAACTACTCCTTCGCGGATCGGTGGGGGGTGGTGAAACCATACCTAACCAGACACATTTGGTTTGTTGTTTCCATACTTGGTAGCACTTCTAATCTGGCAGCACTTCTAATCCAGGGGACCAGTGGGACGAAAATTTAAAAATCTCTAAACGCATAATTTGGCATGATTTTTTAAGGCCTATGATTTCTGAACTTTGCAGGATGCCTTGAAGGCATGTGATTTCTAAACCCTGCAAGCTGCCTTGAAGGCCTGTGATTTTTGAACCCCATAAGCTGCCTGGGCAGTACGTGATGTCAACTCGTCATCATTATAGGAAGCGAAAAACGAAGAGGATGTCAGGTCCTCTAACCAATAAGGTTTTTCAAAACTATAGTCAAACTATAGCATGAGCAAAAATTGATAAGTTTACTATAGCACGAAGCTTACATCCTGCCATATACTTGTTTAATAAAAATCGAGATCATAAACTTTTAAGTTTGAACAAGTATTGATAATTATAATTGAATAACAATATTTTCTCTACTCATACTTTAATAAAAGTTTTAACATTAAATAAGCTTACATCTTATAATATGCTTTGTAATAAAATTGAATAGAAATCATGAAATTCAACAATATTTAAATTTCAAAACAATCTAGAAAATATATATGAAAAACTAACCTTCATGTTCATCTCGTGGATTGGGTTGGATTTACTTCTTCATTCACGAGTTCACATTTATGCTCATGTGCAAAAGAGTTAATTATTTTTTATAGTAATTGTTTGTGATTTTGTCCGTAGTAGGTTGCTGAATTGGAAAAAGCAAAGGTTTCCTGAATTTCTTATAGTTTTATTGGAAATAAACAAATATGTGATATCAATAGGATATTTTGAATCACCAAAATATTTTTTTTTATTAAACATTTAATATAGAAGTGAATATAAAAATGTTGTTATGTTCAATGTTTTTGTTCTCTTTATGGCAGCTCTTACAATTGTGACCTTTCCGTTCATGTTTCCTTTGGATGGTTTGATGTTTATTGGCATATAGATATGTCCGCGCAACATTGGCATCCTCGTGTTCGCATAGCAATGTTGGTTGACGGGGGTTGGGATTTCAAATCTACAAACCAAGTGTCTGGTGGAAGTGGTGGACCTAGGCAATTGTCTTTGAGATGATTTCATGACCGCCAAGTGTCAGATGGAAACTGTGGAAGTAAACAAATGGAACGCGCGTAGGATAAAGAACAACCTAAGACATTAGGGAAGAGATGTCGCGAGACCTTTTTTCCTAGAAGTCAGCTAAACAGAGATGTCACTGAGACCTCTTCGCTCGGGAGTAAGTTAAACGTTTTGCACTTTTTTCATCCATTTTCCTGACTGAAATCCACTTGGAATTGTTGGACAAAAATCGAATCGTTGCACCGAAATCATCACTATTCATGATTTGTTGCAGCAATCATAGTTTTGATGATTTGTTGCAGAAATCATCACTACTCATGATTTGTTGCAACAATCATAGTTTTGATGATTTGTTGCAACGATCATCTCTACGTACTCTATCAAACAATTCTTCACATATTATTCAATAAAACTCGGGGTTCAATTTTTAGTTCATGTAATAACTATCTTTTTTAAAATTAGTTGGTGATTATCACGCTGATGATGCATTTTGATGGTATTCAAATGAGGAGGAGGAGGTTGTAGCTTGTCGATACTGAAGCTTGTATCTTGGAACGCAATCTAATGACGATGAAGTCCCCGAATCTCATATGGCTGCTGGAACAAATGTCCCAACTCTTTCCTGCCTTCCTGGTTTCTAATGAAGAATTTAAGGCTTCTACAAGTGTTAGGGAGAGCATTATAAATATTCTGCCAAGGTGAATCACATGTAAATAAGATAGTGTTGAAGTTGAAATGTTTAGACCGTATTAATATCGTTGATGTCTCAATTGAATTCTAAATATTTTGTAGATAAGAATCATGAGCCATATGTAAATATCCATCTTATGGTACACATAAACATTTTGTAGGTATCTTTGTAGCTGCTCGTATGTTTGGAGGAGTTGTGGACATACAAATGTGTGAAGTTTAAGAGGCGCATGCAGGGGTCCTCTTGTGACTGTAGGTTTGTTCTTTTTGTCACCTAAGAATCTCTTCAAATCTTCAGGGATATAATCTCATCAACCACTTAACTTGCAAAATCTTCTAATTCAGCTGATGTTATCCATCTGCCAAACTATATTTGATTCTTTGTTGGATTGAATAGAGCCGCCCTATCCAAATTCTTGGACTCCTGAGATTTCCTAAAGCTTTTGCTAGAAATAGAAACAAGGCGATATATTCTAAATTCTGACAATAACGCTCAACAATGTCATCCATGGATTTTGTAAGGTAGAACAAGTTGACGAAGTGAAGAAGGTCTTAGATGATATGAGAATGGACAATGTTTGCTTCGGAACTCTTGCATGATATTGAGTTAGCACAAACAATATTCATAATTTAATTGGTGCACAGACCAACAGTGTCAGATAATAATCAAAACTGGCAATTCTAGGACCTGTTAGAAAAAGTAATTACCTCCTGCTTTTGTTAGTTATATTATTAGAAGTAAAGCTAAGTTTAGTTAAAGCCTGCATAAAGCATAAGGCAGAAAGCATGAGCTAGGTTAAGGTTTTAGTATGTAGAAGTGTTTAAATAGAGGCCTTTGGGTCCATTGTAATGATGAACTTTTATGTGAATAGAAAAGCAACAGCTTGTTCCATAAAATTCATCATGTATCAAAGCTTGATTAAGTCTCTTGGAGAGCATATTGATCCAAGAGAAGATCCAAGCGTGTTGTATTCTTCCATCATGAAGAAGGATTCTTCCATAGCAAAGAAGGAAAAGATCATTTGATCCAAGCCAAGATCTTTCACTAGTCAAGTGAGAGAATTGATCCAAGAAATTGGATAGAGATCCGGGTTCGAGTCTGAAGCACAAGACATAAATACAACGGAGAAAGCTTTTAGATCCACGGATCTGAAGCAAATTAGTGAAGAAATTCCAACAGTCATTGGAAAGCATGAAGAAAGTAACCAATCCACAGTTCTATGTTGAAGGAGGTGTTATCTGTTCATTGAAGATGAGTAGATATACTTGCAAATTCTGAAGCAGTCACGACCAAATCTGTGGAGTTTTGTGTCAAAGAAGGACCAATCCATGAAGACATAATCTGATCCGCGTGAGGGAATTTGCATGGGCCACTAGCCGTGTGGTACTAAAGATTGGTCCAATTGATTGAAAAAGAAAAATTAAAGAAGAACTTGACTCAGCCGCCCACCATGAGCCATTCTGCGTGAATGTGAAGAGGAATCGAATAGCATGGAAAGGTAAATGTTTTTGCCATAAATAATTTTAATTTGATGCACATAGATTCATGAAATCCGCCTCATGGATTGAGTTATAAGAGAAGATATGAAGCTTTAAAGGTGAAAAAAAAACCTTTAGTTTTTCATGCCACGTCCTTTTCTAAAGGGATTTAAAAAGTTATGCAAAGTTTTATAAAAGGGTATACTTATTTTGTAAGAGCTTTGTTTATTAAAGGAATTGCGTTTTTTTATAAAAAGAAAGGAAAAGATAAAAAGAAAGGAAAAGCTCTTTTAGGAAAAGAGAAGTTTGGTGTGAAGTTGTGTTATGCAACAAGGAGTTATGGAAAATAGCAATGCATTTTTGCACATCTCAGATACAAGAAGAAGAAATGGAAAAAAGCCATGCAGTAACAAGAAGAAGAGATATCTAGAGTTTAAAGTCTGGAGCACGAAGAAGAAGAAAAGCATTGAAAGCTTCAAAGTTTGGAGCAGACAGTACGAGAAGAAGCTGCATCAACACATTGCAACAAAGAAACACAAGATGAATATGTTTTGTAAGCCTAGCTGAGACATAGACCAACATGCATTCTTTTTTATGAAATCCCTTGCAGGAAACATATTTTATCAACAATTAGATCGCATGTTTAGTGGTCATAATTAAGGGGGAGTGTTAGAAAAAGTAATTACCTCCTGCTTTTGTCAGTTATATTATTAGAAGTAAAGCTAATTTTAGTTAAAGCTTGCATAAAACATAAAGCTCAAGGCATAAAGCATGAGGTAGGTTAAGGTTTTAGTATGTAGAAATGTTTAAATAGAGGCGTTTGGGTCCATTGTAATGATGAAGTTTTATGTGAATAGAAAAGCAACAACTTGTTTTATAAAATTCATCAGGACCAACAACAGGAAACAAAAGTAGTATATCTAGTGGATTTAGAGTATGATGATTTAGTAGCAAAGGTAGCAGCAGTTCGAGATCAAGATTTAGTAGCATAGGTAGCAACATTGGACTTTGAACTTGTGAATTCCCATAGTAAAGGTTGTTTGCAGCAGCACTAGTTGATCAAATTAAGTTGATTTTGTTCCAGCAACTTCCCCAGTTCTAGTTGTGCCCGTTCAACCAGTTGTTTACCTAATTAACCAAGATTTAGGTCAATTACGTTTAGCACTGTAATTTATTCCAGATGTCATTACGTTCAGCATTGTAATTCATGGCCTTTCAGACTTAGGTTGGACAGATGAAGCACTGGATCTTCTACATGAGATGTACAATGGTTATTACCCTAATTCCATAACTTACAATGCTGTTATTTGTGGGTTTTGTAAAACCCAGAAATTAGACAAGCCTTTTGAGCTCTTAGATGAAATGACACATAATGGTTTGAATGCTGACAATGTTACTTTTACCACTATTATTGATGATCTCTGTGAGGCTAGTCAGCTGGATAAAGCTCTCCGGTTTTGTCATGATATCGTTAAGCCATCTAAAAGTCATAATGATTTTGTTTATACATCATTGTTGCAAGCACTAATGGAAACTTGTGGTTTCTTAAATGAGTGATGGATGTATTCATGGTGTTGTAGCTTATAATGTACTTATCGATGGTGTCTGTAAATTAGGTTTGAAAAAGGAAGCATACATAATTTTAAATCAAATGAGAGGACACAATTTGAGTCCTAATGTGGTGACTTGGAGAACACTCAACCAATTACATGATAGGCAAAGTAAGAAAGGCAAATTGTTCATATGGGAGCAACAAAATTTTGGAGAAGACAAAGGAGAAACACTGGCACATATCGTTCGAAGAGTCTATGGACTTTGCTAGCAAATATTGCAAAGATTTCTCATGTACAATAAACATGATTGGGTATAACAAGAGCAATAATTGTTAAAGACTAATCATAATTAGTCAGCTTAACCTAACTGTTATACGGTTACATGATAGTTATGGTGTTTTTGTAATATATATACATCTATGTGCATATCCAAGGTATCTTAATTGCTCATTAATGTAATACATTTTCTACCATTGTTTGTCTTCATGTCTATCTTTCTTCTTCTCCATATATCTTTCATGACTTGTTGTCTAACAATAACATGCGATTCTTTAATTATTTTTCCTATAAACAAACAAATTCAAACAAATTCACCTGATCAGCGAAGTGCTTCCATTCACCATTTAGATGTTTGGCCCTTTCTAATTCTTCCCGTGTTCTTGTTTTTTCCCATCTCATATGCAGAAAATTACAAACCTGACACTCCTGAAAAGCTATCCAACGGAGAAAAGACTGGCAGGCCCAAAAACTTCAACAACACTCAATAAGAGAGGATGAACACGGAGGTAGGGAATTTACACATGTCAAAATTTTATTGGGTGGACAACTGACAAATCTATAACAGTGTTTTACAAACCCACCCTTAGATAGAAAAATGCCTTCTGTGTTAGAGAAGGTGCATAAACAAATGCGACTATGAGACGTTGAAAAGAAAAGGGGATCGACCCTCTCTCCCAAGAGGCCGTCTCTGGCTTCTTACACAACGAATTCATAACGCATACATTGATGATGGTAAATGAAGCAAACAATATCAATATATATATATATATGAAAATGGGAATTCTACTATGCATATTAAAACAATATGAAAGTAAAGACAGGAGGGGAAAGCCAAAGTTTGAGATCTCAAATATGGGGGGAGAAACCCCCCTTTTAATGCTCCCAACCTTATTGCTATGTCAAATGGGGAGGAAACCACCATAGTGGGGCCCTTCCCATTGAATTTTACTCACCCAACCAATCAAAGAGAGAATGGTGCACCCCTCTCCACCTCTTGACACTTGGAAAGCATGCAATTGGGGTCTCCTTCCCCTCTTGATTTATTTAAGGAGGGCATTTATACTCATTTGGGTTACATTCATTCATGCTCTTGCTTCATTCCTGCTTTCTTGCTCTCATTACTCCCATTTGCTCTCTTGCTCCCATTTTGCTCTCTTGCTCCCATTCTTTGTCCAAGAGGAGCCATTGTACTTTCAAGTTGATGTTAATAGAATAAATCTTTGGAGGAAGTACTGTCCATGCTATGAGATTGAGGTGACTTTGTTCCATATTTTTGTTCCATTGTGCATTTGGACCTCAAGCAAAGTTTTTTGCTTGAGGATAACATAGTTTTAGTTTTTTTGCTTGCTATGTGAGTTGTTTGCTTAGTATTTGAGAAGCTAACTTATTTATATTTAAGTATTTTATATCTCAAATCTTTGTGGGTTTCTCACCCCATCTTGCATTGTGAAGCTAATTTGGTTACAGGTTTACCAAGTTTGAAGGGTGGGATTTCCGGGTGGAATACCCCACTGTTCAGAAACATTCAAAGGATTTGGCATCTCACTAACATTTCTTTCCTTATTACATATTTGTTACAAGCCTTTTTCACTCATTTCTCATCATTTTTCAAGTTTTTATAAGCAAAAAAAATTACTTAGAATTTTTTTTGGTTTTTTCATGCAAAATTTCAAGTTCATTTGAAACTTATTTCTATCATATTTGTACCATAATTGCTTGCTGTTTTGTGCAGGTTTCTGATCTTACAGGGGGAGGGAATGCCCAAATTGAGCCACTAGCAAACCAACAACACCCAAGAAGGCCTACTTCAAGTCCTTCACCCAAAAACGGTTAAAAATCATTATTTCTCTCTCTTTCCTTCATAATAATAAGTGTTGAAATAATTATCATTGTAACAAGACCAAGAGAGTCTCTTGGGCTTGAGTTTATTGTATTTTGTTTCAAGCATTTAATTCCTAGATTATCTTACTCTTAGTTGCATGCCAAAGGAAGAGGCTCTGCCCATCCTTGCATGGTTTTGTTAATTAGTTTTGCTTACTAGTTATTTTTTTACTTCAAGCATTTTCATTTTGCCCGCACCTCACTAGTGAAGTGGCTCCGCCACTCCAGTGATATCGCGCTTGGATTGTTTCTTTATTTCCAGTAATTTGCTTTAAGTTGTTTATTTTTCCCGCACCTCACTAGTGAAGTGGCTCCGCCGCTCCAATGACATCGCGCTTGGCTTATTTTACTTATGTAATTTATTTTCAAGTAATTTCATTTCGCTCACACCTCATACATAAGGGGCTCTGCCACTCTTATGATATCGCGCTTGGCTTACATTGTTTTAGTTTAGTTTTGCTTAAAAATAAATAAAATTTAGCTTAAGCCCCATTTTTGCCCCGTATACTCTCCCCTCATCGGTTAAACCGAACTGGGTGACGAGAAAGGGAAAAGATTTGTGTTGGCTAGATTACCAGGAACCCAGTTACATATCTTCACTAGAGAGGAGAAAAGAAGGCTTGGCCTGTGGTGCTAGTGGGGTAGAGACCGTGGGGGGTCTCGTGGCACTTTGTGTCCTCCAGTTGAGCACCCGACAAGTCTTGAGTTTGACCTTGTGGAGCTAGCTGGGAACCTTGTGTTCTTAGTTTGAGCACCCGACATTCTCTCTCTAATTGAAGGAGATAGTTTCTTTGGGGTAGACATCTAGATTAGTTTCATTTATTTACAACAAACACATTAATCCCCTAAGTAAAAGAGAGACATGTGATATATTGATCATCTTGTTGCAAGCATTTCATTTACTTGTTCATTTACTAGAAGTGATTATTCATTGTTGTATCTGTTAAAGTGAATGAGTTAACACTTTGGGAAAGTACTTGTTTAAGTTGATTATTGTGACTCCATAGCCCGAATAGTGATGGCACTGGTCTTGTTAATCGGTAAATTGTTTCTCTCTTGCATTTCATCATTTGGTTGATTGATAAAGTGTCTACTTGTCATTGAAGGATTTGCATAATTGCACGATGCTTGTCATTTTTATCTTTGTAACTTACAACTCCAACAAACAAAAAAAGAAACTTAGTAATTAGGGACTACCCCCCTTGGCCTTTAGGAGTTGTGGTCTAAACGGAGGAGTTTAGGACCGAGGTGACAGTGGGTTCTTAACTCATAGTTTCCCTTAGGAACACACATAGCGGTTGGGAGACTTACCCATGTCTAAGTGTGTTTTAGGCAACAACATTTTTGGCGCCATTTCCGGGGAGAAGCCACCCTCTCTTTTTCTCAAAGCAAAACATAAATTAAATGAGAGCAAGCTAACAACATAGTTCGACTGTCTTTTAGAGCGATCATTCTCCTTGCATTTAACTCATAAATATCAAATTTATTAATGCAATAATATATAATAGATAGCGAAACTCTACTCAACGTAAACTTATCTCATTAATGCTTTAATGCAGGGTATGTCTCCAAGTATTGATTCTCCTCTTAAGCTGCCTCTCGCGGCCCTCGTCGTCTTAATAATCGAAGACTTATTGGTATTGCAACATTCCTTTTGAGTAATGATTACAAGAAGTGATACCATATTTTTCTACTTGAGACCCAAAAATCCCTTTCGTCTTCTTTTTGTGAAGCGAATCCTCTATTCATGCAATTGGAGCATCAAGGTAGAAATAAATAAGGGACATAGTCCTCAACTCCCCTTTAAATTCATCGCAGCTCCAAAAAAATAAATAGCTCTGAGCTCTCATGGAGAGTTTAATGCTTTTCCCAGATCGAGTGCTCTCAGTCTTCATGGAAAGCATTCTCACTGTTTAGCATCCCCATACTCTTGTGGCGATTGGTTAAGGCATGTTAATCAAACCTACATGTTTCTTTTAGCAATAATTAAATAAAGCGGCTGCCCCAAAGGGTGCTCACTACCCCTTTATTCAAAAGATATTCTCATTAATTTATTAGTTGGTTCTCCATTCCAATTGTAATATATATATATATATATATATATATATATCTTTTCGTCATTAAATCGTGATAGCAATGTCCATGACATTAGTTTGTAGCATATAAGATGCATAGGCATACATACACATGCAAATGAGAATTGCAATTGCTAATGGAGGTAAGATACCAAGGCCAATTGAGTAGTATTGGCCTTTTAAAATTCCCATTATCTTGAGCTCTTTGACTTAACACTAGGCTAGAAAGCAACAGAGAATCACTGGTACGAAATAGATCTTCAGCTATTGATGGGGCAGAGACAAAAGAATCATCAGAGGTAGATTTATGATCATTTTAAAAAATGATTGGCCGACTTGCCACATCATTCTTGAGCCCAGATCTTAAAGGAAATGCTCCTATGTTCCTAGTCCCATTTTTCTCCCTTATGCAATGCCGCTCTATTCGGTCCAATCTGAATCAATCAAGCAGAGAGATTGCTTGTTGAACTCAGATGCCTTGATGCAACAAAATTCGGCTTCACCTTGTGTGTCTTCTTCAAGCTTGATGAGCAAATTAAAATCTGTCACGAATATCAAATATAAGTCTAATGAATTCATCCCTCTACACGCTTACGGACAACATTGAACAACACAACAAGAACATGATCTTCCCCATGTTGAAACTTGATCTATGGAACAATTATTTTCATCCATGCTTTATTCCAATGGTCTTATCCTAATAATTTAATTTAACATCATGCAGATGTGTGAAACTCACACAGTTGACATTCTCAAAACAATTGGCCATCAAAGTGTCAAAAAAAATTGGCCATCAAAGTGTCAAAAAAATTGGCCATTAAAGTGTTGTGATTATAGGGGTATCATCAAACATATTAGACATTAGAGTTATGCATGACAAAAGGAATATCAGGCTTCGGGACAAACAAACCCTTGGCTAGTAGTGATACTTGGCCAATTGAATTGTGTATGATGCATCATATAGACAAAAGAAGAAACAAGGGCACTTGATAGATCGTATCAACCACATTCAACAACTTGCCTGAAGCAACCTCGTCCATTTCAGGCGAGCAACACGTGCATTCAGAGTATTTACTAACAACATTCCCAACGACCTACTTAATTCACCAATTGCCACAACTAGAAAGTTGTTGTCTAGTTATTAAGGTTTCCTTCTAATTTTGATGTAGCCTTGTTTTTAGGATAGTTTTTTGGTTACTTCTAGTTGTATGGTTGCAAGATAATATGAATCTTCCATAAAAAAAATGTTCCTACATTGTTGTTGCAAGAAATATGAAACGACTTCCTTTGAAAGATCAATCTACCTAAACTAATAAAATAGCATGTCTGCTTAATTGAAAATCCTTATAGGTTCAATCAAATGCAGTTGGCCCCAACGTGTTTATGGTGGACACAATCCGTTGCCCATGAGAGAAGGAACTCCTATGACAAATTTAACAATTACCCACGAGTGACATAAAATGAAGTTGAAGGCTTGAAGCATGTAAGTATGGTATATTGACTGCTCACTTTAACACGGAGATTTGATGCATGGTTGCATATGTGGTGGCCATGGTACAAGTAAGACCTTCACTTCTTTAAAAGGGTTAATTTCTCTCGTCCCTTCTCTTTCTTTTAATATATAGTATGCCTTGTAATCACAAAGTGTTCTCAAAAGTACAATAAATCCACGAAGTGATGGCATAGTAAAATCCCCTGACAAGAAACCTAATGCGCTTTCCATGCTATCTAAAGAGCTAGTGCTTTCTAATGTGTTTTATCTACTACCTAAAGATCTAGTGTTTTGTCGTGTGAATGGGCCTTGATGATTTTCACCTTCTGTTTATCCATCAAATAAATCATTTGCACAGACAACTAAGAATGGATTCAACAGACTTCTACAGATAATAATGAATCTAGTAAATCAAGTTTCTATCCCCCTCTATGCAGGCTATGCATTTGTGAAAATTCCTTGCACCAACAAAATTAAATGCTTCAAGTATGGATTTCCACATTCGAAGTGTGTGTCAATGGCTATGTTGATGCCACGAAATTCGCAGCACCCCCGGAAATCAATCCCAATTAGATCGCTCATCGTTTGGTGTGGGGAATCCATCCGGTTAACGGTCCGACTACCGTGTGTGTGATTGTTTAAGTCTTTTACCGGTTGCGGCTCGGTTCACCGTTTATGTAACTTTTGTCTTTAATTATGAGATGCAAGTGCCCTAATTAAATGCATAGAATTGACAGACAGAAACCACAATAGCGATGCGCAGGTTCTTACCTCTCGTCTTACCGCTCCTACCTTATCAATTGTCTATTTATTCCTACACTAAGGTAACTATCCTATCCTTGCAGGGAGCAAGTTTGAATTAAGAGTAATATGCCAAGAAATGTAGATACAAGTCTAACAGATAGTTGTTCCAACACAACATTCACATTTACAATAGAAAGAATACCAATTATATCTCTGATACAATTAAAACAATTATTACTCATTTACACATAAACCTTTGCATAGAAAGTAAAATCATTCATCACCAATGAACTTATTCAAGAAAGTTAGAACGATCTCACAGTATGAGTTATGGATGCAAGAAGAAATAGTTCCACATTAAGCATTCAACACATTCCAGACAAAAATCTTTGTGCAGCTTTCCTCAGCAAACAGATCCTTCTTATTAAGTAGAAAAATAGTTTTCTTACAGAAATGGGCCAGCTCTATTGTGCTAGCAAAATTCCATTACTCTGTATTCTCCTCCTCTATTTATATTACAACAGAATATGTCCTCTAGTGACTTTTCATCTACGCTAACCCTAGGGATTCCCAAAATTTTGTCTTTTAGTGTTTATACAAAGAAAATACAAATATTAATTTCCAGCTGGCCTTTCCAAACCAGAAATGTATTTGGTCCACATGTCAGTCTCTTCAGAAATTGTTGATGTATTTGTAACTTTGGAAGATATTCACTTGTATATTACATTTGTACTTTATTGTATATCCAACAGAGATGTATTATTCCCCTGATTGGAAGTGTCGTCATTTGTATTTGTAAGTGTCGCAAGTTACATTGTAAGTGTCATCATTTGTATTGATGGGTTATTAGACCACCAGTTTGGGGTCGGCCCTAGTTAGGTCATGTGGTTGGGTTATTAGGCTTCATTGAGAAGTCGGCCCCAGTGAATTGTTGGCAGGACAAGTCAATTTATAAATAGAGAGGTTGTGTCTCTCATTTGATTCATTCGCTCACTTCTCAAGCTCGCATAGCTAAGAGAGAAAGTGGTGCACATGTGGAGGAGGAGGAGCATATGCTCGAGACATCTCTTTGGGTTTGATCCTTGTGATCTTGTATTGGGGCTTATTCTATCTATGAGGAAGTTGCGGGGTTTTTCACCTTCTTGGTTTTCCCCGAGGAAACTCTATGTCTCTTGTGTGCTTGCATTATTGTGTTTGTGATTGATATGCTGTTGATATGCTGTACATGTTATTCTCTTAGTGATCCTGAAGGATAATGGAATGAAATTATTGAAAAATTAACATGGTATCAGAGCTGACCTAAGAAGAAGGCACTGTGCAGTTACATAAGCTAGGGCTTCTTAATATTTGGGTTTCTCTCCACAGATCATCAAAGGAAGGAGGCTATATTGACTCTCCTTGGAAGGGTGCATCTTTCTATCGAGACAAAATTCAATTATGAGCATTTTCAGTTTTTGACCTAAAAATTAGGGTTTCTGCAAAAATTGGAATTTCTGAAATTCGAGACCACGGCTGGAAGCTCCTATGAAAAATCGAAGTTTAGAGCTTTGTATTGAACTTTTTGGTTGGGTGAAGCTCCGGGAAAATCAAACCCTAATTCAGGGTCCTGTCTAGTGAATCCAGAAGTTTCAAAAGCAATTTTGAGGGGTGAAAATTTGCAGATTTCAAATTCTGAGTATACTAGCTTGACTAGCTCAGCAAGGCGCATCTTTCTATCCTTTCAGAAGTTTGAAATTCAAATTTTGAATTTTTAGGGTTTCTCTGACAAACCCTAATCCAGCTCCAGATCCAGTTTTCAGCAAATCAAGTGGTAAGACCTAAAACTTTCTATTTCCATTTGAAGTACTCTTTAAGATGTCTCACCACACCAAGCTTGAGGGAGATGATAACTTACGAGCATGGAAGTATAGGATTGGGTTAATCCTAGAAGAGAATGATTTGGACACCTACATAAAAGAAGAGGTTCCAGTTCCAGAGGGAGATGAGGCTAAGGCCTTACACAAGAAGGAATTGGTCAAGGCTAAGAGAATCATTGTTGATTCTATAAAAGACCATCTCATACCCCATGTGTCTTCCCTAAAGACACCTAAGGAGATGTTTGACTCTTTGACCAAGTTGTTTGAAGGAAAGAACATAAATCGGAAGATGACTCTATGGAATCAATTGAAAGGGGTGAAGCACCAGAATGGAGAGACCATTCAATCCTACTTTACTAAGGTCTCTCAAATCAAAGAACAACTTGAAGCTGTGGATGAAGTAGTGGAGAATGGAGAGATTGTCATGACTACATTGAATGGCCTACCTAGGTCATGGGACTCCTTCATCTAAGGTATTTGTGCAAGAAGGAAGTTGATCTCCTTCAGTAGACTATGGGAGGAATGTTCACAAGAAGAAGCAAGGCTTATGGCCCAATAAGAAAAGATGGGAAGTGAAAACCAAGCTCTCACAGCACACACTAAAGGAATTAAGTTCAAGAGGGAGAAATCTTATAACAAGAAACATCATCACTTTCATCAGAAGAAGAAATATCTCCCTCGTGTTCGATGCTTCACTTGTGATGAGAAAGGACATTACTCCTCAGAATGTCCCAAGAACAAACAAAGCTTCAAGAAGAAGAAGAAGAAGAAGAACAAGAAGAGTATCATGCTCATGCTATTGAGGATGATGAACCTCCCAGAAAGAAGGCTAGGGCTAAAAGTGAAGACTCATCAAGTGACGATGAATATGTTCTAATTTCTGCTCTCACAGGTACTGTTACATATGGGTGTAATGATTGGCTTATTGATAGTGGGGATTATAAACATATGACGGGATTCAAAGAATCTCGTATGGACCTATCTGAACATGAGTCACCTCACAAGGTGAAACTTGGGGATGACTATCAATATCCTATAAAAGGAAGTGGTGAAGCCTCCTACAAATTAGACTCCGGGAAGACTTTAAAGATGCAATATGTTCTATATGTACCTAGACTCAAGAAGAATCTTCTCTCCATATCATATTTGGATGCAAAGGGAATGAGAGTTGCATTTGTGGATGGCCAAGTACTCATGTGGCCAAAAGGTAAGACCATAGATGATGCAATAGTGATTGGAGAGCAAGAGGGATGATTGTACAAATTGAAGGGACAACCTGAACATGCCATGGTACATGAATCCATTGAGCCAAGTGAACTTTGGCATAGAAGGCTTTCTCATGTACATTATAGGGCACTACCAATTGCAAGCAAAGCAGTAGAAGGTCTTCCTGAAATCCAATCAAAGCATGAAGGTGTTTGCAAAGGATGTGCAAAAGGAAAGAACAAAAAGAAGACATTTCCAAGCAGTGAAAGCAAATCAAAAGGAATTTTGGAGATTATCCAATCCGATGTATGCAGACCAATGTCATCCAGTTCTCTGAGTGGGTATGTATATTATGTTTCTTTCATTGATGATTTCTCTAGGAATACTTGGGTTTATTTCTTGAAGAACAAAGATGAAGTGTTTGATAAGTTCAAGGAATTCAAGGCCTTGATAGAAAATCAAATTGATAAGAAGATCAAGATCTTCAAATCCGACAATGGCAGAGAATTTACTTTAGGGGACTTCAAGAAGTTATGTAGTGATTCAGGGATTAAGAGGGAGTTGACCACTCCCTACAATCCACAACAGAATGGGGTTGCAGAAAGAAAGAATAGGACTATCATGGAAGTAGCACGGGCAATGCTTCATGACCAAGATCTACCCATGCACCTATGGGCATAAGCAACAAGGACAACAATATATGTACAAAACAGAACACCACACAAGATACTTGACAGTAAGACACCAGAAGAAGTGTTCTCTGGTAAGATACCAGAAGTTAGCCATCTCAGAATATTTGGCTGTCCAGTATTCACACATCTTCCAAAAGAAAAGAGGAAAAAGTTAGATCCTTCAAGAAAGAAGGGTATATTTGTGGGGTACAGTGAAAGTTCGAAGGCATACAGAATCTACTTTCCAGGGTTCAAGAAGATTGAAATCAGCAGGGATGTGACTTTTGATGAAAACTCAGCTTACATCAAATCAAGGAAGACACCTGTTAAAGACTATGAAGAACCAAGATTACCCAGAACACAAGACATCACCATGAATGAAGCAATACCAGAAGTGGATCGTGAAATAGAAGATCCACAAGAACCTGTAGATCCACCCTGTGAGAAGGACTCTCACAAGAGGAAACCTGCATGGGCTAGAGAGCTCATCCAAGATGCATAAAGGTATGGTATTCCATAGGAGGAACACATAGAAAGGAAAAGGACAAGGTCACACACCAGCTATGTTTCCTTACTCTATGACATTATGAACAAAGAACCTTCCAGTTATGAAGAAGCTGCATAAAAGAAAGAATGGAAGGATTCCATGGTTGAGGAATACCAGTCGATCATGAAGAATGATGTTTGGGATGTGGTCCCAAGACCAAAAGGGAAGTCTGTTGTGACTTCCAAATGGATATATAAGATCAAGCATGCTGCAGATTTACTCCGGGGCCACGGAACCCAAAACGGCGAGCGGAATTGGATTCCATGGCCTCCCATAGGTCCACGGTGGCCACGCACACCTGGGGGCCTCCGGACGAGAAATGCCCCCCTTGAGCGAATTTGGAATGGCCCTCAATGAGCAAAACGCTAGCTCCGGAGATGGCCCATTGGCACTACTTCCGGGTCTTCGAGGGGCGTTGTGGGGGGTCCCCTAGTTGAAACCCGGTGTCTCGGACCCACTGGAATCGATGGATTAGCGAACCGAGGCACGGTTCAGGCGCTATAGGAATTCTAGTCGGGTACCCCGGGGCCATTCAGGGACACTTGGAGGATTTGCTCTGAGGCCACCGAACCCAAACCGGTGAGAGGACTTGGATTCTGTGGCCTCCCACAAGTCCACATGGACATTATAGACCTTTCCACGGTGGCCACACATGCCAGGGGGCCTCTGGATGAGAAATGCCCCCCTTGAGTGAATTTGGAATGGCCCTCATTGAGTAAAACCCTAGCTCTGGAGATGGCCGATTGGAATTGCTTCCGGGTCTTTGAGGGACGTTGTGGGGGTCCCCTAGCTTAAAATTGACGTCCCGGACCCACCGGAATCAGCGGATTCGTGAACCGAGCCACAGTTCGGGTGCTACGGGCATTCTAGTCGGGCAACCCGGTGCCATTCAGGGACACTTGGAGGATTTGCTTCGGGGCCACGGAACCCAAACCGACGAGTGGACTTGGATTCCGTCGCCTCCCACAGGTCCACGTGGCCATTGTGGACTTGTCCACGGTGGCCATGCACGCTCAGGGGCCTCCGGACGAGAAATAGACCCCTTGAGCGAATTTGGAATGAGCCTCACTGAGCAAAACCCTAGCTCCGTAGATGGCCCATTGGCACCATTCCGGGTCTTCGAGGGACACTGTGGGGGGTCCCCTAGCTGAAACCCGGCGTTCCGGACCCACCGGAATCGACAGATTCGTGAACCGAGCCATGGTTCGGGCTCTACGGGAATTCTAGTCGAGCACCCCGGGGCCATTCAGGGACACTTAGAGGATTCTACTGTGAATTATGTTTGGTGATAAAGGATTTTACTGTGGATTGTGTTTCGTGACATTTATGGAGACCCCCAAGGAACATATTGAAAAGACCAGGAAAGACAAGTTTTGTGTTGGGGAAAAAGAAAATCCACTTACAAAATATTTACATCAAGCAATTAAACAATTATCTGTTGAGTTATACACCAGGGATGTGCATTTTCTGATGGAGCTGATTCAAGTAATTACTAAGTTACAATTTTAGTAGTCATTTTATAATCTTATATGTTTTCTCTGTTTCCATGGTAAGATTAGTGTTTTGTTTTGGGTGTAGAATGCAGAGGACAATGACTATGAACCACATGTGGAACCTCTGTTGGAATTTGTCATCACAACTGAAGATTTCGCTGGCATAGGCAATCCTGCGACCTTGATAGATTTTAACAATGAGAAGGGATTTCAGAAACAAAATATTGATTCTATATGCAGCGTGGGACGATCCACCAAAAAGAATAGCAGGGAAGGTGGTTATATTGGAGAAAAATGTATAAAACGAGCCATGGAATGACGACCGTGGTTCCGATCGATGAACCGTCGAATCCATTGGATTCAAGACGTCGGGATAGTGCTAGGGGTGCCCCTCTCCTTTGGTCTCGTGGCCTGGGTGTCACCTTGTAGGTCCATCTTGGAAACTAGGGTTTTGCTCAGTGAGGGAGTGTTCAATTTTTGCACATTGGGGTCAGATTTGCAAAATCGTCCACCGGGCACTTCTGGCTAGCGTTTCGAGCCGGAACCTCCCTAGACACACTTGCAGGACTCCCCGGAACCAGGTTTTGTTGCATGATTGGAGTTCTACGCCCCCGACAGGTATCCAGCATGTGTCCCTGAAGGCCTTTTGGATGCGATATGGAACGAGCCATAGAATGATGACCGTGGCTCCAGTCGACGAACCGTCAACTCCGTTGGATTCAGGACGTCGGGATAGTGCTAGGGATGCCCCTCTCCTCCAGTCCCGTGGCCTAGGTGTCACCTTGTAGGTCCATCTTGGAAACTAGGGTTTTGCTTAGTGAGGGAGTGTGCAATTTTTGCACATTGGGGTCAAATTTGCAAAATCATCCACCGGGCACTTCTGGTTAGCGTTCCCATCCGGAAACTCCCTAGACACACTTGCAGGACTCCCCGAAACCAGGTTTTGCTGCACGGTTGGAGTGCTATGCCCCCGGCAGGTATCCAATAGGTGTCCCTGAAGGCCTTTTGGATGTGAGACGAAACGAGCCATAGAATGACGACAGTGGCTCCGATCGACGAACCGTCGACTCCGTTGGATTCAGGTTGCCAGGATAGTGCTAGGGGTGCCCCTCTCCTCTGGTCCCGTGGCCTGGGTGTCACCTTGTACGTCCATCTTGGAAACTAGGGGTCCTGAAAATACCTCCGTGTGAGGTGCCGCAATTTCAGTTGCAGTTGCCATTGCTGCATCCAGGTTGGGAGATCCTACGTTCTCCCATGTTGGTGTATCAGTTATGAATAACTTTACATTGAAATAATAGTTAAAGTCAAACAAAAATACTTTAAAAATACTTTACAAGTTATCAAGTGATGATTGAAAACACATTAAAAAAATTGCTGACCTGATCCATATAACAACCCTCGATCGGACCAGGGCAAGTGTGCCCGCAATGGGGACAAAGATGTGGCACTGTCCCCGTCGAACTGGAATTCCCAGCATGGCTACCACCGGTCATGGGTCTATCCTGGCCCTGTCGTGAATGCCCTGCACCTAGGTCTCTATCAAGGTCACCCGACCTCTCCACTGTAGTCGCTGCTACAAAGGAGGTGTGTCTGAGGAGTCCACGTGCAACATTCCTCATTGCCTCCTCGATTTGATCAAGCTTGTGGGGTAACTGAGGTGGCTAGGGAGAGGGGTTGGGGTCGCAGCTAGGAGATGGTGGCCCTCTTAGTGGGTTCCTCCTGGCAACAGGTCGATCTTGGGCAAAGCCACGCCCAACACCCTGGAACTCGGTTATGTCAAAATAGTTGATATGTAAACTGAGGCAAAACACAGCCCACAGTTGGCGAAGGAAGTACTGTGGAACCTCCCTATTATTGCAGGGAGGTTTATCGTACACCATGAACCACCTCTGCATCCAATTATCCCTCCACGGTTGGTAATGACACCAATCCATGTAGACACGTGGCTTTCTAGTGTTCGATGGTTAGTTTGTTTTTGGATTGGTGAACATATTGTATAATTGAGCTTTTGTAATGTTCAAATCTTTTATTGCTTCCTTGGAGATGCTCGTGGAGTAATACTCATCCTAGCTCTACATTCAGTCATGTCGGTCAATTGCTGGTGTGCATGGATGAGGGAGTCAATTGAGCTCTCAATTGGCGTGGCAAGAGACAATCGAGATGGTTGCCTAGAGTTTCTTAGTTCTCGAGTGTGCACTCACATTTCATTTACATAATGGTTAAGGTCATCTTGTTCAAAATTTGGTAGGGGGTTTTGGTTTTGTTTGGCATTTGGATTTTGTTCAAGGTTTTCTTCGGCATTGGGTCCAAGGTTTGGGTTTCTTGTGTTCCACCGGACTCGGGGTTAACATCTTGTTCACTCATTGTCTCAGTTTACACTCTGCAATTGAACATTGGTTCATTGTTTTCAAAATTTGGGAATTATTAACAATTAAATAAACAAAAAAAAATAAAAAAATTGACACAAAGAATGAATAAAATGAAAAAAAAACTTGATATTTACCTATCAATTGATGCGTTGATGAGTTTGTGGGTGAATTTGGGTGGTTTTGGAGTGGATTTGGCCTCCTTTGGTGGTTGAATCGACGCGCACTAGGGAGTGGAGGTCGCGCTCGGGTCCAAATGGCAGAATGGGGCATTCTGCTCTATTTTTTTTTTAACAGGGGCGCGTGCGCGCCACCGTAGCGTGCACGCGCCTCGGTTCAGTACCGAACCTAGTTGTGCATGCGCGCTGCCTTAGGTGCGTATGCGTAGTTTTTTTTTTTGCCGCTAGCGCGTCCCCATTGCAACAGATTTGGGGACCATCTTTGTGCGCCCACCCTATACTTCTGTAATCTGGATACACTTCTTCAAACTAGGTTCCATATACTTCTTTAGACTGACTTTCATATATATTTCTTCAAACTCGCTTTCTTCAAAGTGACTTTCATATACTTCTTCAAACTCGCTTTCTTCAAAGTGACTTTCATATACTTCTTCAAACTGGCATAGGAATACTGAATCCTCTTTGACATTAGTTGACATCAATGACAACCAAAGTTCAACAAATGTTGTATTTGATATCTCATCTAATGACTCCACTTCAAGAGATTGTGGGTATCTACTCATTATCGATCAATCGCTTTACAACAATCATAATAGCATTAGGTGTTGCTTCAATGAATTCAAACACTCCTCTTTGTTGTAAACCAGATGAATTCATCTTCAAAGTAGTTAAGGAACCCTCAATCTGCATAACTTGGGTTTCCACCACTATTTAGGTCTCTTTATCAATATTGAAACTAACCACTTAATTGGCCTCTACCTCCCTCGATCTATACATAATGCTACTAACCAATGGCAATCATTGATTTCGTTGTACAACTCCTACAAATAAAATAGTCAAGAAAATAGCCACCTTATAGAGTAAGCCATCCATATCATTGCAATTGGATGGTAAATATTCCAATGGTGATCATTCCCTAGATTGTATCCTCCTAGATACACCCATCCATCCACATATGAAGAGTGATATCAACCTCTTGTAGATATTGAAATGGATCCTTGAGGAGATCAAGATCAACCTCCCCTTGAAGAGGACTAGGTGTGATTGGACAAGCCCCCCCAATTGCTACAAGACCCCAGAAAACCCGAACCCATGCATGAATCACTTCAAGTCCCCATGTGATTATTATCCCTCACGTAATAACTATTCTTCACTCAATGGTAGCTTGATTCCTTACTTTTATGGCAACTCAATTCTTGACGATAACTCAATTCATGTGGTGACTTGATTCTTGACCATGCCCCCTCTAGACCTATAAGTTATTTTTTTTAAAAACTAGGGGAATTAAAAACTAGGGCTAGGATCGTACTCACATGACATGGGGTCAATTATGGTCCTCTACCACTATACCCCTAGGCATACCAATAATGCCTCAAGCATGACACATATGACTCTATCGAGGTTTGAGCCCGTGATGTCACAAGGAGTGCCTCAACAGTGAACCCTATTGCCATTTGGTCTGCACCCCGAGGGACTCTTGATTTGTCAGTTATAGTCTAAAGAATATATGATTTTTCCTCTTTCCCGACACATTTTATGACCATTTCCCCTAAAAAATCAAGTCACAATTTTATGAATTGCAAATATAAGGTGCAAAGATTGTGTAATCCAATTGCCATAGGGTGTTGATTCCATTTTTGCATTAAAAAATGGATTCCAATCAATGAAAAGTTATGATCTTTCCATTTTCAAATCATAAGATTCTATAAAAAATGATCAAAAAGTCAAAATCATTTAATTGTTAAAGAACTCCCATCTTTCCACGTGTCAATATTGAGTCAATATTGAATCTATTTTTATAGTGTTAAATAGTTACTTCAATCACATCACACAAACAATGTGTTCGTAAACACATCACACCATCTTATAACTACATATAACTTTGCTTATTGTTTAGACAAAGTCACTCTATATTTGAGGGAATTTGTTATTATTTCTAAGAGTTTGTAATTATACCTATACATAATCAAACATATAACTTTGCTTATTGTTTAGACAAAGTCACTCTATATTGGAGGGAATTTGTTATTATTTCTAAGAGTTTGTAATTATACCTATACATAATCAAACATAGAACTTATTAAAGTGCTATATAAATCTTAATATCATAAATATATATTTAATAATAATAATAATAATATATTTTCGATATTAAAATTGAACTTCATTTTATTGTAAACAAAAAAACTTATTGTTCAAATCAACAAATTAAAACAAATAGACAATTCCATTCAAGCTCAAATTAGAAGAAACAGAAAAAAAAATCCATGAAGTAAATAGACAATTCCATTCAAACTCAAGTATAGAGGAAAAAAAAAAATCCATTAATATTATGAAAACCAATGAGAAAACTAAGAAACTCTAAAACTACTATGCAATTTCTCAAAACTAATATATGAGGTCCTATTTATAACATGGGCTTGTCGTCATAACTACATTTTTTTACACATTATGATATCGCAATTTCTCAAAACTAATATATGAGGTCCTATTTATAACATGGGCTTGTCGTCATAACTACATTTTTTTACACATTATGATATCATAGAATACCAAAATAGATAGGAGACTTAACTAGAAATCCTAGATTGAAATATGATACGAGACTTAAATAGAAATCCTAGATTGAAATATGATACAAAATGCGGTAAAATAAGTTTATTTCATTTCAATAATCTTGGATGGACTTATAAAGATGGAGAATGTTTAAATTCAAAAGTATGTTAAGGAAATGGGGTGTTGGCCCAATGTTGAGAACGTGCTTATTACACCATTCATCAAAGTTCCAATGGGAAGTATTGCCAATTGTAAGAACAATGTTGTTAGCAGTGTTGTTAGTGCAAGTTTTAGACAATTTTAGTTAAATTCATTTTTAGTGCAAGTTTTATATAATTTTAGTTAAATTTATTTTTTGGAAATATAAATTGAAATTATAGATAATGCTTACTTGGGATTGGGTTTGTTATGGGTATTCTTTATTTAGTTATTTAGATCCACATTTTATGAATTTAGATCTATTGAACTCGGTGACGCATTCGTATATATGTAACTTAATCTTTGATTAACAAGTGTCACAGGGTGGCGATGTCCCTGCGATAAGTTTTTAAAAACACAATAAATTGTAAACGTTTGAAGTCAGAATCGTCGTGTTGCTAAAATTACTTGTATGTGTACTTAGGATACAAAGTTGCTAGTATATGTACAAAGTTACAAACTTGTTTAGAATATGTACATAACATACAAAATTACTAGTATATGTACAAAACTGCCAACTGGAATGGTTTGTCGTCTTCTTTTTTTATGCTCGTTTACAAAACTACTAGTATATGTAAAAAACTACTAACTGGAATGGTTTGTCATCTTCTTGCTTTATGCTCGCTTGATCTTCTTTGTTTATGCTCCTTTGATCTGCGGAATATAAAATGTTTTCAAAATGTTAATGCTAGTTGCTATTAGGAATATGAAGAAGTAATTGAAATGCTATCTTACCATTTTCTTATGCGATGTGTAATATTATGTTGTCTTCGTTCAATGTGAAATGGTCGTGCACTTGTAGATCATGTAGCATATATATAGTAGCTAGTTTGTTTTGTAAATATTCGTCGTATGACATTTGTTGTAGTGCAGGGAGTAGTTCTTGTAACATAGTATTTCTAAGTGTGCATTGTATCAAAGTGTTTCCATAGTTTTGATAGTGACATTTAGAGAATGTGCATATGTAAAAGGACATTTTTTATTGCATTTTGCACAAGTAATGAGTGATTCTTCTATAAATGCAGATGCTCCTACAGGGTAATTGCATTCTATGCAGATGGGTTCGAATGGAGTTGAATATGCATTTGTTGTCATCAACATGCCTTAGACATGGTCAAACATTTTGGTTATTAGTTTTCAATGCAATGTAGAAATATTTGCAAATGTATATGCAAATGGAATTATCAAATGAATATGCATGTTATTACTTACTAACAAACCCAGGTCCCCTGTTTCAAAACTTAAAAAGTGTTGTTCACGCAACTGCACCATTCCCCTCCCCGAACCCAATTACCTTGGGAATTTAGGTTAACCTTCCAATCGGAGAAAATATTTGTCAAAAGGCTTGGAAAACTGATCTTATAAAAGCATAATGCAACGCGCGGCATAATCTTATTAATTACCGAAATAGTGGAAAGTCAAGGGAAAGGTCGCACTTCTTGCTTCTTATTCTTAAAGAGACTGGAACTTGATTCAAATAGTTCTACGTACGACGGTTTCTTCGAGCATCCTAACATAACTATAGATTATTAAAAACTAACTTACCCTCGAAGAAAATTTAATCCACAAATGATCCAACCATAAATGCCACTTCACGCCGGTACGTAAATTAAATTAGCTTGAAATAGCATTGACCTTACGAAATTATGCTTTAGTCGCCGAACTCGACTTGGCGACGGAGGTGACTCTATGTGGTCGGCACAGTGGATAGTATAAAAAAACGCAAGAAACTTATAGTGAATTCTGTCCAATCTTAAAGTGACTCATGCCCTAGTTACATAAACGTGTTGTGTGTTATGTAAACCCTCTCCACGGAAGTTATTTGATTTATTTAACCGTATATTAATTACTAAGTTTGCAGTGGTTTACGATAGCATTAACATATTATGATTATGCTGATGGTATACACCTAAGCACTAGAGACATATAGTACATTAATAATATAATTAATTAGGGTCAGTGATATCTGATGGTATAGTGAATTATATTTGTAAAACTTAGTTGTATAATACACATGGTCATGAATAGTGTAATTATATGATATTCATATAATACTATGATAAATATGAATGATATACTCCTAGTGCTATGATAAATTAATGGTATATAATCTCAGTAACTTAATCACCTGAAGTTAGTCTATCATATAATAAGGTTTAGTTTTTATTACTTGGTCCTGCTCGCACATATAGAAAAAGATAATATACTTCAATTATTTTAGTAGTGTTAATATTCTTAATGTTATTATACTATATTTATTAATGGATAAGGTTATAAAGTTTTAATTAGAATTACCTACTAAGATGTAATCCATGTAAAACATGATAAAATGGTAATGATTTGGTGTATTAGTATATGAGTTTGTAATTATATATATAATTATCATTATAATAGTTTTATATATAATTTGTTACGAAATTGTTTTATTATCAATGTACCTAAAAACTTTTACTTCTTGTATTAGAATCGGTATCAAGGTCTGGCTGCTATGGAAAAGCTGTTGGTTAGGTTGCCCAACTGTTAGGTCTTCTCCTTTTGAACTACACAAATATGGATGCGGAATAACCTTACATGTATTCAATAATCGATTCGACTATTAGAACATGCGAGTTCGAGCACCAAATGAAGAATATGACTTTTCCCAGAAGCAACAGTCGTTGCCAGGAAGCCTAGCTGACCATTTACAGCATTCATTTACAGGTTTCATTGCCGATAGCCAGTATTCTTAGAGCCAGGAGGCCTAGCCAATCATTTACAAGTGCCAATAGCCAATCTTTGCTGGTAGTCATTGTTGAAGGTTTCATTGCCGATAGACAGTTGCTCATAGCCAACAGGTCATACTTAGTGCTGCCAATCATACATAAATTTGATAAGAGGCATCAACATTGGTTTAATTCCATATGCTTTATCTTTTATTTGCCATATAATCTAATAAACAACAAGATCTACTGTAATTTGTTGTAAATCGATCTCTTACGGTTGAAGATTTATTTAGCTAGGTTTTTGGGTAAATAGGTTGTATGGAACCAAGGTAGGGGGTTTTTAGCCTCCCAACAGACCGATCATTGTAACACCGTGCTTTGCCTTCAATTAGGACTGACCCAAGTATATAATTTAAAATGGCACAACTCTTTGAAATCGCATGGAGCTTTATGTCTGCATGATGTCCCTATTCTATTCGTTTTATGTTCAGAAGAGTATGGGCACTTGCGGATCGCTTGTCGGTCAGAATTTGAATGTATTTGAGATGTTAATTTATATTGTAAGATGGGTGAAGACTGCGCAAATTAGCATAAATTCAATTAACGTGCTTCCTACCACGCTTTATGTTGCGTTTTCAAAGCAGATTGCGAATTATATAACACAATTGTGCAAGCTGCATGACTATTTTATTGCATTCTTGAAGCAAGCACAACATAGGCCTATTAGGTTAGAAATATAGCTTTGTATTTCTTGGCTCAGTGCTCTTTGTTTCATAGCTTAAAGTAAGCACAACACAGGCCTACTAGGTTAGAAATATCGCCTTGTATTTCTGGGCTCAATGCTCTTTGTTTCAAAATAGTATAAATTCATGAATACTGAATAAAATCCTGTTACATTGTTTTCTAGATGAAACTAAGGCTATTAGACGTATCACACCAAATAAATCAAATCAATATACATATGTTTACAATTTTACAGTTTTATCCCGGTTAAAATAATATGTGTTCTATCTATGAACCACATATTTCCTTGGGTAACTTGGGTAAAAGGTAGATTATAAAAATTCTATTTTGGATGCAATGGCCAATTTGTTTTCAATGAATGCTGGTGACTTGGTTTGCATAATAGGCCACCTGCTTATATTTGTAAATGGGTTACATAGCCCATATCCGAAAATGGCCGGGCATATATGGTTTACTTTTGGTCGACTACCCTTCGGCTCCCGTTAACAGTAAAAATTGATTGGCTTCGGTTTCTCTCATATGCGATATACATATGATACCCCATACCGCTATTGAGATAGTTGCAATAGCTAACTAACTATAGGAAGGAAGATGTTGCTTTGCTGATTCGAGCACCTATGACTTGATTGACTGCTACTGATATAGTAGTGAACACTAAATAAGACACTTATATATTTACAAATGTAGATCCAGATTCTGGTGACTTTCCTATTCATGATTCAAATGCTTTCTCAGTAGTAGGTGGAGAACATTTTGAATGTGTATGCCGGAGATTCCCTCTCGGTGACTCAAATGCCAATAATGAGAACTCGGAGTTGAGAATGCTGGTGACTCAGATTAAGATGCTAGCAGTGACTCAGACGTTAGTGACTTAGATGCTGTCAGGTATATACGTCGGTCGTTATATGTTTACAGCCTTAAAAATACAGAAGGGATGTTGCATAAAATAATTATTTTTAATATATGAACTGTTAACTTTGAAATACATGAACTTGTTACCTTCTCGAGACAAGTTCGCTGGACATCAAGAAGCCTTAGACCAGAAAAATATTGCTCAAGTTGAAGCTGCTTTAGAAATGCTCCATAAGATTTACAGTTGCTTCAGAACTGCTCCATAAGATTTACAATAGAAATTGCAGCCAGAGGTCGTCAATGCTGCTCCAACATATACTATAGAAATTGCAAACAATATATAATCTGATTATAAATAGTATATAATCTGATGGGTTTTCAGGCAACGAATAGTTTCCAGCTGGGCGGTGAAAAGTCTTTCCAGGATGGTGAAAAACATCACAATCTAATAATGAAAGTCTGCAAGTGCAGTAAAAGCATGTCAAAAAGATTAGTTAAAACTGCAACAGCTACAAATGCAATATATGAAAATTTGCCATGTTTTAGGTTCGAAAGCCAATAACAGAGTCCAAAGAAGCATGGTCTGTAGAGGATAACGTAGCATCCCCCTTAACGTTTCAATTTCATAGCTTGCTGAGGACTACAACCATACTTGGTGATTGATCGAGCAGTTTCTCCACCATCGGAGCTAGGGGCAGTTACTATCAACCTGTGAAAGCATTCATTAAGGCTCTTGCCACCAGCAATATCACTGCAATTGAAATTTGGAATGGAGAAGCAAAGCCAGGATGAAAGGAGAGGCAATGAAGCGGTGGTGGTGAACGGTGAAGGGGTGGCGATGACGATGTGACGATGAACGAGGAAGGGCGGTGTAGAAAAAGGTTGCAACCTTGAAATTTGTGCTACACCTTACACATAAGCATTAACATTAAACGATACATTAATTAATCACACTTGTTCCAAGATCTATGTCGCCGTTCAAAGTTGGAGTCAATAGCATTCCAGTTAAATAATATGAAATGAAATAATTATTGAGTATAGGATATATGTACAAATATGCAAAGTCAAACGAAGTCAAATCCTATCGTAACACAATACCCTGGCCTTCTGCAGGGACTAATAAAGACGTGTGTTGTGTGCAGCTCTGTGTGCTTTAATTTTTCCTATCTGAGCTTTATCTGAGCTTGGTGAGAAGTTGAGGGAGAGGCCGTGAGTCACTAGTGTAGAGGGCAGCTGCTGTTGACTGTTTAGAAGGGTCACGTTTTTTTGTGGAGAAGCTGTGTAAGAGGAGATATCCGCTGCAGCGTGGATCTCTGTTGGCGAGCTGTCGTTCCTGTAAGAAGCTCTGTCTATTTGAAGATAGATCGCTGATGTTGTAAGATCGCCCAGGCCTGCGTTGGAGGAGAATAAATTCGCTGCTGTCATCAGAGGGAGTTTCCAGCAAGAGAAGCTGCCATTTTTTTGTTGTTGTGGGCGCATCTGTGTGAAGGGAAGCTGTGAATTTGCTTCACATCGATAAAGAAAAAGAAGCCCGTGTGAGACAAAGAAATGTGCTGCCCGATCCAACTAAAAACTTCCGTTGTTGTTTTTATGATCTGCTATTTATATGAGATCGCTACATAAGTAAGAGGGGTCGACTGTCAACCACGAGGAGAGGAGAGTAGACCTGTGCACCGATGATTGTTTGCGTGCTGCTGAGAGCTGCGCAGTCTAGAAGTCACCGACCGAAGTTTTGTTGTTGTGTGAGGTAATATTTATTAGTCGTAGGCATAGGTGTTTCACAAGGAGAAGCGTAACTATCCACGTCGGTCAGATTTTTTTGTTCATAGAACGAATGGAATGTTACCACATGGATGGTTTTTCCAGTTTTGTTGAATGGAATACTGTCACGTAGATGGCTTCTCCAGTTTTGTTGTTGTGTGAGGTAATATTTATTATTACGCCCTAGGCGTAAGCATTTCACAAAGAGAAACCTAACCATCCACGTCAGTTAGATTCCTCACTCATAAAACGAATAGAATGCTGCCAGGTGGATAGCTTCTCCGCCCCTGCTTTCTTCAACTGCACTCCTCCACGCCCACACATCTTTGCCCTCCCTACTGCGCCACTCATCCATTCCTCCCCACCCTTACCCGCTCCGTCCCCCATCACGCAACCACTCTTCACTCTCTCCTCACTCAGTCATCTCTTCACCCCCACGCCCACCTGCTCCCACCCAACTTCGCGCCTTACCCTCTGCGGACAAGCAATTTGAAATCCCTAAAAAAAAATAGTGACTTATTTCCTTGGCCATAAAGAAAAAAAAGGGTAATTACATATCTATATAATGGCTTAAAACGCTGTCGTTCCTATGGTGTGATGTGTCTTTTATCCTTATCCTATATTCTACCTCTCCCGCCCGAAATATAGAATATCACGAACAACTTCAAGTTTCCTAATCGACTATTTGGTTCTTTGGATCTATGGATAGTTCCTAAATTTACTATTTATTCTTTTATTTACTATTTATTCTTTGGCGTTGAGCGAGTAACTAAACGATACTTTACTGCCAGAACTTCGAGGTCGTTTCTGAGAAGCCTAACCATCCACTTTTTGAGAAGCCTAACCATCCACGTAAGTTAGATTCCTCACTCATAAAACGAATGAAATGCTCCCACGTGGATAGCTTCTCCGCCCCTACTTTCTTCAACTGCACTCCTCCACGCCCACACATCTTTGCCCTCCCTACTGCGCCACTCATCCATTCCTCCCCACCCCTACCTGCTCCGTTCCCCCTTCACGCAACCACTCTTCACTCCCTCCTCACTCAGCCATCTCTTCACCCCCACGCCCACCTGCTCCGTTCGATGATCAACGTATAAATATATCTGCAGAAAAATTACTAAATTATTTCATTGCATTCGTATAGATCTAGCTGATTTGCATTGACAGGTACCAGATAGAACAACTAAGTATTGAATGTTGAGAGTCATTTTCTGGTGAAAGAGTCCATCAGCTGTGGGAAGTTCAAGAAAGCCGAAGGGAGGTTAGACAATGCCTCATTCGCAATCGATATCCTTTCCTCCCTACGACCTGTCTTCACTGGCCAGAACGGTCCTCCACTCTGTCAAAAGTAAGGCAAGAAAATTAGTAAAATTCGATGGGCTGATTTATTGATCACATGGACAGACTTACAGCTTCAACTATCTCAACTCTGGATCTAGAATGGACAGGGATAAGAAATTTTTTTCTCCACAGAAGAAATTGTAATATGGCTCAAATGGATTCATACAGCTGTATAATTAAAACAACACAGATTTGAAATAAATATAAAGATAAACAGATATGAAATATATATCAACAAAACTGATATGAATAATGTGTACCCCAGAAAACGGCATCCCGAGAGGCGAGAGCGAGAATGTCAGCACACGAGTCACTCCAGGACACCTTTCCTCTATTTGTGCCTTGGCATCGTCGATAACTTCAAATCCACGCACTGTGAGATTAGGGATTGCGTCTTTTTCTGCGATGTTATTTTGTGTAGAATTCAACAGCACTGATCCATCACAACCCTGCAATATCACCAAAAATTTGATGACATTAGACGTTTAGTTTAGTTTAGTTTAGACGTTCAAGCAGTCAACATGCCCTCATGAAGCAATATAGTAAATACTAAATCTTAAATGTTTAGTTTAGACGTTCAAGCAGTAGACATACCCTCACGAAGCAATCATGGAAGTGCAGCCTCAATACAGAAGCCGCTAGAGTTGGATCTGCTGCTATGTATTTCCTCACCACTGATTCAACAATGCTCTCAGCCCATGGGCAGCTTTGCATATAGAAATTCTGTATGGGTTGCTGTACAGCTTCGCAAATTGGCACCAGTAGCACTGCTGTAGTTATTGCAACTCCCAATATAACAACACCAATTGCATGAAGGGCTGCATTTAAAACAAAACTTTGCTTACTGATCTGCATGTTGCACCTGCGGCACTTGTTCTTGACACGAAAAGGAACAATTCAACACAAATATTTTGAGACAATGGAGATGCTGGGAGGATAGCTTTATATTTATAGCATCCATCTGGTTGACATGACACAACTCTTCCTTCCAGTGACAGGCAGATTCATGCTTTCAAATAACAAGTTCCACGTTACCCGATTAACTCCGCCATCTGCTTCTTAGAAATTTCTCCGGCCATCTTAACTCCAAGGAAATCTATGGCTGCAACATTAACCATTTCCTGCATCAAATTTATCGAATTTTCTGAAGGAGCTGAACGAAGAAATCCACACATCAAGATGAAATAAAGACTGCCTTATTCTCTTTCGGATGAGTCACGTCTGGAGAACGCCACATAATCTTTATTATTTGAACATGTGTTGAATAATACAATGAGGGAAGAACACGCCATCTCTCGGAATGGCGGCCACCTTCCATAAGATTTTATCGCTTTAGAATAGCTTGTACGGTGTATCCATGATAAAGATAAGTACAGCTTATCTAGCCTGTACGTTCAGGCTGGATAAGCCCGCTGGGCAGGTGGGTCCCCCGTGCGGAGTGGGCTAGTCTCTCGAACGTGAATCGAACCTGCTCATGGCGTTTGCCTCGCCGTTTGACTGCCTTCGCTTCTCCGTTCACCGGTGTTTCTTTCTGAGATTGCGGGGCCGTCGAGAAATCTGAGTTCGTACACACGGTTCAGTGGACGTGGATCCGGATGGATTTGACGTACTCGAGCTGCAAACCACCGTGCCATGGCCTCCAATTGGTCCCGTCCTCCTGCAATTGATTCAAATTTGAATTTCCCTCCATGACCGGCCTTTTGATCGCCCCTGTCTTCACTCAACGGACACCCCGTTTCCATTCACCAATATTCACTCGAGCAACGCCGTGAGGGGAGTCTTTAACTGATAGCTCAAAACTAGCTATGTGAGCCTCCCCGCTTTCAGTTCCATTAACAGACCAGACGATGGCCCATTAATGTGCAGGAAAAGGATTAATGCAAACTGATCAAGGCACTGCGTAGTACAAGCAGTAGCAGGTATCTAGAACACTCTTTGAAGTCGTTTGGTAACTAACGTGAGCAGTTTGCAACTGCTTAGGGTTGAAGGTAATTATGTGGAAAGCATATTCAGTGTTGTACCACCACTGCTAGTGTGCCTCTCACCAAAGCTAGTGTGGCTCTGCTGGGACTCTTGCCCGTTCACCTCTTTGCCTCTCTGGGTGCTACAATTTACAGAAGCTTCCAAATTACTTTGGGAAATTAAAGAAGCTCGAACATATTGACTTATCTGGGTACTTCAGTTTGAAAACATTTTCACTACGGAATTGTTCTTATTATTATTGACTGCATATTTGGCAAAATCATGCAAATATGATTTTATTTCAATGTCAAAGCTTTGAAGCATTATTGAAAGTTTAAATGTTTTATTTTTAAACATCAGCTCCATTGCCTTAATCTTTTTCAGTGCCAAAGCTTTGCAACGTTATGGGTAGTTAAGTGTTTATATTAATTTATTATATTTTATATTTTATAAACTTTTACATAAGCTCCATTGCTTTAATTTTGTAAAATCTTAATTATTTACTACATATTTTCTTAATTTTGTAAAACCTTAATTATTTTTTTCAAAAGAAAACACCTTAATTATTTATTACAGTTTTTAACAAATTATTTACTACAATTTTAAAAAATTTGAGTATATTATATTTTAAATACTATTAAATTGAATTTTTAAATTCAAATTCAAATTTTATGAACATTAAAAATTCAAGTCGATAACTATTGTAAATAATTTTATATATACACAATATAATAAGTTTATCTATAAAGCAAATAGTATTTTATGAATATTAAATATTCAAGTTGATAACTATTGTAAATAATTTTATATATACACAATATAATAAATTTATCTATAAAACAAATAATATTAAAAAAAATATGATGAAACTCCTATCTCAATGCAATAAATACATATTTTTACATTGCAATAAATTAATATATACATTTAGTGGTATTAAAATTCTTCCTAGTGAAAGCCCTAATGTCTTTATATTTTTATTTGCTTTATCATTGCTAGTCTTTGACTAGATATTTCACTATTTACAATTAATTTGATAAGAACTTATCACCAAACATAATGTTTAATAAACTTATTTTTTTTGAACATTTTTATTATGTTTTATTTAAAAAAAATAGTGGAGAACACTTTAATTATTAGTCCATGCCTATATGTTCCACCATTTGCAAGTAATTTGACAAGAACTCCTCACAAAGCATAATGTTTAATAAAGTTATAAACTAATATTATTCTTTAAACACTTTTTTATTATGTATTTTCTAAAAATTTATTGATGAACAAATTTAGATTTAACAGTTTTAATAATGAACCTATTAACCAAATTTCAAAAAAATAATAATATTCATATACATGAGAATTTATACAAATATTTATAACATTTTGTAGTAATCAACATCATCAATCTATGAAAGTCCAATGATGGCACTCATATTGAGAAGTATCTAGAGATAAAGGGGATGTGCGAGTTGGTTTCAAACCATTGGCACTTTATTGTCAAACAAATGCATCTCACCATTCAAGATGTCGAGTCTCTAAAATCCAAAATCCAGTGGAAATATTGTGGATTACGAGGCTAGATCTTTTTGTACCATCAAGGATAGTTTTCGTATGAAATAGTACCATCAACATCTTTTGCCAGAGCTCTCGACTCATTTTGGCTACACAATCACCATCAGACACATTTAATCATCTTGACAAACTCATGAAATATTTAACAACATACTAATCTTAACCAATATTTCTATGCAGTATAATCATATCTATACAAGTATACAATATTTCTCAAAAAGATTTGAAGTGCATATTCATCTCAACTATCCTATACTCTTGTATTTTCCATCATTTCCATGCCTAACTTTCCCATTCTTAAAAATATAAGCAATGTAGAAATATAAGAATTAGGGAATTCCCTTTTTAATTTTCTTAGTATGTAATTCGATACCATATATGATCTTTTTCATGTCCTTCTTGTTAGCCATCTTCGCCATTTTCTGCTATAGCAATTTCTTCAACATCTTATAGCTTCCTTTAATTTTGTGAAGCTTCCTTTATTGCCTTGAGATGCCCTCTGGCCTCAAGTAATTATGGAAACAATTTTTAATTTTATTTGACTTATCTCTACTTTCTTCTCACCTCTAAGAATTATTGTTAGATTTTTCATTAGAAAATGTCCAACCAAGACTAACTTGTGCATTCTTGATTACCAACCCATAGTAGAATTGCCATGGTCATTTATTGCTTCCTTTTCCTTTCGCCAATATTGTCCTCACTTTGACTTTACCTATACCTTCTATCAATTCATAGTGTTGCAATGTCTTTCAATAGATTAAGAACCCACCTTATGGCATATCATGCGCTTATCTCTAACTATCTACAGACTTTGCTCAATTTTTAATTTTTCCTCTTCATTCATTGTTTATTCAGTCTTGTGAATTCTTGATTACCAACCCATAGTAGCATTGCCATGGTCATTTATTGCTTCCTTTTACTTTGGCCAATATTGTCCTCACTTTGACTTTACCTATACCTTCTAGCAATTCATAGTGTTGCAATGTCTTTCAATAGATTAAGAACCCACCTTATGGCATATCATGCGCTTATCTCTAGCTATCTAAAGACTTTGCTCAATTTTTAATTTTTCCTCTTCATTCATTGTTTATTCTCTACAAGTTCTACTATGTCCTCTATGAAAATTCCATTAAATGTAGTGCTTTATTTCTCCATCAACTTGCAAGTAAATGTAAGTTCATCATTTTATTCTCATCTCTTACACAGTTGTTGGTTTGTATCCTGCAACTCTCCCAAGCATATACATAGCATCCCCACATAAATGGTTCACCCATCACTTTGTGCATGTTCTCTTTCTCCTTGTAAATTTTATTTTCCATTAGATCCTTCATAACTTCTTCTAAAATCATTATTTGCAACCTACATTACTTCAATGAATTTATTTATCCCAAGAGCATTAAGGAATTGCATCCTTCTTCATGCCTGATAATATCATCTCTACATGTTCCCATATTATAGGCTCCTTATAACTCTCATTATTTCTTTATTGTATATAATAATCAGCCACAATGACCACAATCGGCTATAGCTATTCTATGCCAAGGAACATACATATTTTTATCTTATTCAATGCATCGCATGCATTCTTTCTCCAAACACCCAAAAAAATTCTTAGTCTCATCATTTAATCTACTAGTTAATAAGAAAATTTACCTTGCTTTACTCATCAAATTGTGTTAAACGCCACTATGAAAGCACCATCATGAAATATATTCAATCATTTTGAGTGAATTTCACCTCTAGTACACTTCTATATCATCACACAAAATCTTCCCAAATTTTAGGATGATTTGAAGGTCATAAAAAATTATAATTGCCTTGTCCAATCAAGACCAAATGCTCCGTTCTACTCACTTTCTGAAAAAATTAGACCAACGTTTCCAAAGAGTGATTTCATAGAACTACTTTACTTTGAATTACCTTTCTAGTGATTGTTTTTATGCTCCATTTTGAGATCTAGGATAAATTTATAGCTCTACAAAAATAAATTTTTTCCCATTTCTTGCACTTTCTCAATGGTGTAATTAAGCTCTAAGACCAACTTCATCCACTTATAAAATAAAATATAGGGAGAACCAAGACAAATGGTGTATCATATGTTGATGATAATTTTGACTGTGAGTACTTGACAACTTTTACATCAATGATATGATACTCTAGTCGATTTATGCATTTATTTGGAATTCACATTTTTTCTTTTTTTCATTTTCTCCGTACTTAGAAAATTTAGTAAAAAAATTGATCTTTTAAACAATGAAAAAATGGAATTTTTATTTGAACAAAGTTGTTTAGACTACAGAGAAGATAAAATGTCGAGGAAGAAAATGATTCCAATTTCAATATCTCGAGTCACTTTTCCTTACAAAATTTCCAAAATCATAAAAAGTCTCAAAATAGTGGATTTTTCCTTCTTTCTCCACCTCCAATCCAAACCCTTTGGAATTTGGAAAAATTCTCCACTGGAGTTCTTTGTGCTTGCTAATAATATACACTATGTAAATTTCATTATCATCATAACCATGGGTAATGTCCACCATTAGGTTCATTAAAAACCACTAATTACCATTCTCGAACATTCTAGAATTGAATCAACCATCACCCCTCTTTGGTATGTTTATAATTTTCATCGTGCTGCATACTTAACCCTAAAATTTCACATGATTCTAGATTAATCTACTCCTATCATGGCCAAATTAAATAAGAAAAAGGGTTCAAATTTTTTAAAAAAAATCATCTATTATGGATATATTGACATGGCACTAGTGTCCACTTGGATTCTATGTGGCACCTATAGGTTTTTCCATGCCATCCTCTTCTATCCATGCATACCATTTCATCATGGTCCTAAAAAATCTCTTGAAACTAGAAAGAGGGAATCCCACAAGCCAATCTTATCTATTGATTTGATGAGCAAGGTTAATATGATCTATTCATGGATTTTTTCCCATCAGGTCCTCTAAATTTTACATAATACCATGGGTGAATCCCCATTTTGGATCTAATTCTTGTGTTAAATATCGGTCGTTTGTAACATTTTCCCTTTTCTACATTTTTCCAAAATCTCCCATCATTGTGATGAGATCTCTATTATATATCTCTTATTCCAAATCAATCTAGATCAATCACAACAAACTTATGTCAATTGCATCGCAAATTTATAAAATACATTAATGAGATCTCCATTATCAATGTGCTCATGTGATTGGATCTATGCCATTCATAACATTTCATTTCCTCCTTTTTGTCGAGATCCTCAACTCCCATGAGTACTTGATGGTCATACATTTATTCCTATAAAATGGTCCTAGCCATTTATGACAATTCCAAAATCTTGAAACTCTTATGAACCCCAACCCTATGATAAATCATAGCCATCAATCTCATCTAATTGAAGTAAGAGATCCACTATTTATAGGATTTCATATTTTCCCATTATTTGATGGAATTACCTCTTGCAATGCAATTTGCACCATCAATTTAACTCCCATTATCAAATCAAGGCCATTCATAGCATACATGTTGTCCCCAAAACATTAAAATCAATCAGCATCGTCGGATATGGCAGGTCAACTTTATACCACTGATCATCCTCTTTACCTCCAAACATAATTGTGACCCCACTACTTAACAATTAAAACATCTCTCATCTAACAAAATTTTGGAATTTTTACAGATCTCATGAATTGCTATTTTCACCATGGAGCCAAATTTTGAAATTCTCCCTTATAACTAACAATGCTCTCATAACAATCCCATGTGATTTTCCAAAGAATACCATTCTAGTATTTCTAACCTATTAATTCTCCATTACATGTTTTCCACGTGATCTTGTCAAACATATAACTTGCAACCTACATTTTCTACATTTTTTCACTGATTTTGACTCTAGATTTCCATGATTTATTCATTCATGCCCACATAACTTGTTTGATTCCTATAACATTAATCAAATTTAGAATCGCAATATCTAATCCATCAATTGTAGGCCTCAATTATTATTTTCCTAAATTATTCTCATGGAGAAATTTCATCAAATTCTTGCCACACAAACTGTAATTATTCCTATGCAATCAACTTCCAACACATAAGACCAACATGTTGAACCAAAAATTCTCCAATATATGCCCATCCACATTAATCATAAGGAGGATTTTTAAAAACACTATTTCCACTTATTTATCATACATTTTCCTCAATATTCAATGAGGTATTTTATCAAACACTTTGTATGCAAACTCAACTTTCTTATTGTAATGTCTAATTCCAGCCCATACAACCTCACTGATATAACCAATAGCTTTGATACCACTTTGTCATGTACATAGTCACCTAATTAAGCTATAATCAACATAATTGCATATAATATATGGGAAATTACATTTTTATAGTGGAATTAATATTTCCCAAAACAAATTTCCTGAGTACCCATGCATACATTCAACCATTTAACACACAACACATTTTTTTATTATACATTGAATGATAACAACTCTTACATGGGAATTACATCGAAACTAGCATATACAACCATTTCCCATACAAATTAATTTCATTGCATCCATGCTATGGATTCTTTGGAGATACCCACAAATCCCAATACATCCTTTGTGTATTGTTTAGTTTAATTTAATCAATAAAGGCATACATATGTTCTATATATTACAAATAATGGTTGTAATAGCCTTCCAAATATCCATATACATATTCCTGGTGTTATGTTGAGATAAATGAGAAGTTTTCCACATGGTAAACAAAGTATTGGGGAGGTGGATAGATGATGTGTTGAGGCATTGGATAGACCTTCCAACTCATCATGGTGAAATGCATGACATGAGAATATGGTATTCATGAATCAATGCAAGGGTGAATTTAGTGGATGACAATAAATAAATTATGTAAATCTCATGGTTATGCACATATATAGGTGGGAAAATATGTTTGAATGCATTTGTGAATGCGTGCATATGCTATATTTTATATATTGCATTTAATATGTTAATAGTTCAAATGATAGAATTATTGGTAATTCATAATTCTAAGATCATTTCATGAACCATTGTGGATGTAGTGAAAGAATTGTCTGCAAATGTAGTCTCATTTTCATGGACTACAAGAATGCTCTATCATGAGAAATACAGCTACAAAAAATATGTATTGGATGTGGCAGTGGATGGAAGCCATAATAAACATAAGGATTATTGCTTACTCTATCGAAAGCTAAGTATTATGTGGAACTTGCTATATTATTTGGAATTTGATTGGTGTAATAATTATTTCCAATATTGCTTGAAAAATAAAGAGGTAACTCATAATATTTACATGTTTTTGTTGATGACATAAGTGAATGATGGATATATCTAGTAATGGGAAATGATGACTACTGTAAGGTAGTGTTGCCGCTACAACCTTATCCCCAAATTTTTCCTAAAATTGTAGGGCCCCCCTTTCTATTTTTTGATTTACTTAGAATTTTGTTCATCTTGATAAGTTTACCTTTGGTCACTTAGAATTTTTCTTAAAAGACAAGTGAAAAGGGAAAGTTTATGAATCGGTGCAAATGATTGAATAGTACTTGAAGTATTCATACTGTTAAATATGTTAGGATTCAAGTTGTTTGTTTCCACAAGCTTCAGAAGATTTGACTCACACCTTTATTGAATTGTTGAATTCTTAATTGCTCAACTTATTCTTCTTCACACCTTTGTTAAACCTAAATTATTAATTGCTCAGCACCTTCGTCTTTCATAGAGATTACAAGATTTATCCCTAAAGATACCTTGTATATTTCCAATTGTTGCCATATATTCTCCCATCCATTCTTTCTAAATCAAGACACTCGAAAATGGGAAGATGCCTCTGGATTTGAAAGTCTTACCCCATCCTGCCTATTTGGCTTGAATGTATGCAAGTGTTAAAAGAAAACCCAAAAGTTCTATTTCAAAAAATATTGAGATATGTAAATATAAATATGAATACATTGAGTTGTATCACGCTATGGCATAGTTCTAATAATAGCACGGAACATCTCAGGGGATAATAATATACATACATAGAAATTAATCAATGTTTAGATGAACTCAAAAATGTAATTTTTGAACTTAGGAACACTAGAGAGCCATCCTATATTTCGTTGGCCACTTCACCTGACAACATCGTTGCTTTCATTGTCCATGCCCATGGACAATTATTCAATGTATATGAATGTAGGGATATTATGAGAGATTACTACTCAACCATCATTTGTAAGAAAGAGTTGACAATTTGCATACAATTAAAGAGATGATTGTTCAATTGCTTAGTGAATAACCAATCAATCCCCTAATTTGAGAAAGATGCACCTTTGCATGGATTTGTGCACACTCTAGCCATGGATAGTGATGAGCCATGGAAATGGCATTGTTTTGTCATTCCTTTTCACCATCCTTTTCCTCATTTTTTTCATCCTTCACCTAAACAATAAGAACTTTTTTATTAAATAGGCTTGGTCTTGACAATAGGCACTCTTAGTTGCATTCTTTACATTTTATCAAACATTTGACTGGATAATTAGAGGAATTCTATGTCTTATGATTACCTATGAGAGTGGTTGTAGATTTTGACCAAAGGACCTTTCCACGAGGGAAGCTATGAACCAAGTGTTTGTTGTGAAAGCTATGAACCAAGTGTTGTTGTATAAAATGCAATAACAAGTTCTTGTTGTGTAAGTTGTGGAACCGGGTAGCTTATGCAAAGTATCTTCAATATGGTCTATCATAACTTGTAGTACTTATTCATTACAAGACTCATTTATCTTCTAGGAGAGAGTTTGGTTTCACTTGAGTTAGAATGTGAATCATAAATGATCGAGCCACTTGACTATAAGTAGTGCTATACAAGATTCTATTATAGCGTAATAACCCTCTCCATAGCTTCATTCTCCTACCTAGGGACTTAGGATATTATATCATGATTCTATTTGGCCAAATCCCATTCAATTTTTCCCTCTGAGTCAACTTGGAGCTTTCTATTAAGCTCTAGGGGGTCCTAAAACAGCCTTATTTTCCTTTTTTAGAACTTCTAAAGTCTATTTTGGCATATGAGGGTGAATTCCTTCAATCAGGGCCTTTTCCCCTTGAGTTTAGGGTCCCACCTTGCAAGTTAGAATTGTGGAGTGAATCTAGATAGTTTACTCCATTGTTCAGAGACTCCATGCACCTTTTTTTAGCTATTATGAGATAGTAGCATGCTCCTTGGGCCTTTTTAGGGATGTGTTACTCATGCGTGTGCATGCATTCAGTTGCATGTGCCTCTTTTAACTATAACTATTTTTTAGGAAGTCATGAGACAATTAAACTCATCTTGGAGAGTGTACATGGCTAACTAAGGGTATGTAGCTCTAGTTAATCCTAACTAGCATCTCATTCATTGCATGTGAAATTCAAATTGCCTCCATTTCCTATTTGAATTTCCTTGCTTATTTATTCCTTTCATTTCACTCATTGAAGTGTGATGTAATATAACATTTTTTCATGTTATTGACTTCTCTCTTTTGTGTAATGATTAATGGTTAGCACATTTATTGCATTAATTTGTTAGATTGTTGATCTCTTTCATAGTATTGCTAAGTTGTTTAGTATCTAGATCTATATTCTCAAATTCTAGATGGTATCAAAGCTCAGGGGTGCTAAATAGTTGGTATGTTAGTTTTATAGGGATCCAATTGGAGGTTGAATGAGGCCACAAAATCTTCACAACATATGTCCTACGAGGACATATTCACATCGATTGAGAGGTAGCCAAGAGGCCCTAGAAGCTTTGCAACATCTGGACTATGAGGACATATGCACATCCATGATCCACCACCCAGTTGAGGAAGACCCTTTTACAGGCCCAAAAGAAGAGGCGATAAGCAACCTTTTACTATGCATTCGAGATCTTGTCCAATATCAAGATCTAAATGATAATGCATTAGTATAAATCCATTACACACATAAGGGATAACTTCTCCAAAATCAGGTTCTCATTAAAGAATACCTCCATAATGTTTCTTCATACTTTGGATCTACAACTTTTTCTCCTACAATTCACCAAGTTCCGTACAAAATCTTCAAGATATTTCCTCCATTTGAAGCAAGGAGTGGTCAAGAACCATCATTCAAGCACTTCAAAGTGTTTGGATCTTGTGAATGGGATCACACACATTCCAAGAGAAGGATGAGTTCACAAAAGTTTGCAATCACCTTTGCAAATCCATTCATCCAAAAGCAGTTCACTAAGTTACGTGTTGCCTTGAAATTGAAGGCTCCTTCTAAGCAGGCTCTTTAGCCTTTTCATTTACATTCTCTTTCCCATGTGGTTTTCTCTTTTTCTTCATTTATTAAGGATTTTTTTTGTACATGGGTACCTAATATGGATGCAAATTGTCAGGACCCATTTTTCTTTTGCATTTATTTCACCTAGTTCGGCATGAGGGGTTGTTAGAGCACATAATAACCCTCTCCATAGCTTATTTATCCTACCTAGTGACTTAGGATATGATATATCATGATTTACTAGGTTGAATCCCATTCAATTTGGTTCTTTGAGTCAACTTGGAGCTTTCTACTAAGCTCTAGGGTCCTAAAACAACATTATTTTCCTTTTTTTAGAACTCATGAATTTTATTTTGGCATATCCAGGGAGTTTGTTCCACTATTTAGGGACTCCATTAGCCCTTTTTTAGCTATTATGAAGCATTAGCACCCTCCTTGAGCCTTTTTAGGGACGTGATATCAATGCATGTGCATGCACTAAGTTGCATGTGCCTCTTTCAGTTAGAACTAGTGTTTAGGAAGTCATGATTCAATTAAACGCATCTTGGAGAGAGTGCATAGTTAGAATTGCCTCCATAGCCTATTCAAATTGCCTCGCCTATTTATTCATTTCACTTTATTCATTGAAGCTTGATGTAATATAACAATTTCTAATGTTATTGACTTCTCTCTTTTGTGTAATGATTAATGTTTAGCAAATTTATTGCATTGATTCATTTGAGAGATCATCACATATTCCTCTGGTGATGAATACTTACTAAGCTTCGTTCTCTCTATCCCGAAGTGTTTTACTAGGTAGCCATCCACAAAAGATCTAGCCTCGTAATCCACAAGATTTCCACTGGATTTTGGATTTTAGAGACTCGACATCTTGAATGGTGAGATGCATTTGTTTGTCAATAAAGTGCCAATGGTTTGAAACCAACTCGCGCATCCCCTTTATCTTTAGATACTTCTCAATATGAGTGCCATCATTGGACTTTCATAAATTGATGATGTTGATTAGTACAAAATGTTAGATAAATAATTGTATAAATTCTTATGTATATGAATATTATTATTTTTTTGAAATTTTGTTAATAGGTTCAATAATAAAACTGTTAAATCTAAATTTGTTCATCAATAAATTTTTAGAAAAAACATAATAAAAAAGTGTTTAAAGAATAATAATATTTTATAACTTTATTAAACATTATGCTTTGTGAGGAGTTCTTGTCAAATTAATTGCAAATGGTGGAACATATAGGCATGGACTAATAATTAAGGTGTTCTCCACTATTTTTTTTAAAATAAAACATAATAAAAATGTTCAAAAAATAATAAGTTTATTAAACATTTCGTGATAAGTTTTTATCAAATTAATTGTAAATGGTGAAATATCTAGTCAAGGACTAGCAATGATAAAGCAAATAAAAATATAAAGACATTAGGGCTTTTACTCGGAAGAATTTTAATACCACTAAATGTATATATTAATTTATTGCAATGTAAAAAAATATATTTATTGCATTGAGATAGGAGTTTCATCAGATTTTTTTTAATACTATTTGCTTTATAGATAAATTTATTACATTGTGTATATATAAAATTATTTACAATAGTTATCAACTTGAATATTTAATATTCATAAAATATTATTTGCTTTATAGATAAACTTATTATATTATGTATATATAAAATTATTTACAATAGTCATCAATTTGAATATCTAATGTTCATAAAATTTGAATTTGAATTTAAAAATTCAATTTAATAGTATTTAAAATATAATATACTCAAATTTATTAAAATTGTAGTAAATAATTTGTTAAAAACTGTAATAAATAATTAAGGTTTTTTCCTTTAAAAAAATAATTAAGATTTTACAAAATTAAGAAAAAATATAGTAAATAATTAAGATTTTATAAAATTAAAGCAATGGAACTTATGTAAAAATTTCATAAACTATAAAGAATAATAAATTAATAAATTAAGATAAACACTTAACTACCCATAACGCTGCAAAGCTTTGGCACTGAAAAAGATTAAGGCAATGGAGCTGATGTTTAAAAATAAAACACTTAAACTTTCAATAATGCTTCAAAGCTTTGACATTGAAATAAAATCATATTTGCATGATTTTGCCAGGTATGCAGTCAATCATAATAAGAACAATTCCGCAAAGTCCAATGGAAATGTTTTCAAACTGAAGCACCCAGATAAGTCAATATGTTCGAGCTTCTTTAATTTCCCAAAGTAATTTGGAAGCTTTTGTAAATTGGAGCACCCAGAGAAGTCGATATGTTCGAGGTTCGTTGAGCTCACAAAGCAATGTGGCAGTAATTTCATATTTGAACAATTCCTTAACACCAAGCATTGCAAAGACTCCAGATGACAGAGTTCATCTAGAAAAGTTTTGAGATTAACCTCCTGCACACGTTCATTCAGGCGCAGGATAATTTTCTCGAGATTCGCTAGCTTTCCAATGGACTCTAGAATCTTTGAAAGGGGAGCATCAATAATTAACTCCCTCAATAACAGAGGTGCCTGCAATGTTCATATTTTCAAAGTGGCTTTGACCCCTAGATATATAACTTTTGTGCATAGTAGTATATAGAATACTGAAGAGCAGAGTGATTTTTGCTATAAATAAATAAAAACACAGAAAAAAATTTGTCCAAAAATTACATACCTGACTTTCATCTGCCCACAGTGTTTCCAATTCACTCCCCTTTATTTTTAAAACACGTAACGTATTTAGTGGAATCCAGGGAGGCAAAGAGGTGAACGGGCAAGAGTCCCAGCAGAGCCACACTAGCTTTGGTGAGAGGCACACTAGTAGTGGTGGTACAACTCTAAATATGCTTTCCACATAATTACCTTCAGCCCTAAGCAGTTGCAAACTACTCACGTTAGTTACCAAACGACTTCAAAGAGTGTTCTAGATACCTTCTACTGCTTGTACTACGCAGTGCCTTGATCAGTTTGCATTAATCCTTTTACTGCACATTAATGGGCCATCGTCTGGTCTGTTAATGGAACTGAAAGCAGGGAGGCTCACATAGCTGGTTTTGAGCTATCAGTTAAAGACTCCCCTCACGGCGTTGCTTGAGTGAATATTGGTGAATGGAAACGGGGTGTCCGTCGAGTGAAGAGAGGGGCGATCAAAAGGCACGTCATGGAGGGAAATTCAAATTTGAATCAATTGCAGGAGGACGGGACCTTTTGGAGGCCATGGCACAGTGGTTTGTAGCTCGAGTACGTCAAATCCATCCGGATCCACATCCACTGAACCCTATGTACGAACTCAGATTTCTCGAAGGCCCCGCAATCTCAGAAAGAAACACCAGTGAACGGAGAAGCGAAGGGATTCAAACGACGAGGCAAACGCCGTGAGCAGGTTCGATTCACCGTCTAGAGACTAGCCCACTCCGCACTGGGGACCCACCTGCCTAGCTGGCTTATCCAGCCTGAACGTACAGGCTAGATAAGCTCAGCCAGTATAACCTAATAAAATTTGGTGAACAATTTTTAATGTTTGAATTATATTAAAAGGGTTCATAAATTTATTTTTTCCAGCTAGGACATCTAATAGAATAAGCATTATAGATTTAGAAGTAGTGGGATTCGTTTGGAGATTTGGATCGATTATGAAATTTTTTACATAGAATATAAAACACTTAGCCACGTAGAGTATTTTAAAATGAGTTATAATTTTTTTATATTTACTATCATAAAATTTATTAATATTCAAAGTATAATATATATATATATATATATATATATATATATAAGTTATTTTTTATACCATGGTCATATTTTATAACATTTTTAATGTTTTATGTTAATTTACCAAAATTATCAAATTAATTAATACTAAATGTGGGCATGTTTTTTAGATTTAAAAAAATAAAATTAGTCAATAATATAATTTCTATCTTTAATTAGCACCTATGAACTCTAACCTTCAAGTTTGTTAAACTTGTAATCTTACATTTCATTAGAACTTGATTACATTACTAAACTTGATCGTCCCTGCCACCTCCGTCATTTATCATGCCATTACAATTTTTTTGTCAAACGTAATATTGGATAGATGTATAAAATGATTATTTTTTATTTTCACTTTTTTTATATTTTATGAGAGAAATGGCAAAATAATATGAGGAAAAATAAATAAATAACCAGTATAGATCCAAATCCCCAAATCCTAGGCTCTATCAAGCTCCGAGTGGGATCAAATCTCCCCAAGTGCAAACCTCTCAAATCTCCCCAAGTGCAAACCTCTCCTTGAATAGCTCCTTGAGTGCAATACCTGAGCCACCTAATCCTAAGCTCTAAAGTTTATAGTTTAAGTATCATATTTACGTTTTACTTTGTATTATTCTTTTTTGTTTATGGCCGACATAATATTTATTACATTTTACTTTGTATTATTCTTTTTTGTTTACTTTGTATTATTTTGTTACTCAACAAACTCAACAAACACTCTAAAATCTCATATTTACTTTTTACTTTGTATTAAAAGTAAAGTCTCTGGTTTAAGTCTCTTATTTACTTTTTACTTTGTATTATTTTTTTTGTTTATGACCGACATAATATTTATCACCTAATCCTAAGCTCTAAAGTCTCTAGTTTAAGTCTCATATTTACTTTTTACTTTGTATTATTCTTTTTTGTTTATGGCCGACATAATATTTATTAATTTTTACTTTGTATTATTCTTTTTTGTTTATTTTGTATTATTTTGTTACTCGACAAACTCTACACATGTTACAAGATCTCCCTCATACTGGGCTGAGCGCCTCTCCGCGCAATAAAAAGTTCAAATGTTTACATCTATAGGTGTTTAGATTGATTTTATGGTTGTAATTCAAAATTCAAAAGAACAATTATAAAAAAGAAAGAAATGTAAAAAATAACTAGTAATTGTTGCATGGATTACTCGTAACTCATGTATAGCTAACATGTAGTGACATAATATCCATTTAATTAAACCAGCCTAGATCCAAATCCTAGGCTGTATTAAGAGCCGAGTGGGATCAAATCTCATGAGGTGCAAACCTCTCCTTGAATAGCTCCTTGAGTGCAATACGTGAGCCACCTAATCCTAAACTCTAAAGTCTCTAGTTTAAGTATCATATTTACATTTTACTTTGTATTATTCTTTTTTGTTTATGGCCTGACATAATATTTATTACTTTTTACTTTGTATTATTCTTCTTTGTTTACCTTATATTATTTTGTTACTCGACAATGGACAAACACTCTAAAATCTCATATTTACTTTTTATTTTGTATTAAAAGTAAAAAGTAAAGTTTCTAGTTTAAGTCTCATATTTACTTTTTACTTTGTATTAAAAGTAAAAGGTAAAGTCTCTAGTTTAAGTCTCATATTTACTTTTTACTTTGTATTAATATTTTTTGTTTATGACCGACATAATATTTATCACCTAATCCTAAGCTCTAAAGTCTCTAGTTTAGGTCTCATATTTACTTTTTACTTTGTATTATTCTTTTTTGTTTATGGCCGACATAATATTTATTACTTTTTACTTTATTACTTTATACTTTTTATTTTTCTTTTTTGTTTGCTTTGTATTATTTTGTTACTCGACAAACACTCGACAAACTCAACACATGTTGCAAGATCTCCTTCATACTGGGCTGTAGAGCGTCTCTCAACGCAATAAGGTAATAAGGTAATAACTATTGGGAATTCATGTCCCATTAGTTGAATGACTATTAAAAAATTGAACTTCAATACAACTTTTTAGATTACCTTCGTAGGAATTCATGAAGTAACTGTCATGGTTTTAGTGGATTTGGGGCATTTTTATTTCTGTTTGGATTTGAGTATACTGGAAAACCCAAAATATCTTTGAATTATGGTAAGATCATGGCTATTGGCTAAACCACAATCCAAGTGGAACCATGAACAAGCCGGTTAAGACCTATCATGACGGAAAACATAAAAATCAAGTTGTAATAAACATTTAATATAAGCCCAATAAATCTTGATTTAGAATATTGTGGACTCTTCTTCAACCAATAAGAACCAAATACTATGCTACCTTTAGAGTGGAATCTATTCCGTTGTATCCCATCCCTGCCACGTTGCTTTGTGTAGTGTTATGTAAACACTGTATTTTCCACGAATTTTGCAAGAAAACACATACTGTTAGGGAGGCTTACTCGTACAAGCCCTAACATTTACAACGTAGATTTTCACTAGTAACTCGCGATGAAAAAGTAAACTATTTTAAATCCCTCCATGGATGTTAGCTATTTTAGACACAATGTAAAGTTAATAATGTGTTTATTTTGCAAAGAAACATGGTGGACAGGTAATCCATAATGGGCACAAATTAGAATTGACTAACAGAGGACAATTAACATTTCACACTTAGATCTTTGCAAACTGTTTATGCTCTATAAAATATTGATAAATTATAAATGTACAGAAAACACAAGACTTCACTATGTTATTTGTATTACACAGTTGAATTCTTTATACAATCAGCTATGCTATTCTGTCTGATTTTGTACAGCTAAAGCACCTAGACTTTTAAGTAAGAGATGGAACTCATTTTAAGAAAAGAACTAAACTGAAAGCTGAACTAAACTGAACCAGAAACTGGAATTTGATCAATCTAGAACATCTATGAACTGAGTTTAAGTGAAGGTAGCAAAACTCGAAATAAACTAAGATTGGCATATGCATGCTGAAAGCATGCATGTGCCCTCCTCTCCGACATAATTGTGGCTCCGTCGCACTATGCTGTGCACAAGAACCTAGGCAAAATACTACCATGACTACGCTATATAGACCTGCATTAAATACACTTCTTTTTGCTCCCGTTGTAGCTATTGAATCTATGCATCCTGGTGCTGTGGAAAAAGCTATCTGAGTTAAACAAGGTAACAATCTAACAATTACAACTTGTTGGAAGTTCAAACTATAAGAAGAAACCTCTTGGACAGATACTTATATTCTTGGATTATCGTTTTGAGTGAAACTATCAGGATTCAGTTTAAGCTATTTAATTCTTCAAGAACTATCCACTCTATGGAAAATTGGGCAGCCATTGTTGGTGAATCAACGAAGCAATTATTGTCAATCTCTTTGTGGTGCTAAAGGGAAGTGCCAGATGGGACCACCTACGGTTTTAGGCTTCCAGATTTGGTTTTCAGTTCCACTTCATTATTGGAATTCAAGTAGAAAAGCCCAGAATAACCTAGAAAGTGTTTGGTGGTAAATTGAGTTTTCACAAGATTTCTTAACCCAGAGATGCTGACAATTAGTGATTTTCTATAATTTTCAGATCTAATATTACTGAGCATATTAAGTAATCTAGAAAAGTGCTCCCAAGCACTTTTTTGAAGAAACAGTTGGGGTTGTATTAATGCCCGTGAGGGATTTTTGTTTGCAGGAAAGGAGCACTTCACTTTATGTATCCTTGAACTCTAAAATTTTGAAACTTTTGCTGCAACACTGACCTTCAAGTACCTTTCCTTGTTAATAAGAAAGCCTATACAATTTAAGATCATATCAGCAAATATAGGATTCAAAATTCAGAAGACTTAATTAGATGATGGTACCAGACAAGCAACTAAGACCCAAAGGTAGCGGGGAATATGACAGCCAACACTTAAGGACCCCCTATCGAATCATAGTCCTAATGTTGAACAGAATATTCGGCCTAAAAAACAGAAACAACTATAAACTCAGTTGGGTTCCATTGATCTACCACATTGCCACACATGGTATAGTCTTCAATTGGGCATATATAATATCAGATAGCAAAATACCAGCTTACCTTGGAGCAACTCCCCGGCAACGACGCCAAAATGTTGGTTAAAATTAATGTTATTTAATTCACCTTTATTTAATTATCGACCGGAGTACGTATACTTTGAGTTGCTACACCATATGTGCGGGCAAAATAGTTTCACTGCTCAGAATTCTAGTCTACTTATAAACAAAAAAAAAACTGAAATGGATGAAGCTGTTACTGTATTGACAAATCGAATGCTAATGATTGTTAAATCTACTCTTAAAGAAAAGAAGATTAATTTACTGGCCACTAACTCATTGTCAAACCTAAATTAACCTACAGCAATCTTAAGCTATAGCAACTAAGGTTTGCTTTCAAAACAATCAACCTGCTAAGGGAAGAATTTATCTGTCAAATGCATATTCCCAACTGATCTCAATTAATGTTGTTTCTTATTTAAACTCCAATTATTAATTCTACCAAGTCTAATACTTCATACAACACTCCTAGAATCACTGCTGAGATAAAACCTTTTAATTCTAACTTATTCACAAACAATCTATTAAAGGGTAGTTTGGTTTGCTGCTGTGCCTAGATATACTATGATTGTGCTTCGTGCATATAAATGCACACAACAGAAAGCTGGAATTTCAGAAGATGCCAACCATAAATAGAAACGTTCAAGAAAGATTCAGGGAATTTATGTTACGAAGCTGGTGTTCAATTCTAGGAAACAGCGCTGTAAACTATAATTTTTTCATTCAATGCCAAATTTCAACTCCTATTTAGTTATTAACAAACCCTAAATGTTTGATAAATCAATATATCCAAACCCTATACTACTGCAATCTTTGTTAAATCCACACACTGCAAATGCAAATATATCCTACAGTTTGTGAGGACAAAAGTCAAAAGAAATGGAGCTATTCATTATTCGCTCTAATGTTAATAGTAAGAGGCAATATGAAATGCACTCTGTTCTCCTCAGCAAATCGATTCCTTAGTAACTGAAATCAAGCTCATTACCAGTTTTCCAACATTACAATTCACACTGGAAATCAAAAGGGAAATTGAAATACACACCATTCCTCCATCTATTCTATAGTTCTGCAAATTCAATAACAAGAGGGATTATAAATCAATTCGGTAACCATTCGGTGATCACTTCAATACTGGTGGTAAAGGAAAGGTAAAACTTCAATCCACTCCCAATCTCATTAAATCGATTCTATGATGAATCCAATCAAAATTATCACACATTTCATCACTATATTAACCATTAATAAATAACTCACATTAAAAACCAAGGAAGATCTTAAATACAGATCACTCGTAAGTCTATTCTCTGCGCTAAATCAAAATACAAATGCAATTAACTAATAACCTGCAGGTATACATTCTATTTCCACTCACAGATAAGCAAAACCATTACTATTCCATAAAACACTGCCAAAAGAAGAAACCATTACATCTATTACTGTAAAATGCGCAATGCTAGAATACCAGGGGTAGGTGTTGAAGGGGGCCCTGCCCTCAATGCCTTCCAGTCTTAAGTCAAAACTTAAAGGAGATAAATGCTGATTATATTGATGAATTCAAGTGTTACAATCTTCTCTGAGTATCCTCCTTACTTAGGGTTTCAAGTATCATTTTATAATGAAAATACAAAGTGAAATCGTCCTTGAAACAAGGATCTATATAGCTAACTACCCTACAACTATCTCGGCATATCTGAGCCAAAGATGGGAGCTCAAATCCCCTGAAATCCACATGATACTAAAGCGGGAAAGCAATAGCTCCTCAAACACAGGACATCCACGAAACAACAGCTGAGGGATCTTCATAAGCAACTGAAAGGTGAGGTGAATCCAGTAAAAACGCACCCATTTTGGATCGAATCCCCCAAAACGCTGCATAAATCTTCCTTCAACGCTGAGACAGGTATGAAGTCTTGTAGCAAAAGACCCCTGCAGAAAAGAAAAACAAAGCTTATTACTTGACCTTTCATTAAATGAAACCTAAAAGCCCCATCATATGCATAAAACAAGGCAAAGTAACAAACATGCAATTAAAAATCACTTACCATAGCTTAGCAATGTTGACCTCCAAAAAGACATAATTAGATACAACAAAACTGATTATTATTTGATTGCATAAGACTTTAAGCTAGAAAACATTATACTGAATAGTCAAAATAAGAGACCAACATCTCCCCCAGACTGAAGGTCTTGCATGTCCCTATGCAAGAAAGTTTCAGATAGACAAAATTTGAACCTTCAAAGTAGATTATCAATCCTTGGATCCAACTCTAGAGACTGAGGCTGAGGTATTAAATAGGACTTGAACCTGAGGAGGAGACGGGGCAGAATGTTGCTGTATACTAGCCAATTGTTCAAACTGTTTATCTTTCTTCTTTAACTGTTTTCGAAGACTGCGATTTGTCCCTTTAACCTCATCAACCAAAGTTTGTAAAGACACTATTCTAGCCTTTAAAATGGAATTTTCCTGCTTAATGACCCGATCCAACCTCACATACTCTTGCAGTTTCCTTGTCAATTTAAAATGCTTTTGCCTAAAATAATCAATTCCCTATGCTGAAGCCTCCGACTTAGTAGATTTTGAACCTGATTTGGAAAGTGATGCTCTGACAGATTTTAAACTTGATTTTGAAGGGGATGTTTTGGCAGATTTTAGACTTGATTTCGAAGGGAATGCTGGCAGCAAAGGTTCACTGACAGGACTCGACATTGTAGAATAATGAGGAGAACCAGGAGAAGCAGAGTTATCATGGGTAGAGGAAGCATCGGATGATGGCAATTCAACTTGGACAGGTTCTTTACCCTTAGATTCCTTTCTCCCCTCTTTAGCGGCCATGCTGCGAGTAAATCGTCTATTGGGCAAAACAAACAAGTTTTCATGCTCCTTATCTCCCCCAGACCGAGAGCTAACACACTGTCTCTTAGAGATTGGAGACCTCTTAGCATGTAATGGGGCAGGTTTCTTGCAACTATTAACAGCTGGTTCTTGAGGGCAATCATTTTGAGGAACAGAATTGTTTGCAGAGGAAGCTTTCTCCATTAAATCAGGGATACTAGGCTCACCGGATTCATTCCTCAAGGATGACTGAAGATGAGGGTTGGATAGTTCATACACGAACTGTTCCCATACCCGACCTTGCTTCTTTAATTCAGCTAAAACGAGCATTTTAATAAGTCCATGATGGTAAAGACTGTGAGTTGGATGCTCTAGGTTCTTCCTAACTTGTGAAGCCATTTTACTCAAACTCTTCCAAAAATAAAATGGAAAATTTAGAAGCTTACCAAACTCGAAGTGAGCTCAAAGGCGAAAATGACAGGCTTTATAAGTGGAGAATCGGCCTTCATAGGTAATCAACTTGGTGATAATCATCAAAATATTGTGGAATTCCTCTCTAACCCACAGCTTGGAGAAACCCTTCTCACCTTTCACGGCCAAAAATTCAGGTTTGAAAACACAGTCATATTCTTTTCGTGGCAACCGAAAATTTTTAAACCATCTATCACCGGTGCGTGGAAGTCTCGTAGCCAATGAAATGGACTCCTCTGTCACTGTAAACTCCAGGGACCCCACCTTAGCTGTATGCCCATCGAAACCCAAGGCGAATTGTAAAGAGACAGCATCATCGTGGCCCCGTAAATTGGTTAAAAATGAATGCCACCCAGCCCGAATAAACATATCCTTGCATGCTACGAACTCAGGGATAGCTAATAACTGCTCATATGCGGAGGGCTCATGCCGGTTAAGCATGGTGAAGACAGGAAAAGAGAAGAACAGCGAATTAGCAAAGATACAGACAGTCAATTTCGTGGGCAATGGAAAATTTCATCACGGTTCTCTTCACTGGCGAGGGTAAAACTAGAAACAACCCGATAAAATTATGGTAAAGAGTGGTAATAATTAGCAGACGTGGTGAGGATATAATGATAAGCCAATGTTCGTGCCATCCGCGTCGCAGGGAATGATGATCATAACATAACACGTTTTGATTCATCGTCACCTTATGGTAAGTTATGAATTAGGAAAATGTTATCAATTTTTATTAAAGATTCAAATCGTAATGAGGAATTAAATATTACCGAAGGCTAACACCATAAATGATTTACAAATTAACGTTGGTGTATGAATTCAATAAATGCCAAAGATAATCCATAGCTCATTGACTTTTGTATAATCATAATCCTTAATAACAATTAGGACCATTCACGTGACATCCATTACCTTCATCAACGTTCATTACCTTTACCATATATATGCCAATTTTCCAATGTTTATTCCAGCACCCCTTACGGCACTCAATTCGGCACTTCAACAAATACAGCAGTGCTTTCAAGCTGATAAAGATGCACAAAAAATTTACCAGCATAGTAGTAAGTACCAGCATCTGGAGCAGCTGCTGTGCTATAAATAGTGATGTAAAAACCATTAATCTCCCAAATATACATCACTCGGATGAGTTAATAAGCAAGTAAACTGGATTAAAAGATTTGTTGGACCCTCAACAGTTTCGTGGCATAATTTCCTTACTGTAAGGTTGCTGCTTCATCTCAATCACATAGAAAACTAAATTGTGTTATGAAACCAATTTTTATTAACAATACAAAACAAACAATCAGGAACGCAAACTTCAATCAATCACCCTTACTTCTATGTAACTCAAACAATCAGAAATGCAGGCTTCATCAATCACCCTTACTTCTATGTAACTCAAACAATAAGAAATGCAGGCTTCATCAATTACCCTTACTTCTATGTAACTCAAACAATCAGAAATGCAGGCTTCATCAATCACCCTTACTTCTACGTAACTCAAACAATCAGAAATGCAAACTTCATTCTTGTCATTCATACAGAACTCTTCCCACCAGGACATGTGCCACAAGGCAAAGGGAATACTAACAGAAGCTAATGGGGTACTGGTCCACTTTGACTCAGCTTCACACAGGATAGTTTGAGTAGTGCAACAAATAGCACTGAATTTCTTAGCTATGTTCAGGACTCAGAAAATATTAGGCATAAACCTTCTTTTACTAGAATCAGGTAATCCAAAATGCAGAATAGCTGGAGATGATTATCAACTGGCTATCAATTTACTTTTTTCAATGAGTTTATTAAATTTTAATTAACCACCCTTATGACCTCTCTTTTACCTTTACATAGGTACATTGTTCATACAGACAAGTATAGATGAGGCTGTTAAAGAAGATATTAGAGTCAGAACCCACTGCCAGCAAGCCCGTTCAGTACTCCGGTGGGGTAACTGTAACATCTTAAGAAGCTTCTTCCCCAGGCAGATGCCCCATTGCCAACAGGCCTGTTCAACACCCTGATGGGTTTGCCTGTTTATACCATAGGTCGGTACCCGCTGCCAGCGGACCTGTTCAGTATCCCGGCGGGTTAACCTCTTGCACCCTTTTTCTATCAGAGGCTCTTGTCCCAATTTCACCTTAAATATAAAATTTATGATTTGCTCAAGCATAGATGAGTGGGGGAGCTGCTCTGAAAACCATCTAGGAGTGGGATGGTACCAGAATTGGAAGAGTATTCTTTGTATATCCCTGTAAGGATTTGCCCAGATGAACAACTAACCTTTGCAACTGTAGAAAGGGAAAGTCATAAAGTAGCTGTATAACAATGTATATATATGTATTTAGTATTATAACAGCCAATAGATAATAACCCCCAAACTGCCCAGTCCTGGATACCTTTTTCAAAATGATGCATGTCTTATAAATAATTTCATGCCCATAGCTGTTACTAACAACAATTCCCTTGCTCCATCTAGTGTGAAACCAAGTCAAATGGTCCTAGTAACCCATAAGTTCATAAACAAAAATCCCTTGAATCACTGATGGAGACAATGCCAGGTGGATAAGTACTCATATGAATAACGAGGACAGGTCTGAAAACCCTAGCAGCACACATCTTATTAACTTGATACAGGCATTCCAATCAATCAGTGAAACTCAGAAATTATCCCAAATTAACACAGTCCTTTAAAAAAAATGTTTTGCAAAAATAATCAAGGCTGAAATAGGGTAGTGACAAAAAAACTTCCCTTAGGTTTTAAAACATTCTGAGCCTTACTGAAAAGAATATCTGCACCCTTCCAAAAAAAAAAAAAAAAACCTAATAAAACAAATTCCTGTACATATGTACAAAAACAATTCCATTGAATATTACTGTGAGGAAGTAGGAGATGAAGAAGTCATTCCTCCACCAACCAGCTCTAGCCCAGATTGCTGACTCATGGTATGGATGAACTCTTGCTTAGAAATGGGTTTGTGATATACCTTTAACCGATGCCCATTCACCACAAAAGTAGTCTGTTCGTCATCAATTGTCTTTATTTTGACGGACCCATTATCAAAAACAGTCACAATTTCATATGGCCCCATCCATCTAGTGGTAAGCTTACCTTTGAAATGTTTGAACCGTGAGTCAAACAACAGAGCCCAATCACCTTCTTCAAAAGTCTTTTTCTTCAAAAATTTATCATGCCACTTAGTCCGCTGATTCTGTATCAACACAGTTCGTTGGACAACATCTTGTTTGATTTCATCAAGCTCATTTAATTGCATCAGCCTCTGCTCCTGGGCTTCATCTAAATTCAAGCTCAATTGTGCAGCAGTACGAAAAGTCTTCACCTGAAATTCTATAGGAAGCAGAACCTGTTTCCCATAAACAAGCTGATATGGGGTATACCCTGTGGTATTTCTCCACGTAGTTCTGTAAGCCCACAATGCCTCGGGTAGCCTGTCTGCCCAGTCTTTGTGATGCAGCTGTACAGTCTTAGTTAAAATGGTTTCTAACACTTTATTTGTTGATTCCACCTGCCCATTTGCTTGGGGATGGTAAGGAGAAGATTTATAGTGCTTAATCCCATATTGTTCTGTAAGTGCTTTCATTGATTTAGAGACAAACTGTGCTCCATTGTCAATCACAATTTCATGAGGAATGCCAAAACGGGTAAAAATTTCTTCGTAAATAAACTCTATGACTGATTTCTCAATGGCCCTCAATAGAGCTTTTGCCTCAACCCACTTAGTCACATAGTCAGTGCAGACTAAAATATATCTCTTTTTCCTTGACATTGGTGAGATTGGGCCAACAAAGTCCAATCCCCATTTTTCAAAAGGTTCAATTTGTACCTGGGCTTGTAAAGGCATTTGATCAGCAGCAGTGGGTCTCCCCATTCTTTGACAGCTGTCACAGCCCTGTACATACTTTTCAGCATCTTTAAAAAGGGTAGGCCAGTAATACCCTTGATGTAACACCTTATATGCTGTCCGCTTGTCTGAGAAATGGCCTCCACAAGGTCCATCATGACAGGCTTGAAGGATGTCACACATCTCATCCTCCCTCACACACCTCCTGATAATCAGATCTAGACCAGTTCGAAAGAGGTCATTACCTACCCACGAATAATTAGCACTTTGCTGTATGATTCTTCGTTTTTCGTAAGATGACAGATGAGCAGGTAGTTTCCCTGTAACCAAATAATTGGCTATATCTGCAAACCAGGGTGTTTTAATAGAAACAGCAAATAAATGTTCATCAGGGAATGTATCATCTACAGGAACATTATCATCAGCATGAGTCAATTTGGAGAGGAAATCTGCAACCAGATTTTCCTTCCCTGGTTTGTCAACTATGGTAATGTTAAATTCCTGTAGAAAAAGTAACCATCTAGTAATTCTGCCACTAGTGAACGGTTTATTCATTAAAAATTTAATAGCAGAATGATCGGTATGAACAAATACCTCATAACCCGTAATATAATGCCGTAATTTATTGATGGCATGAACCACTGCTAGAAACTCTTTTTTGGTTACTGTATAGTTTAGTTCTGCAGGTGTTAAATTTTTACTGATGAAATAAATAGCATAGGAGGACTGATTTTCTTTCTGTCCGAGCACTCCCCCCAAGGCAGTGTCTGAAGCATCAGTTTGTATATAGAAGGGCAAAGACCAATTTGGCCCCCGTAGAACTGGTGTTGAAGACAATTCTGACTTTAATGTGTCAAAGGCTGTCTGACAGTGTTGATCCCAATCGAAACCACTGTCTTTGGCCAATAATTTGAACAGTGGGTCTGCTATCTTTGTAAAATTAGCAATAAACCTATGATAGTACCCTGCATGTCCCAGAAAACTTCTGACTTCTTTTTGTGTAGCTGGTGAAGATAGACTAGTAATGATTTCAATTTTTGCTGGGTCAACCTTAATACCTTTTGATGAAACGTGGTGCCCTAAAACAATACCCTCAGTTAACATCATCTTACACTTTTCATGGCTTAAAGCAAGATTTGTTTCTTGGCACCTAATTAAAACTTTCTCCAGGTTATCCAAGGCTTCTTTGAAATAATTACCGTAGACTGTAAAGTCATCCATATATATTTCCACACAGTCATGGACTAAATCAGCCAAAATACCTAACACTGCCCTCTGGAAAGTGGCAGGAGCGTTACACAGTCCAAATGGTAATACCTTGTAAGCATAAGTTCCCCATGGGCAGGTAAAAGTGGTTTTTTCTTGATCCTCTGGGGCTATTCTTATCTGGTTATATCCACTGTATCCATCCAGAAAAGAAAAGTATTTCTTTCCTTACAATGTATCCAAAACCTGGTCTATGAAAGGAAGAGGAAAGTAGTCTCTGAGAGTTGCTTTATTTAACTCACGAAAATCAACACATATTCTCCACTTACCTCCCTTCTTCGGGACAATCACCAATGGAGATACCCATTTGCTATCAGAAATGGGATAGATGAAATCTGCATCCAACAATTTTTGTAATTCACCTTTCACAATGTCTTTAAGCGCAGGATTCATTCTTCTCTGTGGCTTCCTTACTGGTCTAATATTTTCCTGCGTATAGATGTGATGAATGCATGTGTCAGGGTGAATGCCTTTCATGTTTGTATAAACCCAAGCAAATGCCCCAGACTGTGCTTTAAGTAAATTAACTACCTAAATTTGCTGGCTTTGAGACAGATTTGCATTAATAGACAAAGATCTCCCTGGACTAATCTCCATTGGTATAGTTGCAGCTCCAACCTTCTCATCTATGAATAAAACTACTGATGATGAGGTGGCTGAAGGGTAATAGTGTTCTTGAAAATCTTCTGTGAAAACATTGTCTAAGTTAGAGAAGGACTGAGGGAACTCAACACTAGAGGTGGCTGAAATAAATTGATCTAGGATATCATCCTCAGTCTGGTGTTCCAGCCCCCTAGTTTGATTGATGGACAGTAAGGGTTGTCCCACATCCTCATCCCCGTAAGGATTCTCTAACCATAACATGTTTTCCGATACAGGCTGTGCTGGAGGATAAATAATTAGGTTTTGTAGAGAAGTGCCATTTGATATAGTTAAAATACCTTCTCTGCATCCTATAAAGGCATTGGCAGTGGCTAACCAGGGCCTGCCTAATATAACAGGATGTTCCCCCATTGGGTGTTTGGTTTGGAGTACCAGAAAATCCATTGGATACTCCCAAGAAGCTACTATGACAGTAATGTCATCTAAGGCCCCCACAGGTTTGACTGTGCCCCTATCAGCTAACTCCAAAATAGTAGGAGTAGATCTGAGGAGATTATGCAACTAAAGTCTCTGCATGGTGGTCATAGACATGACATTAATGGCAGCCCCCAGGTCAACTAGAGTGTTTCGTATTGGAATCTCATTGATGTAAATGGTCACCACTGGGTTCCCAGGATTTGCAAATTTTGGGGGTAAGGAACAGTCTGAATATAATTGGACAGCTGGCCTAAAACATTTATCTTGGGTGGGTCTTTTTGTTTTCGACCAGGATTCTTTAAGCACAGTTCCCTTACCAGTTTTGCATAAATAGGGACATCTCTAATAGCCTGAAGTAATGGAATCTTGATACAAACATTTCTCAACTCATTTTCCAAATCAAACTGCGGACGCACCGCAGGTTTCTCCATTAATAACCTCTTTGGGTAAGGGGGGTTGTTATTTACTTGTGGATGAGCAGGTGATTGGAAATGAGTTCCTAGTGCTTGAGTGTTTTCTGAGGCAATCTGCACTTCTTCTTCCTCTGTAATCTCTTTTTCATCATTTTCTTCTCCAGTCTCTTCATGAATAATCACTGCTGGAGGGGTTTTATTTAATGTTTTCCCAGACCTTAATTGTATTTCCTGTAAAGGAGCTGAATGAATTACGTAAGTTGGAGCCATTTGAATTTCAGCATTATGAAGAGGCTGGGGAGGTCTGTTATTAGGGTTTGGGATAGGTTGTGCTGGCAACAACGTGGGTCGAGGTGGGTTTGGATTTTGATATTGTTGTGGAACTGGGGGTATAGGAGGAAGTGCAGGTGGTGTAAAGCCTGGTAATAGCTGCTGCATATTTGGTGGCATTGGACAATAACTAGGAGGGGCTGTTGATTGTGTTCCTCCATAGGGTTGTCCTTGTGGTCCCCCATATGACTGTCCCCGCCAGCCTTGCTGCCATGGTTGGGTTTGAGTAGGTTGAGAGGGCCAATTCTGCCACATTTGTGGACTCCATGGCTGCTGAGATTGCTGCATGGGATAGTAATATGCAGGGTTCGGAAAAACATGCTCTGGGTACATGTTTTGGGGTCTAGGCTGCCAAGGCCTTCTTGATGCATCGGTAGGTTCAGCATTAAGCTTGTAAAAAGCTTGCAGTTCTGGTAAAGAAGGGCAATTTTCTGTTGGGTGTTGATTAGAGCAAAGAGCACAGACTAAAATGGTATTAAGAGGGCACTCTTTCAAAGGGTGTCTTTTTCTGCACTTGGGGCAGAATATGTGTAATGCTGCTATGTCCTGCTCCTCTTGCTGTTTCTTTGTTTTCAATGCATCAAATTGGGAGCTTAAGGTGCCTAAAATGTCAGTTTTGAAATTTTCTAACAGGTTCCCCAATTCAACTCTTGTGACCCCACTAGTTCCTGCTGTTCTAGAAATACGGGAAGGACCTTCCCTTGTGCTTTTTCCTGCCTTAACTCTACTCCTTGAATATTTTCTGCATAGTTCAGTAATCTCCTCAAAGGATTTATGAGATACATCACCTGAGGCCATCAAGTTGAGGATTTCCACATATTCATCCAGAATCCCTTTTAGAAAAAGATTTCTAACTGCATCCTCCTGTAAGGTATTATACTTAGACTTCTGTAATACAAAGCAGAATCGTTCTAGGAAGTCCTCAAGACTCTCTTCTTCATGCTGTTGCATTTTAAAGATATCGTTTTGGGAGTCTCTAGGCCCACAATAGTCTCGGTATTTTCTGAGGAAAGCACTCTTCATTTGTTCCCAAGTTTGGATGGTGGATTCCCCCAGGCTCATAAACCATCTAAGTGCAGAATCCTTAAGGGTGGATGGAAATAGTTTTAACTTTTGAGCATCCTGTAGATAATTATAACTCCTGCATAAGATGTCAAACTCAAATAGAAAAGTATCCGGATCTTCAGTACTTTTCCCATAGAAGGTAGGTAATGAAGATGCTGGGATATTTTTCATACTGACATCCCGTGTAAGATCCAGAATGGGGAAGCCAAAATTTGTTTCAGTTCGTCCCTCATGTTCTCCCTCTCCTTCCATCTGGTGTCCAGTTTCCTGATCACTCATGACAAGAGGGTTCCTAAACCAATTGACACCTAACCCGTCTCTTCTTGGGGATAGGATAAAGTCCCAATGGTCTGGCCTAGGCCAAGTTTGAAGATTGAAAGGTAAATCTGTGGCAGATTCTACTTGAGAAACCACCGGATTCTGGTTATGTCCAAGAAGGGAGTTCACTTTTTCTATGTTCACTGTGTCAACCAAGTTGGAATGTTCCTTTCGAGGTGAAGCTTGTTGGATCTGTGGGATCTCTTCTGAATGTAACTGTTCACTGAGTATAACCTCAGTTCCTGCTGGTTTGGTCCCTAATTCCACTGAATTTTGAATGTTATTGTTTTCAGTTTTGTTGCCGGTATCCCTATCCCTAGGGTTAGTGAAGGGGGGGTTTTGTTGTTTCCAAAAAGATCGGAATGAACCTTAATGAATCTTCCCTTACTATCTCTGGGTCTCATCAAAACAATTTCTGAAAATAACAAGACTTTTAATCAAAATAAATTGAAATACCTGTGCCAATTGGGTTTGAAGGAACTTGTTATGAAATGTGCAAGTTTGCCTTACCAACCCTTCTCGTCCAATCTGCCACAACTAGTCACACCTAAAAACTGTTGTAAAATTAGATTTCTGAAATTAAACACACCCATCTTGCAAAAGGATAACCATACTTGCACGAAATTAAACTACAAAAAATAAACACTCTTTACAAGAAAGATAAACACACTTTTTGCAGTGAAATAATTCAAATATGCAAAGAAAAATAACCACACTTACCAGAAGGACACAACAAGAATTTGGGGCAACCCACTAAAGTGGCTGCGGCAAGCTGTTACACCATGGGAATCCCATAGTGAATTCGTCTTTGCGTCTTAATGTTTCCCCTCCACCTTGTTGTGTACTGTAAAATGATCCTATCTACCTGAACTTCTCAGTCAACCAATTCATGAAAATGAGCAAAATACCAGCTTACCTTGGAGCAACTCCCCGGCAACGGCGCCAAAATGTTGGTTAAAATTAATGTTATTTAATTCACCTTTATTTAATTATCGACCGGAGTACGTATACTTTGAGTTGCTACACCATATGTGCGGGAAAAATAGTTTCATTGCTCAGAATTCTAGTCTACTTATAAACAAAAAAAAACTGAAATGGATGAAGCTGTTACTGTATTGACAAATCGAATGCTAATGATTGTTAAATCTACTCTTAAAGAAAAGAAGATTAATTTACTGGCCACTAACTCATTGTCAAACCTAAATTAACCTACAACAATCTTAAGCTATAGCAACTAAGGTTTGCTTTCAAAACAATCAACCTGCTAAGGGAAGAATTTATCTGTCAAATGCATATGCCCAACCGATCTCAATTAATGTTGTTTCTTATTTAAACTCCAATTATTAATTCTACCAAGTCTAATACTTCATACAACACTCCTAGAATCATTGCTGAGATAAAACCTTTTAATTCTAACTTATTCACAAACAATCTATTAAAGGGTAGTTTGGTTTGCTGCTGTGCCTAGATATACTATGATTGTGCTTCATGCATATAAATGCACACAACAGAAAACTGGAATTTCAGAAGATGCCCACCATAAATAGAAACATTCAAGAAAGATTCAGGGAATTTATGTTACGAAGCTGGTGTTCAATTCTAGGAAACAGCGTTGTAAACTATAATTTTTTCATTCAATGCCAAATTTCAACTCCTATTTAGTTATTAACAAACCCTAAATGTTTGATAAATCAATATATCCAAACCCTATACTACTGCAATCTTTGTTAAATCCACACACTGCAAATGCAAATCTATCCTACAGTTTGTGAGCTCAAAAGTCAAAAGAAATGGAGCTATTCACTATTCGCTCTAATGTTAATAGTAAGAGGCAATATGAAATTCACTCTGTTCTCCTCAGCAAATCGATTCCTCAGTAACTGAAATCAAGCTCATTACCAGTTTGCTAACATTACAATTCACACTGGAAATCAAAAGGGAAATTGAAATACACACCATTCCTCCATCTATTCTACAGTTCTGCAAATTCAATAACAAGAGGGATTATAAATCAATCCGGTAACCATTCGGTGATCACTTCAATGCTGGTGGTAAAGGAAAGGTAAAACTTCAATCCACTCCCAATCTCATTAAATTGATTCTATGATGAATCCAATCAAAATTATCACACATTTCATCACTATCTTAACCATTAATAAATAACTCACATTAAAAACCAAGGAAGATCTTAAATACAGATCACTCGTAAGTCTATTCTCTGTGCTAAATCAAAATACAAATGCAATTAACTAATAACCTACAGGTATACATTCTATTTCCACTCACAGATAAGCAAAACCATTACTATTCCATAAAACACTGCCAAAAGAAGAAACCATTACATCTATTACTGTAAAATGCGCAATGCTAGAATACCAGGGGTAGGTGTTGAAGGGGGCCCTACCCTCAACGCCTTCCAGTCTTAAGTCAAAACTTAAAGGAGATAAATGCTGATTATATTGATGAATTCAAGTGTTACAATCTTCTCTGAGTATCCTCCTTACTTAGGGTTTCAAGTATCACTTTATAATGGAAATACAAAGTGAAATCGTCCTTGAAACAAGGATTGATATAGCTAACTACCCTACAGCTATCTCGGCATATCTGAGCCAAAGATGGGAGCTCAAATCCCCTGAAATCCACATGATACTAAAGCGGGAAAGCAACAGCTCCTCAAACACAGGACATCCACGAAACAGCAGCTGAGGGATCTTCATAAGCAACTGAAAGGTGAGGTGAATCCAGGAAAAACGCACCCATTGTGGATCGAATCCCCCAAACGCTGCATAAATATTCCTTCAACGCCGAGACAGGTATGAAGTCGGGTAGCAAAAGACCCCTGCATAAAAGAAAAACAAAGCTTATTACTTGACCTTTCATCAAATGAAACCTAAAAGCCCAATCATATGCATAAAACAAGGCAAAGTAACAAACAAGCAATTAAAAATCACTTACCATAGCTTAGCAATGTTGACCTCCAAAAAGACATAATCAGATACAATAAAACTGATTATTATTTGATTCCATAAGACTTTAAGCTAGAAAACATTATAGTGAATAGTCAAAATAAGAGACCAACAGTGCTTTGTTGTAAACTATCTATATTGTCAGAAGATGTGTGAATCCTTGATGCGGTGAGAGTCATTGATAACCAGTTATTTTCCTTGGTTTATTAGTGATTTTTAGAAGATTAATTCATATAGTGACAGGTCTGTTCGCCTTTACATGGTTGAGAATCATGTAAAGTTTTTATTGTGGACTTGAAATCCTCAATGAGAAGAAAGAAACATTTCTGGGTTTCCCATTGTATCTTCCATTCTTGAAGCAAGCATAAGGAAGATTCACCATTTCTATTGTGTTGTAAGTTTGCATTTTTATTGTGCTTTGTTGTGAACTATCTATATTGTCAGAAGACGTGTGAATCCTTGATGCGGTGAGAGTCATTGATAACTAGTTACTTTCCTTGGTTTATTAGTAATTTTCAGAAGATTAGTTCATGTAGTGACAGTTCTGTTCGCCTTTACATGGTTGAGAATGATGTAAAGTTTTTATTGTGGACTTGAAATCCTCAATGAGAAGAAAGAAACATATTTGGGTTTCCCACTGTATCTTCCATTCTTGAAGCAAGCATAATACATATTCATTTACAACTTAGATTGTGGCAATATCAAGAGCTCGTCCATGAAAGAGTTCTATACCTATACTTGTATATGGAGATTCCTAAATTTATTGCTACAACACATGGCATGAAAGCAAACTTTTGTTCACAAGTAGTTTGTGCAATTTAGGAGCTATTATAATCACTGTTTTCATTGATATTATTGCAGAAATATTTTTTCAAATTGCTAATGTATTCCAGACATAGTAGTAATCTATAGTGTTGAGATTACTACTACGGAGATTGTGAGAAAAACAATTGTGGTCGGCTCACTGTGTTGATGAACTTAACATTATTTTTTGTTATGGGTTGAGTGCCTATGTCTTTGTAATCTGAGATTGTTACAAACTTTGCTCTTTTCCTACCAGTATCCTTCACTGCCCGTGCCTATGTTTTTGTTCCTTCTAACTTTCATCTTTTCCTACCGGCATTCATTTTTTCCCCTCAAGGAGAAAATGCTAGTTTTAGATCAAGTTTCTTTTAAAAACGCAACCAGTGTTGGTGGAAAAGTTTAATGAAACAACTTCTCCAATTGGAAGGTAAAAATTCAGCTATTTTTGATGAGTAAGAATTATGGGGAATTGTAGATGGGTTAGAAACATCATCCACAGATCCCACTCAATTAAGTGCTTGAGAGAAAATGGAAGAGAGAGAGCTAAGTCTATCATTGGATTAACTCTTTCGGATTCTTAATTACACCTCATTGATTAAAAAAATCTTATGCAGAGGTGTGGGAACAATTGACAATTATTTGGGGAAAAAATCTATAAATGCAAATTTTTCCTTGACATTACAATTATTCAAATTAAAAATACACTAGGAGACATCCTTATCTGCTCACATTAATGAACTAAAGTCTCTTATGAGGCAACACTATTAGCAAAAGAAAAGGGGTAAAAGAAAAAGGGCTGAAAGAAGGAAACATAGAAGTGCGTCCACAAACTAAAATTGACCTATTTTCAAAAGGAAGGATTAATAGAAACATGAGTACAGTTGAATCTTTCTACTTCAAAAGACACATCTACATACAATATTAAATTGAAAAATTCGTGCTAGTGATCTACTAAAGGGAAAAATGAAAGAGTCAACTAACATAGCAATCTCTAAAGAAATCAAGTGTACAATTGAATGCTTCTACTGCAAAAGACGTAGACATACGTCACTAAATTGCAAAATTCGTGCTAGCGATCTACTATAAAAGGGAAAACTGAAAGAGTCTACTAACATAGCAATCTCTGAAGAAATCTCAGATGCCATCTATGAAGTCACACGATTCTAATAATGATTGTGAAGTCAATACAGAACCTCTCATACTCTTCTAAGAAATAGTTATTAATTATGTAATATTTTATTTTTGTTTGTATGTTTGTGAAGGTCACTTGTATGACTAATTTCTGGATATGTTCAGTATTTAGAGTACTTTCCTAGATCATTGTTGGATTCAACGAGCCATGTGTTCAATAGATGGAAGTACTTTCATAGATCAATCTAGTTACTTGGCTACTTCTTTGCCAAACTCAGCGAGTTATATACTTTGGCAGAGTAAAGTATTCAATATTGTTAGTCACTACAATTACTTTATTGTTGGTCAGAAGTGGTTATGTCTTAAATGGATCAAATGGGAAGCTCAAAGATGAAGTGAAGAAAGAGTGCAAACTGTGAGACTTCAAATTGGGTGTATATGCTGATGATGACCACTCAAACAAGAGAATATTGTAGTTCTGTGATTTGTTTGTTATGTAAGCATTAAAGGGGGGAGTTAGAGATAATGTTTACTTGGGATTGGGTTTGTTACGAGTATTTCTTATTTAGCTATTTAGATCCACTCAACAAGAGAATATTGTAGTTCTGTGATTTGTTTGTTATGTAAGCATTAAAGGGGGGAGTTAGAGATAATGTTGGGTTTGTTACGAGTATTGCTTAGTTAGCTATTTAGATCCGCATTCTACAGATCTAGATCTACTGAACTCAGTGATTGTATTCCTATATATGTAACTCCATCTTTGATTAATAAAAACATGTATTGTGTGTTTCTGTACTTTAATTTTTCCTATTATTAAAGCATTTGACTTAGTATTTTACTTTTAACCAAGTGTAAAAATGAAGAGAAATTAATTTCTCAAAATTATATTAATCTATATGAAGGAGAAACAACAATATCAACCATTGCTAGAAACCATTATCAAAACAAATAATTAGATTAATTAAATTAATTTTTTTAAAATTAAATTGTCGAATTATTTATTTGTATATTTTTCAACCTAATTTTATGTCAACTTTTAGTTTTTTGGAAAACAAAAAAATGGCTTACAATAGATGTGCACATTTATATTTCATTATCAAAATAGATTGTTTTATTTGTAAACTTTAAAATAAATTTATTAGAATTAAAGTTTGCTTAATCAATTATATTTTAATATAATTTTTAAAATAAATTATCATTAATAGAGATAATTTTGTCATTAATTTGGCGACATTTTAATATAATTTTTAAAATAGATTATCATTAATGGAGATCATTTTGTCATTAATTTGGTGACATGGAGATCATTTTGTCTTTAATTTGAATGGCCTAATTATTAAGAATATTTGGCTTCATAGTAAATTAAATTATTATTATATAATAAATTATTTTACCAAAATTATGTAAACCGAATCAAATTTGAAGATATTGATGTCATAACTAAAGTTTGTATTTTGTATTACTATTTTTTCTTTAATTTAAAATATAAAGCCATTAAACATCAATGCAAGTGGACATTAATTATCATCCTCATCAACATAATTTTTAATTTTTTTTTAAGTCCACCCATATTAAAAAAAATTATACTCTCCACTAATAAATTAGATAAAAATTGATCGTGCCATACACGAATCAATTAATTTCCATTCTATAATAGAATATATGAGACGGATGAAAGGAGGCCATCCAAAGTCGTTGGCTCTACAAGAGTCAATTAACAAATTATTATAGAACGTACCATATTGATCAACTACTTAAAATATGTATTATATACACCATCCTAAAAAATAATTACTTATTATTATAAAAAGCCCCTTATTTAAGATGCTTCATGATTTTCTTTCTTCGATTTTAATGGTCAAGATTTATTTTCCTTTTGTTACTTCTCCGATTATCTTTCCTTTATTTTAACATTCATTAATATTAAATTAATTAATAACAATTAAGATATACTTCAAAGAGGTTTTTTTGTTTATGGAATTGTTTAAAAATTCAAGGATTTGGATTGGACAGTCATTTTTAACTGGAATTCACAATCTTAGAATTTTTAAACTACACGATTGTTTATTAGTCATCAAGTTTTGTTTTCATTTCATTATTTCAACGATTAAACTATTTTATTTGAATAAAAATCAAACATTAAGATTACAAGTGAAAAATTATTATTATTTAAATACTTTTTATATTTATAAGGTCATATTTACAAAAATTTCTACTTAGAGATTTGAATATGGATATCCACATTAATACAATTCCCATCATTTCATTGCTTGCCAATATACCACATTCTTGGTTTCTTTGATTTGTTTGAACATGATTTGATTAAAATTGTTGAAGAATCAATGACCTTGGGAGAAGATTTGGGGATACTCAATACTACCTTTGTAGCCCTCATTCCTATGAAATGAGATGTAACTACTTTCAAAAAGTTTAGACCTATTTTTTATGTACTAAGTCGATTTCCAAAATCATTGCTAATAGGTTGAAGGGTGTTTTGTCTCAAATGAACACTTTGGTTTCCTCTTCAATCGTCAAATACATGATGTAGTGGGCATTGCTCAAGAAGGAATGCATGCAACTAAGTCAAGAAGCTACCTTCAACATTCTCAATATGGTTAATTGGTTATTTTTCAAGTTGTTGCTTCTCCAACTAGGTATGAGCTTGTAGAGTGTGAACTCGATTATGGGTTGTATCTCTTCGATTTCATTTGTAGTGTTGATAAATGTGTCTCCTTATGGGTTCTTCATAGCCTCTAAAGGTTTGAGACCAGGCTTCTCTTTACCCCCCTTCTTATTCTTGTGTATAGTAGAAGGTTTAAGTATGGTTATTGAAGATTCCCATTGTAAAAGAGAGCTGAAAGGAATCACTATCTCAAAATTTGTACATATCACACATCTCCTCTATGTAGATGATGTCATGATATTTGGTCATCGTTCAATTACACAAATGGAAAGAATTGAGGAGTTAATAGAGATTTATTGCAAAGCTATATCAAGACCCATGGTCTAGTCATGGTAGGTCCTCTTAGTTTTCATTCTAGGAAGTGTTGGCTCAGTGGCAATGTTGGATACCACTTGATAGGTGGAAGTCCCCCGTATTGTTGGGCCATTTAGGCCCTGGGTTGGTGTTCGATGCTTCTTAGGATGGGCCCATTAGGACACCTGGCTTAGGTGCTCCTAGTCACACTTATTTTTTTCTATGTATGTCAGAGGTGATTGCGCATGTAAGGGTTGTCATACCCAGTCTAACATACCTCCTTTATGCCCACTTGGACCTTCTTCTTTATTGTATAACCCCTCCTTTCGGGATCTTCTACATTGTTGGGGTTAGTTGGGGCATGATTTCCTTCTCTATCTCTCCAATCCACTTGGTTGAAGCCATTTGCATAATTTTTTTTAGTCTTTTGTGGTTTAGTCCTCGACTTGTGGGTGACAAACCTTAACTTTTAATTATTTTACTTTTTTAGTAAGGTAGACTCTAAAGTTAGATAACTTTAGGAAGACTCATATAAATAAAGGCTCCTAGCACTCATTTAAAAATAAGACAAGGGCTCTAAATATGTACTTTATTATTATTATCTTGGTCTATTGGAGCTTTTGAGTGATGTGCACCTCCCTCTTTGGCTTGTGATGGATGGTGAATGGTGAATTTTCTAGGGTTTCTACTATCTTGCAAGGTTGATCCTAAAAATGGTTGTAATAACTTGTGGCTAAGGAGGGACCTAAGAAGTATCCCTTACTTTCTTTCTTGGTTAATGTTGGTAATATCTCTCCATTTTCTTGTTTGACGTTGCTTTTGCACCTTGGGGAAGGTGAATTAGGTTTATTTACCAACATCTTGTCAACTTTGATTGAGGATACCTTCCTCTTGAAGGAGCTATCCATTGTGGGCCTTGGAATTCCGTTTTTTCCCTAATTAGGGTTTTTTGGCTTCTTCGACCTAGTATTGAGTTACTAGCATCTTGTTCTAGTTGGTAAATATTGAATAGCCAAATTGAGTAGGGACATTGACCTTGATCTCTAATTTCCCATCTAGGATTGAAAAGATTAAGGTCATAACCCCTTCTCTTCACTCTTTTTTTATCAAAATTTATTGCATATTTTATTTAAAAAAAAAACAGAAAAACCCTCAAAATTAGAAAAAAAATTAAATATCTTAAAAAATACTTGCAATTTAGAAATTAGGTGTGGATGGAAAAAATGCGCCCTCGTTGGGTTAATGGTAGATCTCTGAGGGCACACTTTTTGTATGGTTGGATTATGTTGTTCTAGATGAGTTTATGCATGCCAGGGCTTGGCTTTTTTCAGATATGCAGGTGTAGCAGTCACATTGATATTTTCAGGCAAGTTTGAAGACCCCGAAAACAAGGTTTTGGGCCTAGAGTGACCCCTGGGGGTTGGAGGTCAATTGGAGAATGTGTTAAGTGAGACTACACTTTATTTACACTCTATTTGGGGGCTCTTATAAAGCTCATATCAGATCTGATATCATATTTTCAGAACTATTTTGAGGCCTCTCCTTCAACATATTGCTCATTCCCCCACCCTACTATTCAAGACCTACACTTTATACATTAAGGATGACATTGTTTTGAATGATTTTTATCAGTAAACAATGACATTGTTTACTGTTGTAATCTTGTAATGGTGATTGGGCTCGACCTCTCCTTAAAGAGGCTCGCGTGTGGCTGACCATTCCCCAACCATGGGTCTCAGCCCTCAGACGACCCTAATTGCCTAAACCCTTCGAAAGCTCGGATGGTTATTTTCCCTCACACGGCGACTATTCCTCACCCTGTGGCGGCGGCTCGAATCTTGAACATGCTCCCTCTCGAAATATGGGCTACATCTCTAGTCGCGTCAACCGTGAATTTGCCATCTCTATCGTGTTCAAGAGTTACTTCACTTACATCACGCGTGACGCGAACAAGGAATTTTGCCATGATATGGAATATATGATGATGTGGCATGTGTGATGAGTGTGCAAATCCATCTGATGGTGTTCTAGTACCTTCATGCTGTCATTGTTACAATTTGACATCATTATAATTATATAAAGGTTTCACAGTTTGGTGAAACTCTGGAAATTGACTAAGTATTGGAAAATTAGTCTAAGTTTCTCTAGGAAAATTCCCGCCATATCTCATAGGTTAATGATAAAAATTATCTAAGAGTGTCAGGATGTAGCTTGTCGACTTTTGCATCTGACCATGGTCTCAATTTGCTTTAACAGTGTTTGAGGAGAAAGATACAGGTATGCCAAAACAAGGGTTCAGGGTGTTTTACTGGTTGGGAACGCAGTCACAATAAAATGCCCGCCCAGGTCAGAGGATGATGAATCTGAAGGTGAAACCAATTGTGATGAGATCAATTATATGGATACTATTGTCTGGTATCATAGTTTCAGTGTAAACTCTTCACCTTGAAAAATGAAGGATTTGGCTAAGTATAAACTCTTCCAGCAAAACTGACTAAGCAGCTTCCAAAAAATTTCCGCCACCTTCTGCATAAATTGATTGATTAATTAATTTTGAGGATTTAGGATTGTAGATTGTTGGTTTGTGCATCTAACCATATGATTAGTTTTCCAAAACAATCATTGAGGGTGAAGATGTTGGCTTGCTAAAAATGCCCTCTGGCATGATTTACACTATCCCAGTAAAATGCCCGCCAAGGAGAGAGGATGAGGTTGCAGAGGATGGAATTGACATGGATGGAATCTGCATGATGTTCCCCATGTTGTGGATGCTTCATATTTCCAATATTGGTGAAAATAAAAATCATCTTATTTGACCTAGGGTTTTGAAAAACTGTCTAAGTGTATAACCCATAAGTTTAAAAGGCCATTTATAAATGCACACCATATGCTCTCGTTTTGTAAATAAATTTATCAAATGGTATGAAGTTGTTCCTTGATGATTTTTCTATCCAACCATGGTCTTGGTTTCCTCTTTGATGGTCACATGTGCGAGATTTTGGTTTGCCAAAACAAAGAGAAAATATGGTTGTTCTCACTTTACAGTATGCCCGCTGGTTTATGAAGGATGACTACAGGAATATGCCTACAAACACTCTGATATCCTCAGACATGAGGTGATGTTGTAGATATAAAATATGCCCACAGACTTTGTGAAGAGATGCCTGCCATTGTGATGGAGAATGTAAAAAGATTAGTCACTACAATTACTTTATTGTTGGTCAGAAGTGGTTATGTCTTAAATGGATCAAATGGGAAGCTCGAAGATGAAGTGAAGAAAGAGTGCAAACTGTGAGACTTCAAAGTGGGTGTATATGCCGATGATGACCACTCAGACAAGAGAATATTGTAGTTCTGTGATTTGTTTGTTATGTAAGCATTAAAGGGGGGAGTTAGAGATAATGTTTACTTGGGATTGGGTTTGTTACGAGTATTGCTTAGTTAGCTATTTAGATCCACTCAGACAAGAGAATATTGTAGTTTTGTGATTTGTTTGTTATGTAAGCATTAAAGGGGGGAGTTAGAGATAATGTTTACTTGGGATTGGGTTTGTTATGAGTATTGCTTAGTTATCTATTTAGATCCGCATTCTACGGATCTAGATCTACTAAAATCAGTGATTGTATTCCTATATATGTAACTCCATCTTTGATTAATAAAAACATGTATTGTGTGTTTATGTGCTTTAATTTTTCCTATTATTAAAGCATTTGACTTAGTACTTTACTTTTAACCAAGTGTAAAAATGAAGAGAAATTAATTTCTCAAAATTATATTAATCTATATGAAGGAGAAACAACAATATCAACCATTGCTAGAAACCATTATCAAAATAAATAATTAGATTAATTAAATTAATTTTTTTAAAATTAAATTGTCGAATTATTTATTTGTATATTTAATTTATGTCAACTTTTAGTTTTTTGGAAAACAAAAAAATGGCTTACAATAGAAGTGCACATTTATATTTCATTATCGAAATAGATTATTTTATTTGTAAACTATAAAATAAATTTATTAGAATTAAAGTTTGCTTAATCAATTATATTTTAATATAATTTTCAAAATAAATTATCATTAATAGAGATCATTTTGTCATTAATTTGGCGACATTTTAATATAATTTTCAAAATGGATTATCATTAATGGAGATCATTTTGTCTTTAATTTGAATGACCTAATTATTGACCTAATTATTAAGAATATTTGGCTTGATAATAAATTAAATTATTATTATATAATAAATTATTTTACCAAAATTATGTAAACCAAATCAAATTTGAAGATATTGATGTCATAACTAAAGTTTGTATTTTGTATTACTGTTTTTCTTTAATTTAAAATATAAAGCCATTAAACATCAATGCAAGTGCACATTAATTATCATCCTCATCAACATAATTTTTAATTTTTTTTTAAGTCCACCATATTAAAAACAATTATACTCTCCACTAATAAATTAGATAAAAATTGATCGTGCCATACAGGAATCAATTAATTTCCATTCTATAATACAATATATGAGACGGATGAAAGGAGGCCATCCAAAGTCGTTGGCTCTATAAATAATTACTTATTATTATAAAAAGCCCCTTATTTAAGATGCTTCATGATTTTCTTTCTTCGATTTTAATGGTCAAGATTTATTTTCCTTTTGTTACTTCTCCGATTATCTTTCCTTTATTTTAACATTTCATTAATATTAAATTAATTAATAACAATTAAGATATACTTCAAAGAGGTTTTTTTGTTTATGGAATTGTTTAAAAATTCAAGGATTTGGATTGGATAGTCATGAATCCGCAATCTTAAAATTTTTAAACTACACGATTGTTTATTAGTCATCAAGTTTTGTTTTCATTTCATTATTTCAACGATTAAACTATTTTATTTGAGTAAAAATCAAACATTAAGATTACAAGTGAAAAATTATTATTATTTAAATACTTTTTATATTTATAAGGTCATATTTACAAAAATTTCTACTTAGAGATTTGAATATGGATTCCACATTAATACAATCCCCATCATTTCTGCTTGCCAATATACCACATTCTTGGTTTCTTTGATTTGTTTGAACATGATTTGATTAAAATTGTTGAAGAATCAATGACCTTGGGAAAAGATTTGGGGATACTCAATACTACCTTTGTAGCCCTCATTCCTATGAAATAAGATGTAACTACTTTCAAAAAGTTTAGACCTATTTTTTATGTACTAAGTCGATTTCCAAAATCATTGCTAATAGGTTGAAGGGTGTTTTGTTGCGTTTTGTCTCAAATGAACACTTTGGTTTCCTCTTCAATCATCAAATACATGATGTAGTGGGCATTGCTCAAGAAGGAATGCATGCAACTAAGTCAAAGAAGCTACCTTCAACATTCTCAATATGGTTAATTGGTTATTTTTCAAATTGTTGCTTCTCCAACTAGGTATGAGCTTGTAGAGTGTGAACTTGATTATGGGTTGTATCTCTTCGATTTCATTTGTAGTGTTGATAAATGTGTATCCTTATGGGTTCTTCATAGCCTCTAAAGGTTTGAGACAAGGCTTCTCTTTACCCCCCTTCTTATTCTTGTGTATAGTAGAAGGTTTAAGTATGGTTATTGAAGATTCCCATAGTAAAAGAGAGCTGAAAGGAATCACTATCTCAAAATTTGTACATATCACACATCTCTTCTTTGTAGATGATGTCATGATATTTGGTCATCGTTCAATTACGCAAATGGAAAGAATTGAGGAGTTAATAGAGATTTATTGCAAAGCTATATCAAGACCCATGGTCTAGTCATGGTAGGTCCTCTTGGTTTTCATTCTAGGAAGTGTTGGCTTAGTGGCAATGTTGGATACCACTTGATAGGTGGAAGTCCCCCATATTGTTGGGCCATTTAGGCCCTGGGTTGGTGTTCGATGCTTCTTAGGATGGGCCCATTAGGACACCTGGCTTAGGCGCTCCTAGTCACACTTATTTTTTTCTATGTATGTCAGAGGTGATTGCACATGTAAGGGTTGTCATACCCAGTCTAACATACCTCCTTTATGCCCACTTGGACCTTCTTCTTTATTGTATAACCCCTCCTTTCAGTACATATGTGCTCACAACGCCATGACATCCTCCTCATCTAGAGAGATTTACCTTGCTAAAGAGGAGGACAATGAGGGATCTTCTACATTGTTGGGGTTAGTTGGGGCATGATTTCCTTCTCTATCTCTCCAATCCACTTGGTTGAAGCCATTTGCATAATTTTTTTTAGTCTTTTGTGGTTTAGTCCTCGACTTGTGGGTGACAAACCTTAACTTTTAATTATTTTACTTTTTTAGTAAGGTATACTCTAAAGTTAGATAACTTTAGGAAGACTCATATAAATAAAGGCTCCTAGCACTCATTTAAAAATAAGACAAGGGCTCTAAATATGTACTTTATTATTATTATCTTGGTCTATTGGAGCTTTTGAGTGATGTGCACCTTCCTCTTTGGCTTGTGATGGATGGTGAATGGTGAATTTTCTAGGTTTTCTACTATCTTGCAAGGTTGATCCTAAGAATGGTTGTAATAACTTGTGGCTAAGGAGGGACCTAAGAAGTATCCCTTACTTTCTTTCTTGGTTAATGTTGGTAACATCTCTCCATTTTCTTGTTTGATGTTGCTTTTGCACCTTGGGGAAGGTGAATTAGGTTTATTTACCAACATCTTGTCAACTTTGATTGAGGATACCTTCCTCTTGAAGGAGCTATCCATTGTGGGCCTTGGAATTCGGTTTTTCCCTAATTAGGGTTTTTTGGCTTCTTCGACCTAGTATTGAGTTACTAGCATCTTTCTCTAGTTGGTAAATCTTGAATAGCCAAATTGAGTAGGGACATTGACCTTGATCTCTAATTTCCCATCTAGGATTGAAAATATTAAGGTCATAACCCCTTCTCTTCACTCTTTTTTATCAAAATTTATTGTATATTTTATTAAAAAAAACAGAAAAACCCTCAAAATTAGAAAAAAAAAATATCTTAAAAAATACTTACAATTTAGAAATTAGGTGTGGATGGAAAAAAAGCGCCCTTGCTGGGTTAATGGTAGATATCTGAAGGCCCCGAAAACAGCGTTTTGGGTCTAGAGTAACCCCCGGGGTTGGAGGTCAATTGGAGAATGTGTTAAGTGAGACTACACTCTATTTACACTCTATTTGGGGGCTCTTATAAAACTCATATCAGATCTGATATCATATTTTCAGAACTATTTTGAGGCCTCTCCTTCACCATATTGCTCATTCCCCCACCCTACTATACAAGACCTACACTTTATACATTAAGGATGACATTGTTTTGAATGATTTTTATCAGTAAACAATGACATTGTTTACTGTTGTAATCTTGTAATGGTGATTGGGCTCGACCTCTCCTTAAAGAGGCTCGCGTGTGGCCGACCATTCCCCAACCATGGGTCTCAGCCCTCAGACGACCCTAATTGCCTAAACCCTTCGAAAGCTCGGATGGTTATTTTCCCTCACACGGCGACTATTCCTCACCCTGTGGCGGCGGCTCGAATCTTGAACATGCTCCCTCTCGAAATATGGGCTACATCCCCAGTCGCGTCAACCGTGAATTTGCCATCTCTATCGTGTTCAAGAGTTACTTCACTTACATCACGCGTGACGCGAACAAGGAATTTTGCCATTATTTCCAACAGTTTTTAGATTATTTATACATAATCCGATATAAAATTTAGCAATGACAATAATCTTAATATCATAAATATATATTTAATTATTTACAATAATCATAATAATACTTATTTATAATATCAAAATTAAATTAAGTTAGTCTATATTAAAATTTATAATTATGAATTAGTATTTAAATTATTATTAATTGAAGGAATAATAATTGTTCATATTTTTCTAATAATTTTTAATCATTAAATTGATATGATTTTAACCATTAAACTCAAATATTCTTAACTATAAAATATCTTAAATAAAAATCCTGTAACCTAAATATTGGACCTTATTGCCTTTTCATTAGATTATTTTTTACTCTAAATCTTGTAAAAAACTGAAATTTTTAATAACCATATTTAAATTTGTTAAAGTCAGATGTTATGAGGAGACTAAATCTATTTATGCATTCAAAAACTTGATTTGATCTCCAGATTTTTAAAAAAATATAACCAAATTCTCTGAACTTACTATCAAAATAACCACACATTTAAACTCTTTCAATAATAATTAATTTACTCTACTAAAAACAATCATAAAACCAAATTGAACATTTTAAATAAAAATGAATTTACTCTACCAAAGACAAAAAAAACAATCATAAACCAAATTGGTCAACCAGTTATGGCCTAAAAGCCAATACACATTCATGTTTGAAATATGTATTATATCTATCATTATCTACACAAATACTTGGCATCAAAATTAATAACCTAATATTGAAAAAAAAACTTATAACACCTAAAATGAAGTCAATCTTAATACTTTTCGTGCTGCCAACTCCTGATCGTTTAAATTTTATTGATCCAATTTTAATAATCAAGTCTTTTTTCCTTTCATTACTTCTCCGATTAAATTCCTTTATTTTAACAATACATTAATATTAAATTGAATTACAATCAAGATATATACTTGAAAGAGGTTTTATGGCTTTGTAATCACGTTTTTTATTCTTTCATAATTTTAACAATTCTTCTTCTTTATTTTAACATTGCATTAAGAATCAATTAAATAATTATTAAGATATATTTTTAAAATTGGTTTAAAATTGTAAATGGCAGTGGTTTTGTTTTGATTGCACAATTCATAATTTATTAATTTTTTTCAAATTGTAAATATTTGCTGTTATTGCAAATAATAGTTGAATATCAATAGTTGTTCTTGTTGTGATTACACAATTTAAAATTTGTTAAAAAAACTATTCAAATTGTAAATATTAGTTGTTAGTTATTGTAAATGTTAGTTGTTATTGTGATTACATAATTTAAATATAGAATTTATTTATATATTTAAAATTTAAATTAAATAATTAAAAATATACTTTGAAAAAATATATATATATATTAAAATTGTTATAATAATGATAAAAAAATTTAAAAGTCGTGAAAATAGCTCTGTTCTTCTATTATGGGAAACGTAATCATATTAAATACGATAAAATTACAACATAATTGAAATAAATCCAGTGGTTCAAAAAGGACCTTATAATTGAGGCGGCATCTTTTGTGAAAGCGATCATAGCAAGCATGGGTGCAGGAGGAAGCATCGCCCAGAGATGGAGATTACTGCAGGGGAGCAACCACTGGGAGGGACTCACGGACCCTCTCGACCCTGATCTGCGTAAAAGCATTCTCATCTACGGAGACCTTTGCGAGGCAACCTACGATACATTCATCAGTGACCGCCGCTCCAAATACGCTGGCAGCTCCAGATATGGCGGCCCTCAGTTCTTCGACGACCTCGGCTTAACGAAAGGGCCGACAGAATGGGGATACAGCCTCTCCAAGTTCATCTACGCCACTTCCTCCATCGATCTGCCGCTAGCCTTTTTTCTCACATCTCTCTCCCGCGAGGCCTGGTGCCGCGAGTCCAACTGGATGGGCTATGTCGCCCACGTTACCGACGCCGGAAAAACTCAATACGGCCGGCGCGATATCACGGTCGCATGGAGAGGAACTATCCAGTCACTCGAGTGGATGGACGACTTCGACCCCGGCCAGGCCCCGGTGTCGACTCTCCTCCCCGAACGAACCGATCTCGACGAAGAGACCGACAGGGTGGCCAGACACGATGCCAGAGTCGATAGAGGTTGGTTCGTTATCTACACCTCCGACGACCCCCGTTCGCCCTTCAACAAAAGCAGCGCGAGAGAACAAGTCCTCGGAGAGCTGAAGCGGCTGCTGGAATTATACAAGGACGACGAGATCAGCATTACCATCACGGGCCACAGCCTCGGTGCCGCTCTTGCCACACTCTGCGCCTTCGACATCGTCATCAATGGCCTCAATAAACCCCATGGCAGAGCCACGCCGATTCCCGTGACCGCCATCGTTTTCGCCAGCCCCCGGGTGGGCAACGATGCATTCAAAACCGTGGTCGACAAGCTACCCGACCTCAGAATACTGCGCGTCATTAATAACCCCGATCTCGTCCCACTGTATCCGTTTCTGGGATACACAGAAGTCGGGGTCGATCTAAGAGTCGATACCGGCAAGTCCCCGTACCTCAAGAATCCCGGAGACGCTTCCCAGTGGCACAACTTGGAAGCGTATTTGCACGCGGTGGCCGGCAGAAGAGGGGAAAAGGAAGCGTTTAAGCTGGAAGTGGATCGAGATATTGCCCTTGTTAATAAGTCCACAGATTGGTTGAAGGATGAGTATTTGGTTCCTGATTCTTGGTGGGTTGTGAAGAATGGGGGCTTGGTGCAGGAGGACGATGGACACTGGACCATGGCCAAACCGGCTGCTGCCGAAGATTAGCATTCCATCATAATATGTATTAATGTCAAATGTAAACAATAAATTTACGTGTGCATTTCTGCTTTCATGCAGCGTCTCATTGTATAATTTTAGCAGCTTTAATTTCCTGTTGTGTAATGTGTTCTTATTTCCGATTGAGATGCCATTAATTTGTGTAAGGGAAGTGCAAGATGGCAGGGTGATGGGTTTGGATTAGTTTGGATGTTATGGGCTTTGTCTAGGACGTCATATCTATTTTCTAGTAAAGTCTAATCACCATACCGGAAAAAAGAGACAGACTCCTGCGACCACGATCATGACAAGGAACTTCAAGGGAAAAGCACACCGTCTAGTGAAGAAGATTCGATGAATATTTTCTTTTTCTTTGCTTCGAACTTGGTCAATCAATCATGTAATAGGGAACTCCAAATTTTAACCTCATTTTGTTGAGCAATTATTTTGCTAAATACAAGATTAATTCCACATTTCAAGTTTTTTTACTACGCAGGTAACTTCGCGGACTTTTCAAATGTTTCGCTGATCTCTTAAACAAACTTTATCTTAAAAATATTTCTAGTTAGAACATAAGAACCAAAACATTTACAATGAAATTTATAGGAAGTTACTTATTGTTAAAATAGAACTTTCACCACAGTGAAATATTTAGTAATTTTGATTTATTTTACAAAAAGTAAATGTAAATAACATTCACACAAGTAACTGTGGAGATGAGATTTTACTGTGATCTTTCACTTCTTACAGAGTTTGGCGCTTCATACACTTCAAGGCTCTTCACTTCTTCTCTTCTTTCCCACACATCTCTCTTTGATCTTCAATTATCTTCTTCTACATATAAAAATTTCTACTTAAAAATTCTTGACATGCGAAATACAAACAAACTTGATTACATAAATACAAACTTGACATGAGCAGGAGGATTGACTGCAAACTTAACTGACAAATGAGTGAACCGACACAGACTAGATAAGCAATAGCTCTTAATTACGTTTTTCCAACCGAACTGGATCCTGGCGACGCAGACTAGATAGGCAATAGCTCTTAATTACGTTTTTCCAACCGAACTGGATCCTGGCTTCTTCTGCAGGAATTAGACTCTTACCCACAGGAATTAGACTCTTACCCACCAATTTGACCTCCGACCCGGCAACCAGACACCCACTGTTCGAATCTCATGGAAAAACAAAAATCCGACCAGCGGGAGCATGTAGGGTGCACCATGACAACCCATCTGACAGAACCCACTGAGGCTGAGCTTGAGTTGGTCAGAGCGCCCGGCCCGAGAGAGGTAAGTGTTTGCAGGCAGGGCCGTTGCTACAGACGCTGCTGTTGACAGCCCCGCTGCTTGAGTAGAGAAACCCAGCCCTGGACGCTCTGGATTCTCTGGACATCCCCATGAGAATAACTCAGATGGGCTCTTCAAGTTCGCCATCGGTGGGTTCTGTCGTCTATCATGCGTCCAATCCCCAAGACCTGGATACACCGCCCACGTCAAGGAATTAAGGAACTCCCCACTGCGCCAGTCACCACTTCTCTGCAATTCGGTTCAGCAGCTAGGTCAAGATTGTCCAAATTTTCGTTCGCCCCACTGCTTACGTCACTCGACTCTTTCATCACAGCCAGCCATCTCGAAACTGGGATTCTGTGATCTCTAGAACTTGTTTTAATTTCATCACATTCAACAATTTTTTGAATTGAAATTAGCCATTTTAAAGTTTATACAGATTTTTACATTTATACATATTACCCATGATATAAGTGTTCCAACAATTTTTTGAATTGAAATATAGCCATTTTAAAGTTTATACAGATTTTTACATTTAAATACATATTACTCATGATATAAGTGTTCCAAGAAACTTAGGAACTGCCATCCAAGTTAGAGGTTGAGGCAAAAATTATATTGCAGTTTGATGCACAGCGATTAATGCTGCAAAAGCTGGGTTGGATATGAAATTGCTTGAGGTTAAGCTACAAGTGTTCTAAGAAACCTAGGAACTACCACCCAAGCTATAGGTTGAACATGAGACTCATGGATGAAAAAGTAGTTGCAAAATTTGCTGGAGCAAGGAGTCATTATGTTTATGAGATTTCTATGGTGTTCATCTATAATCACGGTGCCAAATAAGAATGGAAGATGGAGAATGTACATAGACTAACTTGTTCCAAAATCACCATTAAGAACATTTATCTTCTTCCATGGATTAATGACTTGCTGGACCAATTGTAATAGGCCAAGTTCTTCACCAAGCTAGACCTCAAGTCATGTTACCACCAAGTGAGAATTAAAGTATAAGACATGTGGAAGACAATGTTCAAAATGAGTCAAGTTTTGTGCAAATAGTTAGTGATGTGTTTCACTTTATGTGAACTTTCACTATATTGATGAATGATGTGTTGCATGCATTTATTGATTCATTTGTATAGTATATCTATATGACATGCTCATCTTCATTAATACATGGAAAGAGCACCTCTCACATGTGATGTAGGTGTTATAGACCTTAAAGAAGAATCAAACGACCACTAACTTGAAGAAATATGAGTTTGGGAAGGAGTCCTTGACTTATCTTGGACATTTGATCAATGGAAGAGAACTAAAGGGTAGATTTAGACAAGATTGCATCCATTAATCAATGGACTAATCCCACCAACTTGATAGACATCATTTAGTTTAATGGGATTAGTGCATTACCTAAGAAAGTTCATTGCAAATTTAAGCTATTGTAGCACCTTTGCATGCCATGATTGGCGGGGCCAAACACAACAAAGGGTGTTTGAAGACTTCAAGAGTAGGACCAATAATTCTCTATTCATGTCCATGTCCAACTTGTAGTGATTATTTGAGTTAGAGACCAATGCCAATGTATATGCGCTGGGAGTAATCCTTATGCAAGGAAGAAGACAAATATGGTACCATTCTGTGTGGTTCCTTGCAGTAGGTATTTTACTATCCCATTCATGAAAAAGAGCTCTTTCTGATCATACTAGTGGTGAAGAAGTGGAAACATTATCTTCTTGGGAAACAAACTATCCTCCACAACAATCACTAACCCCTTAAGTACCTGTAAATCCAAAGAAAGATGCATCAAATGAGGCATTACAAGTGGTTGGGATTCTTGCAACAATTCTATCTACGAATCAAGTATATGAAATGAGACATAAACAAGCTAAAAAATATGCTCCCACAACCACCATTGAAGAAGATTCTAGGAGTTGGTGTGATCATGTAGCTTGAGCCATTCACCCATGATCTTCTCAACAAAGACTATGAGGGAGATGAAGATTTCAGAGGTGTTTATAAGTAGTCTAGGGGGAGATCAATTGCCACCATAGAGGGAAATGAATTTCACCTCTAGGAAGGAGAGTTATGGATTGGTCAAGTTGTGCATCCATCAAGATATAAGGATTCAATTGATGAAGGAAGCTCGCATTTATAGGATTTTTGGGCATTTTGGAGGTGACAAAGACAGTTTTGAACTTGTAGAGGTATGTGTATTGGCCGAAGATGCATGATTAAGTGGTGAGATTTGTTAGAGGATGTGTTTTGTGTAGCACAAGCAAGCTAAGAAACCATATTGAAAGCAAGTTCCCTCATCTTCCCTTAGAAGCTTGTGTAGACCAAAAACCTCCCAAAGGGGATGTATGATTCAAAATTGGATATGAAACAACAATGGCTTTAGGTTGATGCTAGAGAAAGATCAACATAGGCAAGGTTAAGAGAGAATACTTGGAGTGGGAGACAAATTTGGTGGCATGAAGGGTGCCTTTGTCATCATGAATGGTGTTTACCCTTTCATTGAGACACCATTCAATGTTAGTTTTTCCATTTGGGTTTCCACTATATATAATTTTTCTATGCAAAATGTTTATTGTATGTGTTTACTTGTCATTAATAACTTCTAGCCAATAAATTTGTAACAAAAATAATAATTTAATTTTATCAATAATATTTACAAGTCAATATAATTACTAAAAATTAAGTTTATAAATAAAGATCATTAATAAAAAACACAAACTAATAATTTATATTCGTATTTTTTAATAAAATACAATATAAAATATTATAATATAATAACTCAATTTAAGTAACATGTATAAGACACTCAATTAACTCACTTACTTAATGTACAATTAAATAGCAATAGCACATGTACAATCTACCACTCACTCATAAAAACACTATCATTGGTTTACAAATCCATCCGCTCAAAAATTATTAGTAATTTGGTATGTAACATTCCTAACATATATTTGGTCATTGTCTCCCCATGCAACTAAATTGTCTCCGTGTGCAACTGATCTCTACGTTATAAAAACATTAACTTTTTCATTTAAACTTTTAATACAATTTATCAAATGATTAAATTTCGTTATGCCATTAATATATAATCTACAACTAAATTGTCTCCCTGTGCAACTAATCTCTACGTTATAAAAACATTAACTTTTCATTTAAACTTTTAATACAATTTATTAAATGATTAAATTTCGTTATGTCATTAATATATAATTTATAGAAAAGTTAGTTGTCTCTTATTTACTTTTTATTAAATTCATTAAATAATTATAAAATATAATTTATTGTTTCGACTAAACTCACTAAACACTTATAAATTCCACTTAATTAATACCAAATTTTACTTTGATTTCCATATTATTAATTAATTAACATTTTTACTTAACATAACTTAATATTTGATTAATTTAATTCATGTTAAGCATCGCATCTATAAAGTCAAGGATATGGTGGTCAGTTGGTGGGGTTAGATGGATTTCATTCCATCCACTCGGGTTCAATTCAGTTTACTAGTTGCGATATGTGAAAAAGTTTGTTGAAATTTTTCATGCGTTGTTAGCTTTCCTTAATTCCTTCAAAATAACAGGAAAAAACATCACATCTATAAATTCCACATAATTAAAAAATTAGTAAAGTAAGCTATAAAAAAAATCAACTCTCTCACTTCAAAAATTCAACATAATTTGATCCCTTACATTCATAAACTCTATATTCATATCTCATACATTTATAAACACTATATTGTAAACTCCACATAATTAGTGATTGATTTTGTTTTGAGCTCGTTCTTGTTCGAGTTGCGTTGAGAACGAGTACTCGAACCCTTACATTTATAAACTCCATCAGATTAATTTTGTTTTGAGATCCATGCCATTCATTGCTTCTGGTTTAGAGTTGCGTTCACACTCGTGTCCACTTTTAATGGATGCACTCCATTGATTTAGAACATATACTCGTATCCAATTTGAATGCATGCATCCAACTAGTGGTCATATAAAATTTATATCTTTTTCCTTAATGCTATTAAAACAATAATTTGACTTTCTTAATCAATAATAACCCTTTACCATTAAATGCTTAAGTACTTCTTCTCTTCATTAGTGACAAATAGAGACCAAAGTACTGTAATTATTATTAAGCACACATTTACAACAAAGATTCCAATGAACAAATAATATTGAAATTCTCAAGCAATGCAAGATCCTAGCTAAAGAATTCTAGATCACAAATCTAAAATACCCTAGGAATAGTGCCGTCCAATGTAGATTCTCTTGAAGAATACTTGCCAACTATAATGAAACCTGATCCCAACAAGACCTTGCAAAAAAACCACTCCCAAAAAATGTTCTTCACAATTTCTATCTTAAGACATGAGAAGTAGAGTCCACCTGGAGGTCCATTCTTGGCCATCTAAGCTTTGGAGGGGTATCCATGATAAATCACTCACTGGATAAACACGCAAATCTTATAGTAACCTTGCATTGGCCAAACACTATGCAATCTCTGAACCTAACAAGTCTTAACATCCATTGAAATCCACCAATCATTCAGAATTGGGACTAGCACATGCCTTTGTTGCAAAATGAAGTAAAGTTTATGGAATCATACTGAATTGAAGAGTCTAAAAATACACTCCCAATCATACGAAAGGGATTTGCCATAACAATCTTCATCTTGAACAGATCTCCTTGCGAGATGAGTGCAACGATCTCCAAAAAAATGAGTCGATATGTAGGAGATAATGCAAACTCTCGAGCCATTGTGTGCCAATACGTCCAAGAGAAAGAATTGACTTCCCATAAATATTTCTAGGAAAATATCTTCTTCATAACTAGCCTCTATGCTTGAATGTGTGCAAGATTAGAGATACAATTGCCTTCCAACTTCCAACTCCAAATTGACCCTTTGGCCAAGTCCCACTAAAGTCCAACAAATCAAACTTGCCACCTTTTGTTAGGTTGTCCAAATACTTCTTAAGATAAAAAATCACGAGGTCTAGAAATCATGAGGAGTAGATAGGATATAACATAAGCAGTATGTACTGCAGCAAAATCTACCAAGGAGAGGAACCCTCTATATATCTAACCACCCACCTAGCTACTCAGATACTCCCTTGCATATTAATATCTATCAAACCAAGGCCTTCTTCATCCTTGAGCATAGCAAAAACATCCCAAGACACTATGGAGAGATTATGAAGCCCCATCGGCAAACACAATATTTGCTCCAACTAATGAAACTAGACTACGCAAGGTCACAAAGAAGACACATAATATAGGTGAGAATCTTGAAGGATTTTTCTCACCACAACTACTATACCAGCGAAAGGAAGATCATTATATTTCTAGAAAATAATCTTACATTGAAACCCCTTAAGAAACCCATCCTACATGGCAACCAATAGAGTCCAACATCAAATGGAATACTTACAATAACACTAGGATGAACCAAATTCCAAGTAATTGGAATTGAAGCAGGCGTCTCATTAAGGCCAACCAATTACAAGATTTCAATGTTGTGCTCATCGACATTAACCCAAAAGGCTTCATAGAACACTACCAAACAATCTTTAGAAGATGACATAGACTTCCTCTTAGGGATCATAGGAAAAAGAGAGTCAAATGCAAAATGATTGTTCACCATCTCATCATCCCTTGGAAAAGAGATACCTCTAAGATGACCTTGTGAGTGTGATGAGTCCATTAGATAACTAGGGGCATTGATAGGAAATACATAAAGATAGGGAACCAAGATACACCCTTCTATGATATACTTGTGAAGGTGGATGCGTGGAGACAAAAAAATATTAAACAAAACAAATTCCAAGGCACATGAGAATAGGGTATTAATCATGCTAACACATCATTGTCCAAAACCAAGGCAAGCCAACATCTTTGTCATGAATGTCCAATCAATATGATCATAGGCTTTGTCAAAGTTAATTTTCAAGAAGAGGGTCTATTGAACTAGAACTCATTTTCCAACTCCATGGCTCCCCAAACTAATAATATTGTATTTAAAATAAACTGACCCCATACAAATATTGTCTTTTCTCCACAAATAGTTTTCGTCGTTAAATCTTGCACTCTCATAGCTACTACCTTAGCCATGATTATTAGATGCCACCCACCAATTTAGTTTCTAGGAGCGCTCTTTGGAATAAGATTGATTAGACACTAATTTAACAACTTTGAAAGGCTACTTGAAGAGAAAACCTCATGATAAATGTTACCAAAATCATCCCCCATTGTATCCCACATTTCCTTATAAAAATCACAAGGCAATGCATCAATTCTTGGGGATTTCCTATATTGCATTGAGGAAAGGGTCGCTAATTGAAATATTATGAGGGACCACCCTATAACAAGCATCCCTAGTAGCCAAAACCAAATCCAACAATGGGTAGGAAGAAAACATATTCTGAAAATGCTCACTAAACATACCTTGGAGATCATGGTTTGGTTCTTCTCAAGAGATCCCTTAGCTCGACATAGACCAAGCACTATATCAACAATTGCCTTCTTACTTATAAATTTAAATAATATTTCAAAGTCCTCATCACCCTTCCATGTCCACTCTAATCATGCATGCACCCAATCTCCTCTAGAAATGCATTCCTCCTCCCTTTGCACCACCAGCTTTAGCCAGGTTTTCATCTACTTGAAGAGTAATATTAGGTGAATCCTCTTCTAAAAGGGTACAAACCTCCCCTAGCTTCCATCTAGGATTTTGAATATTTCTCCTATTCTTATGCATGACCATGCAATCCCACCCTCCAATAAACTTCACAATGTGACTAATTGTTTCCCCCCACCGCAATAAAGAATATTTGAACCCTGGGATGGGGTAGAAGGTTCCAAACACTATGCACAAGACAATGTAATTTTGAAGATCCTAGATGAGAAACATTCAACTTGAACATAGATGAAGTTTTGTAATCCACCACATGCCCTATTGAAATGGAGGTTAGAATCAATAGGTGCTCTGACCTTGTAGCAACAATTAAAACATCCATTGGGTGCATAGTCCTGGAAAAGGAAATGTCATCTTGTGGACCATAAATCCAATCCAACCCTATTTGAATTGTGGCATCACCATGTCTAAAATTCAGGTAGGTGAACCATCGTCCATAGTCCAACCCTTTCTTTTCCAAATTGGGATAAAAAATATAAAGAGACACTTTGCACTTCAACCACACTTGTTTCTTTGAACCACAAACCGTTGAGATAGCTCCCCCTCATGCCACCTTCCTACCCATGGTCAACCATGTCAAAATATGTACCAATAATCCCCTCTACATTCGGAAAAGAAGACTTCATCCACTTTCAAAGACAAGTTTAGGTGAATTGATGTTTGGCACATAAATTAAGCAAAATCCTAGTAGTGTCTTGTGAAATAAAAGAGTAATCCATACACACTTATTACTCGGGTCACACCTTGAAGCTATAACAAAAAATTGCAAATATGGTAAGATGGCTAACACCACTCCACCTTACCTTGATCATGATTTGTTTCCTAGAATGGGGCACTCCAAATATAACACATGTGGCTGTGAAGTTCAAATCCAATAGATTTGACCTTATGCAAATAACTTCTTTTGACATGGGATCATCATCAGTCTGGCATTCAAATAAAAAATGAAAATCTTCATTTAAGGTAGGGGATTTCCAAGTGTGATAAACCTATTTCTCAATGCTATAGTACCCTCCTCAAGTGAAAGGGTTACAACCTCTTTGAAGAACTTCATTGGGACTCATTGCACGACTAGGTCTTTCCAAATTATTGGGAGATGAAAACTCCTCATGCTTGTTGGATTTCACTTGACATCCATCATCAACCTACATGTACTTAGTTAGAATATTGCCACCCATTGAAGTTGTTTACATGATCCAGACTTGAGGATTAACCATAAGGCCCTCGTATTTTCCTACGATTGACAAGTAGACTAAACCTTGTGCATCCTTGGGAGTCTCTTGAACAATAACCCCACCTATTATATCACCAAAAAAAGGTACGATATGAGGAAGTGATCCTTTAGTGGGAACTTGAGTGTCACCCTCCTTGACCACTTGGCCAAAACTTACTAACGAACCAACGTGGCAATTGGGATTGTCAAAGCCGAAGCATCAACATCATTGACAGATTGGGGAGCTCTTAGAGGGGGGTTTCCGATGAGGAAAACCTTAGATGAAGTGATCTTGGTTGTGTTGAGTATAATTGTCATTGATGCCAAAAGTATTCATTAATGACAAAGGATATGATGATATGGAATATATGATGATGTGGCATGTGTGATGAGTGTGCAAATCCATCTGATGGTGTTCTAGTACCATCATGATGTCATTGTTACAATTTGACATCATTATAATTATATAAAGGTTTCACAGTTTGGTGAAACTTTGGAAATTGACTAAGTATTGGAAAATTAGTCTAAGTTTCTCTAGGAAAATTCCCGCCATATCTCATAGGTTAATGATAAAAATTATCTAAGAGTGTCAGGATGTAGCTTGTCGAATTTTGCATCTGACCATGGTCTCAATTTGCTTTAAGAGTGTTTGAGGAGAAAGATACAGGTTTGCCAAAACAAGGGTTCAGGGTGTTGTACTGGTTGGGAATGTAGTCACAATAAAATGCCCGCCTAGGTTAGAGGATGATGAATCTGAAGGTGAAACCAATTGTGATGAGATCAATTATATGGATACTATTGTTTGGTATCATAGTTTCAGTGTAAACTCTTCACCTTGAAAAACGAAGGATTTGGCTAAGTATAAAATCTTCCAGCAAAACTGCCTAAGTAGCCTCCAGAAAATTCCCGCCACCTTCTGCATAAATTGATTGATTAATTAATTTTGAGGATATAGGAATGTAGATTGTTGGTTTGTGCATCTAACCATATGATTAGTTTTCCAAAACAATCATTGAGGGTGAAGATGTTGGCTTGCTAAAAATGCCCTCTGGCATGATTTACACTATCCCAGTAAAATGCCCGCCAAGGAGAGAGGATGAGGTTGCAGAGGATGGAATTGACATGGATGGAATTTGCATGATGTTCCCCATGCTGTGGATGCTTCATATTTCCAATATTGGTGAAAATAAAAATCATCTTATTTGACCTAGGGTTTTGAAAAACTGTCTAAGTGTATAACCCATAAGTTTAAAAGGCCATTTATAAATGCACACCATATGCTCTTGTTTTGTAAATAAATTTATCAAATGGTATGAAGTTGTTCCTTGATGATTTTTCTATCCAACCATGGTCTTGGTTTCCTCTTGGATGGTCACATGTGCAAGATTTTGGTTTGCCAAAACAAAGAGAAAATATGGTTGTTCTCACTTTACAGTATGCCCGTAGGTTTATGAAGGATGACTACAGGAATATGCCTGCAAACACTCTAATATCCTCAGACATGAGGTGATGTTGTAGATATAAAATATGCCCACAGACTTTGTGAAGAGATGCCTGCCATTGTGATGGAGAATGTAAAAAGATTAGTTAAAATCTGTAAAAAAATAATTATTATTTGGAAACATGGATATGAAAGGGTGTGATGAAGGTTATTAAAACAAAGATATAATTAGTTGGTGAAAAGACACAATGAAGTCTCATGATGCTTGAATGAAAAGACACGATGGTTCAATATGATGAAAGGAGACTACGGTTCCAATAAGCAGATTAGAAACAGAGGTCAAAGACAGAGAATAACAACATCAGTTCTTGAAGAAGTTCTGAAGATTCTTAAAAGACAAAATAAGGGTGGTTGGGAGGTGCAAGGATAGGATGAAAGCCTGTAGGGGGTCATAGCCTCCTTCCAGTTGTTGCTGGTAAATAGGGTGTTGGTGCATCCTTCAGTCATTGCTGAAAATTTGGGTGTTGGTGCATCCAACACGTTGGTGCTTGCAAACTATTTGTAAATATAATTTTGTATTAATAGAAAGTATTGTTGGTTTTCCCAATTGGGATTCCATCTTCATTGTTGATTCTGTTTCAAAGTGATAAAAATTTAAAAAGATAGCCTAATATTGATTCACCCCCCCTCTTAGTATTACTTGATATTCCAATAGGTTGGTATGAAAAGAAAGAATTAGTAAAGCCTTATATAGTGAACGTTTTGTTGTTGGAATCCATCTACTATCATCACTAAAATAAATGGCGGTAATTTCTTTTTCAAATCCAACTGTACACAAATCCTTAGATTGGCCTGCAATGAGTTATGTTTTCCATCTTAAATCAAGACTTTGCAAACTAGTTAGTGAGCATATCCACAAAGGGCCTTAAGTTAGTAGGATGAGTAGGATGTTCCAACTATAAGGGATAATGTGCTTTCCCTCTAACCTCCTAGTTAGAATCAAATCTCCACCCACAATATTCCAGGAAGGACTTGCCATATTGTTGATTCAATGTGAAAAAAAAACCATATATTTCTAGCCCAAACCTCACTAAGAGTTCAACAAGACTCCTCGGGCCTCCTAATTCGAGATATACCACTTTATTGAATGTTACTTCATCCGGAATCCAATCTAGAAAATGCATATTTCTAAATCCATTTTAAACCTGGATCTTTTAAGCACCTAGAGGGAACCAATTTCAAAATTACACCTCAAGAAATTGAATCCCTCTTAATCCATAATAGATCTGAGTTTAAGATATAAATCTATGCTTATTTTAACTTTTTTATTTTATGACCAGAGAACACCCATACTGTACTGACCATTCTCGGTGAAAAGATCATTGCTGGTTGAGGTTTAGCTATGGGATTTGAAAAGAGGGTTCCTTCTTCGAAAAGGGTACCTCCTCATTACCGATCAGGGTTGGAATTTGACAATCATTTTTCCCATCATAGGAAATTTTACCCATTATTTACAGCTAAAAATTTCACCAAGCCGTCAAGTTAAACCTGCAAGAAATTAACTATAACGTTTTTTTGACGTTCAATTTCTTTTATAAAACGTCATTAAATTTGATTGAAAAGGTGATGTCGGGAAGTGTGTTGGTTAATGCCTGAATAACTCAACATGTAGTCTCCAACTACTCACTGTACCACCACCTCCTCTTCCTTATTATCTGCAGGAAGCTCACAACTCACCATCCTATTATCTGCAGGCAACTCACAAAGCTAGATGTTATTGACGGCTGTATACTATTTTGGATTTTCAAGGAATGTTATCTTCCATATAACCAACAAGAATTCTAACACTGTCATATGTGGCCGAGAGTAGAGAGTAGTCAGTGGAGTGTGATTTACGTTTTTCTCGTTTAATTGCCACCAATTTTTTTTATTTCAAAGCAGGCCCCTGCATTGAACCACAAGACAATTTTTTAAATTTAAAACTTCACAAAAAAAAGAATGGGCATTGGCAAGCGTTGTTATAAAATGTAGAACGCTCTTCATTTCTCATCAAACTTAGTCCATCATCTATTTTTTCTCAATAGAAGAAAAGTTGTGAGTTGCAGCGATGAAATCCTTTCAGGCGATATGCACAGTTGTAGCTCTAGTGATCTTATCATACGCGAATAACATTGTTTTTGTGCGTGCAGGTGATCCAGATCCTTTACAAGACATTTGCGTTGCTGATTTGAGGAGCCAAGGTAATGTGTGCATGCAGTAATTAGTATATATATATATATATATATATATATATATATATATATATATATATAAGGGTGACTAACATCATATATGTATATATTGTTTCATTTCAATTTTGCAGTCATTGTGAACGGGTTCCCCTGTAAGAATTCAATGATGGTTACAGTAGATGACTTCGTGTTGAAGGGCCTCGATAAACCAGGAAATACCAATAACCAGTTGGGATTCGTGGTGACACCAGCCTTTGTAATGTGGCTAACAGGCCTCAACACCTTGGGAATCTCCATGGTTCGGCTTGATTACGCTCCAATGGGCCTCAATCCCCCTCACACTCGTCCGAGGGCCACTGAAATCTTGGTGGTGAATCGTGACCCTTGTGGAGACTGTTAACACTAAATAAGGATGTTGCAAGCTGCAATAACTTATAGGTAAGGAAAAAGAGAAATATTCAGATATGATTTTTTTGTTATAAATGTTATTACAATTGTAAACTCTCACTCAAATATTTGTGGAGAATATTTGTTACTTTCTCCTTTTAATCAATGCAAAAATACTTCAAATTTCTATTCAAATTTTGTTTGGGAAGTCATGTTGAAATGCTTCAAATTTCTATTCAAGTTTTTACTTACTTTAAAAGTCATGTTCTTTTCAAATTTTATCTTGGAAGTCGTGCCTTTTTTAATCTGTAATTTGCAAACTAGTACAAAATTAACACATTAAACATGATAGTAATACACTAAATACAAAAATCAGCCAAAACTATTTTACTTACTTTAGAAGTCATGCCTTTTTCAAATTTTACTTTGTAAGTCATGCCGTTTTAGATCTGTAGCTTGCAAATTAGTACACAAATAACACATTAAGCATGATAGTGGTACATTAAATGCAAAAAATAGCTAGGGCTGTTTGTGAGTTTTATAGTAATGCATGTAGTCAAAGTGTTTGATGGAAGTCATAATTCAAACATAATTTCAAAGTGTTTCACGGAAGTCATAATTCAATCATAATTTCATTTAATTTTTAAAATATAAGAAAAAAACACTACAATTACATTTAGTGTAATCATCAATAACTTATAATGCTCTAATTATCTTTTTGTTACATGAATTTAGAACTTTCTTGAGTTTTGGCCTTTTACTTGTTCTAAAAAAGATGATTAAAGAAATAATACTATTTAAATTATATAATTAAAATTTAAAAAGAAGAAATTTTATTAATTAGAATTTTCATTATTCTATAAAATTGTAACTAAATTTTTTAATTAAAGAATATTGAAAACTCATTACAAATAAAGGAAAAAAACATGTATTATGAAATTTAGGAATGTCAATTAAATCAATTAATTTTTAAAAATCAAATAAATTATTCATTATTATCTCTTAATATTTTATAATTTAATTAGTCATTTCACTATTCTATAGAGAATCTTGAAAACTCGTTAGAATTAAAGAATAATGAAAAATCAATACTTATAAAGAAAAAAATAATAAATTTCAATATAATAAAATAACTAAGAATTTTGCCTCGATTCTTAGTAGTATATGGTTTTATGTATTGTAACATAGTGAGTGTAAGTTGTTGATTTAAAGTATAATCCATAAAATATATAGAAAGAGATAATTTATAATTACAATTGGATTATCAAGTTGAATTTTCAAATTATTTCAAAACTTGGAAATTGAGTTTTTAGGTATTTGTTAGCTGGTTGAAAATGATGTATTGCCCTCATGGTTATTTTGAAAAGCATATTGTTGCTAACAAGGGTTAAGTGTAATTTTAACTTATAAAAGAGTAATTTTTTTAATTAAAACTTCATTATGGAAGAGTTAATTTTTCATCAAAACTTCATTGTTGAAGGTCACAATTTTAGATAAAACTTGATTCCATAGAGAGTATAAGAAACAAAAAAGTCAAAAAAATATTTGTATGAAAAGCAAAGATGAATCCAAATTCCAACCCTGTAATACCGATCAACCAATCAACTGCTTTTCAATATTATAACCATAATAGCATCTTCTCTTACTTCAATGAATTCAAACTCTCCCCCTCGCTTCAGATCCGACGATGTAGTCACCAATGTAGTCATCCAAACCAACCAAACCAACCACACAAATTTTTCTAAGATCCGACGATGTAGTCATCCAAACCAACCACACAAATTTTCTTCACCTCATTCGATCGAGACGCATTTCTACTATCACGATTATTGGACTCGAAGGGTAAGCATTGCAATGGCGATCGTTCCGTCGAAGGGATCCGTGCTTGACCTCTCCTCAAATAGACAGCGTGTGACCGGCCATTCCCCTGGCCGCTGTATCAACCTAAGGCGACCCGAAACCCTTCGAGACGTCGTGTGAGCAGACGCCGACTATTCCTCACCCGGTGGCAGGAATTTTTTAGAGTTACTTTAGCAGGGATTTCGCTGCTAAAGATGTATATATTGAACCTACATGTTCTTAATAATTAAATTCCATTAAATATTACCTGCTAAAGATGTATATATTAGACCTACATATTCTTAATAATTAAATTCCATTAAATAACATATTAAACAAATAAAAATAACCCATTCAAAGTCTATGCAGATGAATATCAATTTGCTTTACAAGAATCAATTAGCAAATGATTCTAGAACCATATTGGTCAACCAGTTAAGTTTAATTTGGCCAAAATATTCGTGATATGATAACAACCAAGCAATCGTTCACATTCATATTCAGACCTTGATCATCTACACGCATAAAAATTAATAACGTAAAATTGACCCAAAATAAAAAAATCATAAGAAGCTTATAACAGCTAGATCACGCCAATCGTAATACTTTTCGTGCTGCTACTTCACATTGTTTTTTTACTTTCTTGATTCAATTTTAATAATAATTTTTTTCCCCTTCCTTCTCCGATTAAATTCTTTTATTTTAACATTATATTAATTTTTAATTAAATTGCGATTAAGTTAGATTGAAAGAGACTTTATGTTTAAGTTATCACGTTTTTTTTTACTTTTTCATTTCATTATTTTTTATTCAAATTATAAATATCTGTCGATGTTGTGAGTGTACAATTTAAAATTATAATAAAAAATATTCAAATTGTAACTATCGAATTGTTGTAGTTACACAATTCAAATATAACAAGGACATTATTTTTATTTTTTATTCAAATTATAAATATCGATGTTGTGAGTGTACAATTTAAAATTTATAATAAAAAAATTTCAAATTGTAACTATTGAATTGTTGTAGTTACACAATTCAAATATAATAAGGATAATTGAGAAGATGGAATCTATTTTACAAGTATCTTCAACTTGAAGATAGCTCTAGTGTTCTTCTATTATGGGAAACCTAATCATATTAAATACGATAAATTACAACATAATTGATATAAGTCCACTGGTGTTACATTAATCTGACACGCCAAATCAAGAAGGACCTTATAAATTAGCCGGCATCTTTTGTGAAAGGACGATCATGCAGGCAGGCATGGCTGCAGCTGAAGGAAGCATCGCCCAGAGATGGAGATTACTGCAGGGGAGCAACAACTGGGAGGGACTCACGGACCCTCTCGACCCTGATCTGCGTAAAAGCATTCTCATCTACGGAGACCATTCTCAGGCAACCTACGACACATTCATCAGCGAACGCCGCTCCAAATACGCTGGCAGCTCCAGATATGGCGGCCCCCAGTTCTTCGACGACCTCGGCTTAACGAAAGGGCCGACAGAATGGGGATACAGCCTCTCCAAATTCATCTACGCCACTTCCTCCATCGATCTGCCGCTAGCCTTTTTTCTCACATCTCTCTCCCGCGAGGCCTGGTGCCGCGAATCCAACTGGATGGGCTATGTCGCCCACGTTACCGACGCCGGAAAAACTCAATACGGGCGGCGCGACATCACGGTTGTATGGAGAGGAACCATCCAGTCTCTCGAGTGGATAGACGACCTCGACCCCGGCCAGGTCTCGGTGTCGAGTTTCCTCCCCGAACGAACCGGGCTCGATGAAGAGACAGACAAGGTGGCCAGACACGATGCGAAAGTGCATAGAGGTTTTTTCGCTATCTACACTTCCGACGACCCGCGTTCGGCCTTCAACAAAAGCAGCGCGAGAGAACAAGTCCTTGGAGAGCTGAAGCGGCTGCTGGAATTATACAAGGACGACGAGATCAGCATCACCACCACGGGGCACAGCCTCGGTGCTACTCTCGCCACACTCTGTGCCTTCGACATCGTCATCAATGGCCTGAATAAACCCCCTGGCAGAGCCACGCCGATTCCCGTGACCGCCATCGTTTTCGCCAGCCCCCGGGTGGGCAACGATGCATTCAAAACCGTGGTCGACAAGCTCCCCGACCTCAGAATCTTGCGCGTCATTAATAACCCCGATCTTGTCCCACTGTATCCGTTTCTGGGCTACACAGAAGTCGGCGTCGATCTAAGAATCGATACCGGCAAGTCCCCGTACCTCAAGAATCCCGGGGACGCTTCCCGGTGGCACGACTTGGAAGCGTATTTGCACGCGGTGGCCGGCAGAAGAGGGGAAAAGGAAGCGTTTAAGCTGGAGGTGGATCGAGATATTACCCTCGTTAATAAGTCTCTTGATTGGTTGAAGGATGAGTATTTGGTTCCCGATTCTTGGTGGGTTGTGGAGAATAAGGGGATGGTGCAGGGGGACGACGGGCACTGGACCTTGGCCAAACCGGTCGCTGCCGAAGATTTTACAGAGCCTGATCACGGGTGGATTTCTGGTTGCATGCCGTGTCTCATTATATAATTTTAGCAGCTTTAATTTCCTGTTGTGTAATGTGTAGTAGTAATTTCCGATTAAAATGCAATTAATTTGTGTAAGAGAAGTGCAGGAAGGTGGCCGGGCAGTATGTTAGCATTAGTTTGGATGTTATGGACTTTGTCTTTAGCAAGCTCAGAACAATCGTGGCGATAGCACTGTGAGCTCATATATGCTGTATTGAGTAAGCACACCAAATAAATGATAAGTGCAAATAAATATAATAATCATATTGTTTTATAAGAAGATTGAAAATGTCAAAATCGAATCTCAAGATGGCGTACTCCATTACATGGTAAACGTGTGACCAGCTATGGGTGAATGAGTCTTAAATTGTTTTATTTAGTTTCAGAAAAAATGGTGAATTATTATTATTAACAATTGCTCCCCAAAATATAATAGAATGTTGAAAGAAAAATTGAATTGATATAAATTTGAATTTAACATAAATATCCCATCCTAGAATAAATGTACAAATCTAAAATAATTTAGAAATGTTTTTTTATTATAGTTATGAAAGGAAATATTTTGTTTTAAAAACACGACATTAAAGTAAATTATTTTACAATAAATTGACATTAAATATTAATGTTCTTTTAAAAATTTATATTGATCTAAATCATAATAGCATATTTCGAGTACAAATACGAAAAGATACATAATGAAAATATCTAGTACGAATAAAACACAAAAGTACCTTACTTATATATAATATTTTTAATCAAATATTCACAAATATATCATAAATATACATAGACATTTATATAATAAAATTAAAACATATATTTAAAAAACAAAATATAAAATCTCAACAACCTCGGATATGGAAGTGTGAGAGACGACAACTACTTATTTATAGTTATTTTATTAGGAAAGCATGAAATTGAATGGTATTTTTGTTTTATAGTGTTTAAATAATTAATGGTTTTTTTTTTTTTTTTTTTTTTTTTTTTTTTTTTTTTTTTTTTTTTTTAAATTGGTTTTCAAAATTTAATTCTCCACTAACAATCCGTATTCGTATTACACCTACACCAAATATTCCACGAATTCGAATTTATTCCTAATTTCGGTACACCAAGTACCAATAGGACCAAATTATGCTACTATGATCTAAATTAATAACAAGTTACAACTTTGGTTGTAACTTATTACCTTATTAAAATTACAATTCCTTACAAAATATATTAAAGCAAGTTAAAAGAAGAGATACTCTAGACTCTTAGTATGTTTGAGGTCATGTCTCAAAAAAGTTTACTCTAATGGAATTCAATGATAATGGACTATGTACAAAGAACTAAGTGTAATGAGGTCAATAAACTCTTTTGTCAAACGGGTATTGAATCATTTGACATTCTTTTATATGCATGAGTTCACTTAGTTGCTCTACAACATGTCACAGAGATCCACAATTACTTACTAAGAGTATATTTATATCTACATACTTTCATTCCCAAATTTGCACAAGTAAATTTAATAAGAAATGAGAATTTTCATTGGAACATTTTGTCTTATAAGCCCACTTTGATTTTATATTCCATAATAGAGGTGTGATCCATTCAATTTGCCCTTCTTTTTAAAGCTACTAATAATATTGTCATTTTTTTTCTACTTAAGGTTGGATGTGATAACTACATAAAATATAAGATAATATAATTTTTTTAATGCTTGAACAAGAATATTTGGTTCTATATTTACATACATGACTCATGCTTACAAAATATTTTCTATAAATATTCCAATGACATTGAGGAAAAACAAAAAAAAAAATCATTTGACAAGTCAATAGTTGTTGTTCAAAGGGCACTTTGACTTAGATGTATAAATGACATACTTGTAGATTTGATTTCATTAAGAACCTACATGGTATTATCCCAATCTTACACACATCCAATCTTACATCTCCTGCAACAATTAATTCACAAAAATAATAGTGAATATTTGTTTACAACTCTTTGGATTACAAAGATTTGAGTGAAAATATTAAAACCTTAATAAATGCAGACAATGTGTGCAATATAAAATCTATGTAATAGAAAACTGTAAAGTGTGATGGAATAATTGGTTGCATAAAATAATTTGCAATAAAGTCGTTGGTGCCAACGCTGATTAATTCCATTTCTCCCTTCAACCTTGAGGGATCCAATGAAAATTGGACCTATGAGCTATGGCTTACCTCTTAGCAACATCCCTTTGGAAGATGCTTCATTCGATTGAGCTAACCCTTGTTTTTTAATTCTTTGGTGGGGTGTTTTTATCTTTGCAAAAACACACTTAACATACAACGAACCTAGATGGTTCTATTGTCATCATTTACTAAGATAGTGGATATGGAAAAGAGTTGTGTACATGAATCATGCTCTTAGCCCCACCATTGTCAAACCTCTTCTAGATGTCTACGATTTCCATGTAACCATAGTTCTCTCCTAAAACAAGTAAAAGCTAATCATAGCCTTTGTGTAATGGCCTTTCAACCCTAAATGGGGATAACATGTTGGCATAAGTTCATTTGGTAGTCAATATATTGACAACATAATAGGTGGGTGTTAGACATTGAGCTAATAGATTTGAATAAGAGTTGTGTACATAACTCATGCACTTAGCCCCACCATTACCCCACCTTTCCAAGGCATCTAAAAATTCTATGTAAATATAATTTTCTCTTTCTAGCAAGTAAAAGCTATCATAGCCCCTGTATAATGAGCTTTTAATCCTAAATGAAGATAATACAATTACATAATTCCATGTAGTAGTCAAGATGTTAAAAGTTGAATGAATTTAATATCATCTTAAAAAACTAAGTTTGATTATCTTCTTTTTATCACATCCTACATAACTAATTGGTTAAGTTATCTATAATTCTTTAAATTATTTATAAGATATATTAATTTATATAAAAAAAAATATACAAACTTTATTATTCTTATATATTAAAGATATATTTTTTTAATTTTTTTTAAAATTACATATCAATATTAAATCAATAAATAAAATAAATTTAATTCCATATTAATATATTCTTTCAATCCCTATTTTCTTTTACATGGAAATATCCATTCTAACATTATAGTAATTAATATATTTCTTCAATCTCTTTATTTTTTTCAATACCATGGATGTATTTCAATCTACCAATATGATAATGTGCCCAACCTTCTCTCTCAATATGATAATGCTTCTCACATCAACTAATGATAACTAAAATTTATGTTCCACATCAACACTTTTTTAAGATTAACAAAATATATCTTTGTGTTAAAAAATATATTTTTATATTTTAAAATAAAATAAAATGATGTAGATTGCTTTACATGTAAGGACTGGTGCAAGCTAATGATACCTAATTATGACACATTAGTTGCAATGACATTCTGGAAAAACAGAAATATTATTATTAAAATGAATTATTAGAGGTACCTACAAAACTTTTTTGGATTAGGTGTAAAAAGATGAAACGTAAAAAAACAGATGACCTTCCCGAATATATAACTTTTATTTATGGAAAAGTGGTATAACCACCCCAAAATGTCATTATTCGAAGATTGATATGTTATTTTTTTTTCTCAAACATAATGTACATGTTTTTGTTGAGCCACCTGTTTGCTGTGTAAATTTTCAATTTATAAGAAAAAAATATGTAGAGGTGTAGGCAACAGATGAATCTTGTGCGGGGCTATTTTTCCAAAATTTTAAAAGTCAATTTTATATTTTTTTTAAATTACCGAAGTCAGTGAAGTCCTAAAACGACATGATCAAGTGTTGAGCCACCATATCATGGTCTAAAAATAATCAAAATACTTTTTTTTTAAGGTTGTAGGTATTTTCGTGCTCTTGTGCGGGTTCTTTTCCGTTTTCGAAATAGGTTAGCCAATCAAAAGTTATAGGCCAAATAAATGACCTATGTTTTTTACAAATTTGACATGAGTGCAGTTAAAAATGAATTAAAAATAGAAAACAAAAACAGATCTATTCAAAAATTATATATTTAGAATCTGCACACAGAGCTCGACAAGTGTGTATAATTTCATCTGCAGTGCACTCGTGGAGCATATGCAGAACTAGTTGTGAAAAACATGAAGTTACAGCATTTGATGTGTTCTGCCATAAATCAAACATAAATCAGACCAAGCCTCAAGGTGCAATACGAAGCTAATTCCAAGCCTGCAAGGGCACCAAATTTTTTTTGAATTCAGACACGTGTGCACGCTTCTGGCCGCCAAAAAAAATTTGAATTCAGACACGCACTCGCGCATAGAAGCGAGCACGCATTGTTGTTTAACACCTTAATTTTTTTATCTACCTCTTCCTAACCCCCCCCGCCCTCTCTATAATCCCACCCCTCTTCCCTTCCTATCCACCCAATCCCCCCCCCTCTATTCCACTCTACCCAATCCCTCCTCCCTCTCTCACCCCTCTCTCCTCTCCTTCACCACAAGGGTTAGGAGATATATTATTACACAAAATCACTAACTCACATTATCCTCATGTACATATAAATATTCATCCTTGTAACCATAAATCCATGACCCCCATATCTCAATCCCCAAACCTTTGACCATTACGCCCTAGCCACTACGATCCCTAGTCCCTAGTACAACTAACCATCATCAATCTTGGCCCA